>OX638391.1:30514776-31114776 GCA_951813805.1 Limnephilus auricula
TAAGTAGCCACCACCAGCAGTGTAGAAGGAATGAGACACTATATGTGTGACCAATTTGGTGTTCAAAACAAACACAGGCATTGTATGATCGAGCTGAAAAGATTAATTAAAACAACTTTACTATCATGACACATCTGACAGATCAAAACACAACAAGATAAATGCATGAAAACAGGATTAAATTGTGCAAATGAATGTACCTTTGACATTATGAAATGGCTTGAATTATTCGTATTATGAAAAAAAAAATTATATTTCATCACTCTTCAACTAGAAAAATGACAGTTCGGAATGAGCTTAGAATTTCATATAAATAATCAATATAAATATTTGTACCTGCATTTTGGTTACAATGCACCCTGTTTCACGAGAATATTGCCTCATTTTAGGAAGTTTAAAAGTAGACAAAACGTTATTTTATTACGCATTTTGCATTCGATCTGCCAATTCTCATCGGACATTCCCGAAACAGATTCTCCTTTCTTTCCCAGGACGGAAACTTATGCCGAATTGAATTTACGTCTACACAGCCTTCCACACTCAACGATATTTAGGTGGCATTTCACAAAAAAATAACCCAAACATTTACGTTAGAACAGTCTGCAACAGCCGCGCGCCAAGTTGCGTCAAACATAAATACACCATAGAACAATACTGTTTATATATAAAATATACTCGTGTTCTATTGGTCGCAGCATGGTCGCTGCCTTCTTGTCGTTCACACAGTCATAGATATTTCTCATCTTCGTTCCCTGTTGAAATTTTGGATCGGGAGTTATACCCCCTAGCGATGGGCACAATCGATGAATAATCGATTATTTACTCGATCTTTTTTACCATCGAATGATTTCGATTCATTTCCATAGAAAAATCGATTCTCGCTTCTCGATGTCAAATTCATTCGAATGCACAGTCCGAGAGAATCGGTTTGAAACGTCATCGAACTTGGAATCGATTCTCGCTTCTCGATGTCAAAATTCTTTCGAATGCACAGTCCGAGAGAATCGGTTTGAAACGTCATCGAACTTGGAATCGATTCTCGCTTCTCGATGTCAAAATTCTTTCGAATGCACGGCCGAGACAATCGGTTTTAAACGTCATCGAACTTGGAATCGATTCTCGCTTCTCGATGTCAGAATTCGAATGCATAGTCTTGAAACGTCATCGAAAGTGATTTTGCTTGTCAAACGAAATATTTTATAGGTACATGTTATAATCAACCTGATGTGTGAATTTTATATTATGAATGAATACTTTTAGGTAACGATTTACGTTTTCAGTATAGTTTATACGTAAAAGATTGCGATGGTGATAGCTTTCAACAATTTAAAAATGTTTAGTATGAGGTTATGTATCATCTATTTGGGTATTGTATATTTAATTTAAAATAAAACAATAACTTAGTATATACCATTTTTATATTTAATGCCGACCGGGTTTCGCTAAAACCGTAGTTTCTTCAGGGCAGTAAATAATACTCTACTAAAATCAGCAAGTAGGTAATATGTTTTCATATCTGCTTTATATGACCAAATATATTTAATTTATTTGAAATTAACAGGTGTTTCTTAGTTTGTAATAAAAATGAAACGATTTCTATAGTAAGAAAACTTTATTTAATGATAAACTACAAATATAAAAATATAAATACAAATAATTCCATACGAAAAGGTGTCCATAACCTACATGTTATTTAGAGGTTATTTTTTTAACAAAAACGACATAAAATTATTATCTTCGTATTAAACACAGACACACTGTCAATATTATTAATGGGAATTTGTACCAACCGGCTAAACTAAATATCTTATTAGTAATTTTATTGTTGTGAGATGCCCACATATTTGAAATTCGTGGAAAATGGAATAACACTAATGTTGCCATCAAACAAAAAGGAATTTGCCAATTTGCCATTGCCAGGAAATAAAAACGGTGATTGAATTATTGTCGCAGTACTTACTTACTAATGTTGCGTTATTTAGAGATTGTTTTTGATCAAAAATGTCATATAATTATAATTATTTTCATATTATTAAACATACATAAATATTTTAAATGGAAATTTTTACCAATGGGCTAAACTAAGTAGCTTAACAATAATTGTTATGTTGTGAAATGCATACCAAAAAACAACAAATAAAATTACAACAAACAACAAGCGTTGCCATACATGATGCACCATAATAATTTTCGACTTCCTACCACCCCACCCCCCCCCCCCCACCCCCCCCCCCCGACACAACAAAAATCCTGCCCCTGACCGTAGCTATTGCTCCCGAACTCCGAGCAAAAAATCGATTAATCATTCGATTATTGTGATGTCTCGATTAAAAAAAATCGATTATATAAAAGTTTCGATCATTCCCATCGCTAATACCCCCCTGAATCGAAGTGTCATTTTTGACAATGCAACCATAGATTATGCTTTTTCTCTATGGGAAACTTAAAAACTGGGTTGGAGTTTCGATTAGATAAGCACTATTATTTGATAATATTCTTGGTATAATTTTCATTGCTGTAAACACTCTTGGTAACGTTGGTTCCGCGCAACGACAACACTGCCCGCCCGCTGTCAAAACAAATGAATGTATGTTTATGATTAATTATAATTTATTAACAATGATTTATTTAATCAATATAATGATATTAAAAATGATAGCGTCCCCAAATTGTGGGTTTATCGCCATATATTCAAAAACAATTCAATTATGGGTTAGATCTGCTGAGAAATGATACCTGTGAATCTGCGATAGTTAATATGTGAATATTTATCTTGAAGAAAAAGAAACAATAAAGCCTTTTATAAATTTATAAATTAAAAAAGATCTGAAAAGAAAAAACTGATACTAATAATGGTTCACTTGGAGAAGTCGCTTGCTGAGGGTTGGTTTGTACTGTGTCCACAAAACTCGTATTGAGAAAACGAGGTTTGAAGTTTAAAAAAAATCTATTTTGATTTCCTTTACTTCAAACCAATTGTTATAAATAATATAAAATACAAGGGTTAATCTACCTTATAAGTAAAAGAACAACATAAGTAAAAGAACAACATAAGTAAAAGAACAACATAATTGGTTAAGTTTTTATTTGAATAAAAGCATAATCAAGAACGTAAAAGGACAGTTTTTTTAAACAAAGTAGCAAAAAAATAATTAATATTGGTTTGTAGAATCAGTATGCAAAGAGAAGTGGAAAAATCTTTGCACTGGATGGTTTTAACGGCATATGAAACCACCACCAAGCGGATCGAGAACAAAGATAAGGAGCCATACCATTTGGGAGACGCTATGCAATTCACCATTCCATTTATAAAACCACAAACTGCATTTATAAAATCAAAAACTATTTTTGGAAATTTTCCGATAAACAGACAATATAGATAGGACCATGAAGAAAATGAATAAGACCACAAAGAAATAATTTCTCTCCTAACAATGCCCTCGCCTCCAAATTGTCAACCACATTCATTACCGCCTCCGTCTCCTCAACCAAACTCTCTAGCATCTTCATACATCTCCTGATCTTCCATTTTCTCTATTACTACTTCCTAAAAAGAGTTACCGAAAATAAAAGATAAAATGAGTGAAGTATATACCTAACAACTTCAATGAATATTTGAAATCCAAAAAAGCTAAAATTGATAATACGGATCAAGTCTAGGTCGCCAGGAAGATATTTTGGCTGAGCTTACTTTCAGTTATACTATTTATTATATATATTTATTTATTACTAAATATTATATACATTTTTTACTACTCAACGTTAGACATGCAAAATTGCACCTTCAAGAAACACCGGACAGCTTACTTTCAGTTATACTATTTATTATATATATTTATTTATTACTAAATATTATATACATTTTTTACTACTCAACGTTAGACATGCAAAATTGCACCTTCAAGAAACACCGGACAGCTTACTTTCAGTTATACTATTTATTATATATATTTATTTATTACTAAATATTATATACATTTTTTACTACTCAACGTTAGACATGCAAAATTGCATGTTCAAGAAACACCGGACACTTCTGCACAACATGATCTTATTTTCACCTTTAAATCATAATTAGTTGTTGGCAGTTTAGTTTTTCAATATCTGTCCCATTCTAATAAATACAATCCTCGCATACCTGAGTGTTATTAAAATCTTTCCTCAACACTACATTCCTCATTCCTCACAGCACTCACATATTGGTATTTTTCTTGTGAATAGCAGGAGTGATTTATTTATTGGGTGAAGCTCAAAAATTTGGCATCGTCTTATTGTAGGTGGAGTTTGTCCGGGTCTTGGCGGCGGATGCGTCTGCCCGACAATTGCATGGCAGACCAGATCGGGAGAGACTGTTTGAGGGAGGCCTTTTGACTTCTCCAGCAGGGCTCTCTCGGAACATCACCTTGTATTGTAATGGAAGGGATGGAATCATTCGTCCCTCACCCCTGGATACACTGATTCCTACCTACCCCTCATACCTTTTTTCTTCCCAGAACATCATTCCTAATAAGAACCCTTTATAAAGCGTCCCCAAAGATGACAGGCTCTAAGGGGAATTATTTTCTTCGGGCCTCCTGTGTGGAGCTATTGTAAAAAAAAAAAAGCTTTTTAAAGTTATTAACATGGAGTCGAATGACATAAAAAGTATTCGGTCTTTATACAAATCATCATCAGCTCCTTTGTGGCCCGAAGAAAGAATGCTTAAGGCATAGCTTTCCTCATTTCGAATGCTGTGTAACTTAGAGCAGATAAGGTGGGCTATCTTCTTTAAAAGATCAACTATAACAATCAAAATTTCAAAACTGTGAACCTTCGTAGAAAACAAGATTGAAAAATATTTTATTTCCCATTGACCTTCCATAAGTTCAAAATTCTGTACGTCCAATCAGCCAAATACACAGGACACTGTAATATTGGCTAAAGAACTAGGTAGCGCAATACGGCAAAATACCCCAAAAATAAATCACGATAATACTTTGGTTGTGAAAAATCTCAAATCATATCTTTTTTTTTTTTATTTTTTATTTTTAACCAAAAAATACATGTTATGTACATTCTTTTAGGTATATGCCACCTCACTAGGCTGAGCCTGTTCCGAGGTGGTATCCTCGGAACAGGCTCAGCCTAGTGAGGTGGCATCCGCCTGTATCTATGTTGCACTTTTTAACTCCACACTCATATTATAGTAAGATTGGGTGACAGGCGTGTTTCTGGAATCATACGATTCGCATTTATGCTTTGTTCGCACCTGACAAATAATAAGCCGAGTGGCGAGTAAATCGCTACTTGACTCACCAAAAAGTGATTGCACTGCTGTCACGTAGAGTTCATTAGTAAGCAGCGCGTTGAGACATGACAGGCTGCAACGCAATTAAGTACATACGCTAATGAAGCTGATTGTAATGCTTATTTTAGAAGAGGTGGAAAAATAAATTAACGAGATGAAAATAAATAAACTATGGACACGAAAACAGATTAATGGCCGCAAAAATAAAGAATTTTAGAGCAGCATTTTTGCTCCAACGGCACGACATATTGCGCGTGTCAGTGCGCAGGGACAAGCCGAGGGGGACTCTACTCGCCGAAAAAATAGAACCAAATGGATTCAATCTACTAAAGAGTTGACTAGCCTACTCTACTAAAATTGTGGTGTTCGGACGTTTAGTTACTAATATACTCGCTACTCGACTAAAATACTCGCCCAGTCAGAACGGAATATTATTTATTAACCTACGTACCTTGGAGATTCCAAACTGGAGAGAACTAGTACAAAACAGAGATGAATGGAGGAAGACTCTCGAGGAGGCCAAGACCCACCAAGGGTTGTAGAGCCAATTGTGACGATGATGATGATTATTTATTAACCACCACAGTAATTTATTTTTTTAAGGAGTTGTATAAAATAAATTTTAAAACAATAAAAATAAAATTAAAATATTTATTCAATGTATTTTATACATGATTATTAACTTAGTAAGTTTAAACATAAAATATGTAAGACATTAAGCTTCCGAATACCTGTTTCATTTTACTAACTTAAAAAATTAGTTAAAACAAATAATAATAGTTATTTCATTGTTACCTAACCCTTCAGATGCCGAGTTATTGTGGAAATATATGCCAGAAACCAATTTATGTACATTATCTTTGTCTATGGAAAAAGTAGTTGAACACTGGACTGTTAAAATTTTAGATCAACTACCTTCCTGACCATCCCTTAACCCATCACCTACCTCACCCCTAATCCAACAATGCAGGAAACTGACACAAAGGTAGCACACCAAATAATCGGTAAGTAATTGATAGAAACACAATGTAGAGAGGTTTGGTACATAACCCTAAAAAACTGATCATGTGTTATATCAATCTGTATGTTAGTTGGTAGATGTATCAATCAGAAACTGTACCGCTAACAAAGCAACCAAGTATGTAGTAACATTTATTAAACATTTCCCAAAAAAAATTATATGTACATGTCAAGGGCTGGTATAAAAAGATGGCAAGAGTGAAGGAGGTAAGAGGGTCAGCGAATGAGATGATCGGAGTTCTATCCTCTCGTTCTGAGAGTCTATCCAACAGCGGAAACGGTCATTATATTGGCAATCAATATACATAATATATGTTTGTACATATGTAGTAGATGAAAATTATTGTAAAAATACAAATCTGAATCAAAGGAAGTTAGTTCTGTCGGCTCGAGTTTGATGATAATATACAAATAGGCGTCCAAAAATTACAAAATCATTCCTTTTAAAAGAAACTCATTTACCAGTTATTGTAGTTTATTACCAAAAAGCATAACTTGTATTCGTTTCTTGGCATTTTAGGGTTTACACAGAGTAAAGGCAAGGTTTTGAACTCATATTGTTGAGTAAAGAACACACGGTGGACAAATATATAAATTATTACATCACAATATAAAACTTTGTGCATGTTGTTCAAAAAGATTAATCTACACAGAGTTTTATTGAAAGACATAATAATTTTTAACATTAATTTTCACAAAGTTAAGACCGTTTCCATAAATGATAGTGTAGTGATTTACATTATTTATGTACATACAAAGAAATGTGTATTATCATCACAGAAAACAGATTGACGCAGAGATTTATTAGAAGGTAAAAAATATTTGTAACATTGATTTCTACAAATTAATAATTAGTATCCATAAATTAATGAAATTTTTTATACAAAAAGAGCATTTTGAATGTGGATTTTAGAAAAAAAAAAATTAAGAAGATGAATACAAAGTTAATTTGTTAAGATATTTTCCACAGTCAATGCCGTTGAAGATAAAGGTATGTATAGACAAATGTGGATAATAACCACAGAGGTTATAAAATTTATAAAAATTACAATAATTAGCAAGTTATAAACCCGATAAGATAACAAAGTCAAACAATTCAATCAAGCAAAAATTTATGTATGAATATTATCAATATCAGTTTATATTAGGCTGTCATATTGACACTAACAAGAATAAACTACATATTTAACATTACTATAATAAGATCATTTGATTGTTTATTTCAACTCTACATATAATATTTTCTTGTAAGTATGTATTCATAAGATCAAAATTTTCATCACTAGAGTAATATGTTAAATCACCAAAATTCATCGCTTTACATAGCGTTTTTCCTGATATGATCTTTATTACATATATAATTCTTATTAATATATTCTAATTTGGTTTACATAAAAAAAACATGGATCACCACAATGGTGCAAGGCTTGGGGAAACAAATGAACAGATAGGAAGGTAAAATATGTAGATTTAGACCATGGATAAAATAACAAATATATAGAGCGTTTATTTGAAAATTTGAAATCAAACATACATGCACCATTTGCCATACCCTGCCCAACCAACTAGTCTATTAAACAATTCGCCTACATAAAAAAAACGAGTGAGCTTTAGACCACACGACTGAAGTAAAACTTCTAGAGAGAAAGAAAATGTGCGCGCGCACTGCTCTCTCTTGCTCCTACAGTATTTATAAAATTGTTCAAGAACGAAATGAAATTACGAATAATCTTCATGCACGAGATATAATCTTCATGCATATGAGAGGAAGATAGAAAGAAAATGTGCACGCGCACTGCTCTCTCTTGCTTCTACAGTGTGATACAGCCCATTCGTCTCGCCCGTAACGCATTACACTTTTCGTAAAGCATTCGCCAGCTTACCACCCAGTCAAGCGGGCGTAAAGAAGTTTTACTTCAAAAAACTGCTACATATATAATGTTGTTATTTTACCCGTGGCTTCAATTGATTCATCTAATTTTGATAATATATATTTAATGTTTTGTGTGAAGGTTTTTATGTCAGTTCTTGTCACAGACTGACTTAAGCCCTTGCAACAAAACACATTCTAGCAAGTATTGAAAATATCATAAAAATAAATATTAAAAGCATAGTAGTAAGATAATTGACAGCACATTTATATAAAAAGGTGTTCTAATTATATGATGTATATGGAGGGTGTTATCGTCGTTGAAATGTTAATATATCAATAAGATAATTTTGCAAAGATACCTTCTATCAACATTTATTACTTCGCATTTACCGCATAGCCTTGTAAAGTCTCCAATTTCTACATGCAATATTATGTAAAGAAATATTTCCAACATAATGCAACTAGTTTTGTCTGTAGGGAGGTTTTAATAGCCCAATGACAAAATACAAGTAGGTATAATCTAAATGTTGCATGAAACTCATTAAAAATATTCTTTAAGTATAAGTGCTCGTTTTGCGATTAGAGACATAAATAAGTTGTTGTTTTGCATTTACAGTATGTCAGTAATAAGTTCTTGTATTGAAGTTATACATATTTAAGTGCTTGTTTCGAATTACTAGAAACATTAAGTGCTTGTTTTCTATTCATAATATTATTACAAAGTTGCATTTTATGAATCATGTTATGTGAAAAGTAGTGTAATAAATCTATGTAAATGCAATACGAATTTGTAGATACAGTGGTGTTAAATGCATTAGAATTTTGTTACGATTGGACAAATATTTTTAAGGCACATTTATCTGTAATACATTAAAAGGACATCATTACGCACATTTTAAACATTTTACAGGTTAGGACAGGTGTAACTGAATTTTATCAAAAATACACGATGCAAGGCTTCTAATATATATGAATATATATTATAATATGTGAGGATATGTACATAATATAGGGGGCTCAGACTGAGACCCAGAATATGGTTCGTTTTGACACAGCCGAAATATCGGCCTACCGAGTGCCAGAGGCCTCAAATTCCCATTTTCTCATAGACATAATAAGTGGAAAATATTTATGGTCAGATACTTCTTTGATATGCTACAGAACATGTCATTTGAAAAACATATAATTTATTACACATTGTCGGAATTTTTCAGTTAAGTTCCATTTCTTCAAAAGTGTGTATTTTTCATATTAAATGCAATTTTGTTTTTATTTTCCTTAGAAATAAAGGTTAACATTTTAAATTACAAAGAATTTGATTTGATTATATATTAACTTTTAAGGACGAGTTGTTTCACAGAATTTTAAAAATTGATGAAATTTCGAAGTTAATTATCAGGTTCTATGAAAGTTCTGATATTATTTCAATACTGGGAGGTAACTGGCCTATAATAATATAATAACCGAACTTGAATAAAACTTCCACAGAACTAGAAAATTAACTTATAAATTTGATGAATTGTTCAAATTCTGTGAAACAACCATTCCTTATGGGTAAATCCCCTCCGATATAAAAATATAATACAAAAAGAAAATATCAAATAACAGCAAAAAAAGTTAGAAATCGCAAAACAAAATCAACATGTTGGTTGGAATATAACAATTATAAACTGATCTTAATAAGACTTTTTAACATTATTTAAAATGAGGAAAAATGGGTATATATATATATATATATATATATATATATATACCTTTTGATATTAATTATTGTCAGACGTTCCGATAACTATGTTTCTATAATGCAGTTGAACCACGCTTAACAAGAACCTCTCATAACGAGCGGTGCTTGGTTTGCATTACGAGCAAAATAAATTGTAAAAAAGTGGCTCCCTTAACGAGCAACATGTCGCAAAACTTGTAACGTGGAAAGGGAAAGTCCCCTCTTCACATCATTCTCTTGTGCGCCGGGACTTTCCATGCCAGTGCTACATCTGTCCATGTTTGGCACTTGATACACTGGCATGTTAGTGTCGCTTGTCATCACACATCTTTTCAAAATTGTGTTCAGACATCGTTTGAGATTTTTTTGTGCAAAGTTTAATAACCTCTGCAAAAATGTCCCTGAAGAAAAAGTCGCAAGAAGATGGCCATAAGAGAATAAAAATAACAGAAGAAATTAAATAAAAAAACATTAAAAAGCGAGAACGAGTGTGGCTAAGCTAGCACGAACATACATTTGGTCTACATCAGCAATTTGCATTATCCTTAAGAAGGACAAGATTAAGGAGATAGATGCTTCAAAGGGAGTGACAAGAATACCTATGCAACGGTTACGTAGTCTCAACGATGTTGAAATAATATGGATAAACGAAAAGCATTTGCAAGGCAAGACTATTAACGAAAACATTATTTGTGAGGATGCGAAAGTGATTTTCCCCGAATTTGTTAAGAATACGCCAGAATCATCCACAATATTGTGAGGCACGATGAAGCAGCAAGCTCAGACATAAAGGCATCAGAGAACTTCATCTGTGACTCCAAGAAGCTTGAAGATTCTGAGGGTTACTTGCTGCAACACGTTTTTAATTGTGACGAGGCGGGTTGCTTCTGGTTAAGTTATTTATTTTTTAAAAATTTGCATTTTTTTCAGGGTGGAACGCTTTTTCAAATTTTACATTACTTTATAAGGGAAAAATTGTTTCACTAAACGAATGTTTCGCATTACAAGATTCTGAAAAAATTATGGCCGTTATGCGAGGATCCACTGTACTTGATATAAACATAAATGATTAAATAATATATTCCAATATATATTGATAATACTGCTGTAAACCAAACTAAATGTAAAAAATATGACAATTATTTTTATATCGAAGAGATAATTTAATTTTTTGAAAATCAAGTCACCATAGCAAAGAAAGGGGAGAGAAGAGTAATGAAGGAAATATAATACGCTAAAATTTAGCCCATTGGTAAGGCTTCGAATAATTTTCACCGATCTTCAATGATTTTAAAAATTAATTTGAATATAACATATTGTATACATTTATAAAAATAATTAAAAACTAAAACAATATTAATAAGTAAATATACAAGTTTTATGTTGATAATTCACAACGGGTCTGTAGGTCACCTAAATAGCCTAGAACAGCCTCCTCAACAGCTGGAGGCTGATTAAATCCCGTTCACCGCATAATCATTTAGGTATCTAGGTGAAAATACATTTCCTATTATATTCACACGAGATACCTAAATAATAATTTAGGTATCTCGTGTGAATACACATTTCCTATTAATTATGAGGGGGATACATAATCTTTATTATTGGAGTTAGAAATTTCACATTCCCTCAATAAGGGTTTTTCATTTGATCTAAAGCGACTAATTTAGAATTTTCATTTTTATATTTAATTTATGTTGCATTTACGTGTAAGTATGAAATTATTGAAATGTATCAGCAATATTTTGCAAAATCCGTGAAAAGAAGTAGGAATAGATTTACTTGGTAAAAAAAAAACTGGATTTAGGAGTAATGGACATAAACCAGATAAAAACATTCTCAAGCATTCCTATTTCCATTGAATTAGGCTCTTATTTTGCAGTAAAAATGATTTCGAAGTATCCATTCTATTTTGATTACTAAATAGAAGCTTTTTAGCATTTTTTAAAAATCAAATAATCAAAAATTTTGTAAAAAGAAGAGCAATACATTTTCATTTTTAAGGTAGCTACTAAAATTTCACTGTAAAAAAACTAATTTAGACAATTTGAAAATGTCTTTCATTAGCTATTACATACAAAACGTCAAAAAATTGATTCATCGGTTAAAGTTAGATTAAGTGGGGTGTAATTTTGACCACCCTTAGATCACTTAGTAAAGGCATAGAGAAATTTTTGAAAACTTAAAAATGTTTCGTTTACCTGTTAAAGCGACCGAAAAACCAAAAACAGAATCATGATATTAATAAGATTTTTAGTATGATTAACTTACTCTAAAATTCTTACCGTTCGACTTATACCGTTTATAAGGTCGAGTGCAGAAATCATGTTCTTAGAAATTATTGTAACAAATTACACGCCTTGACAATCGATACCAAATCGAAAAAGTTGCCAAATTTTATAACTGTAGATTGAATTAAGCCATGTTAGCACAGTAAAATTCAATGTTCCCAAAATAATAATATCTTTTCTGACATTGTCAACTATACAAGTCGCACATTTGTTGATTACACTTCTTATTAGTGCTAAACTTATTTTGTTCAGAATAAAAGGCAATGGAAAAAATATTGTGTTAGAATCGTCCGTTAATTTATGTTATGATGTATACATACATGAGTTTTTACATTTACTTAGTTAAACTTCACCAGTGTTGTTTGAGACTTGCTGGGAAGCTTAGTGTATATTTTTACTATAATAACCTAAGAAGTTACACGATTCACGAGTTGCCTTTTTAATGATTCAACTTTTTATTGGTAACGCTCAAAAATGTTAGTGCCCTCAGATTCAGAATGTTTCACACCGAGGTGGATACTATTCTACAAATTTCATTTAGTGGTTTAAGTTAACAAGGACATGATATGTATTTTTAACTGCAGATTAACAAGTTCATATTCTCAAAAGAAACAAGAGGCTGGGTTCATATTCTCATAAGCGATCAGCTTATTCATATGCAGGTATTTAAATTACATTTAAAACAAATAAATGAAAACAATGTTAAACTATTAATAAATATCAAAATGGATACCTTTGGGTATCTAGATAAAATTATGCACTGTATGCGTTGCATATATTATTTGTTGCAATACCTATTGCATACAAACCAACAAGACAAAAGGTATTGCAAATATTAACTAAAAGGCAACATGTCTTCTGCCAATGTAATATATATAAAATTATCTACATGATAAAAAAAAATATATAATTACTCTACATCATAAACCTGAAGAGAGATGACAGGGTATGCATTTTTAGAAAAATACATTAATAGAAACATGCAATTTTGCGTGCATCAAAATTTTAACAACACAAATATTTTTTTATTATTTTAAGTAGATTTACATGGACGAACTGATATTTCATTTAACAAACGAGATTAAGTATCTAAAAGCATAATAAACTTAAATTTAATGGTGTATATAAAAAAAATTAAGTGCCTGCAGACAACAATTCCGAAAAAAAAATGGTAGATGTACAAAAATAATACAAATTATTAGTGTGAAATACATTCACTTAAAATAATTAATACATAATACCTAGATGGTTCCTAACAGTATAAAAAATAACCAGTATTTACTTCATAGTCAGCTAGCCACTGGAGCGATTTAGGTCCAAATTTGGAC
This sequence comes from Limnephilus auricula, assembly GCA_951813805.1. Lineage (NCBI taxonomy): Eukaryota > Metazoa > Arthropoda > Insecta > Trichoptera > Limnephilidae > Limnephilus > Limnephilus auricula. The sequence goes on from OX638391.1 coordinate 30,528,299, forward strand.
CACTTTTATTTTTCTGCGATTGCTATCGGTCCAAAATTGGACCACATTTAACAAACCTACAAATGATACGTTTTTAGATTTTCACGGCCAAAAGCATTTTCGTTGTTTGTTTTTGGGGTGTTATGCCGTGTTGCGCTACCTCCTTCTTTAGCTGACGTTTCGGACAGCGTTGCAGTGTCCATCATCAGGGCAGATCTGCCCTGATGATGGACACTGCAACGCTGTCCGAAACGTCGGCTAAAGAAGGAGGTAGCGCAACACGACATAACACCCCAAAAACAAACAATGAAAAAACCTACAAATGTTGGATAGACGGTAAAATCAAGGTAGATTCATTAGGTTCAAACCGCAGTAAACAGTTTATATTTTTCCGTATTAATATTTTGAGGAATGACATTAATTAAATTGAATGACCAAATCAAAAACTGAACACCAAACGCTTGTGTGGCTAGCAACAATCACAAGCTGTGTTACAAAAGTTATAATTTAATTTTTATCGGACTGGCAAACTAGGTATTCTATATTGTTGCTTAAAATATATACTACATAACTGAATAAAATAACCAATCGAAAGATAATAAATTGTTGGTAGTTTTGCTGACCTTTAGGGAGTTTATAAATGTGGACCATTTCGGAAACAAAAAAAAAATAAAGTAAAAAGTTTCCCTCAGGGGCATTTTAAGAATAAAAAAAACTTTTCGTCACGCCATCGACACAATGGCAGTTTATGATGCATTTGTTAATATTGTAGTAAAAATGCACTCATATTCCCTGCGGGATTGAACTATGTGCGAGGGACAATGCGAAGGTTATGATGTGAGATGACAATGATATTACAACCAAGTCTTGGTACAACAGTTAATAAAATTACACAAACCTTGAAGAATTCTACAAATATTTAAGTATTTTGTGAAACAAATATTTTAAAATACATAGAATTAAAAACATGAAAAATTATTTATATAAATATTGTATAAAATTCTAAAGAATACAACAAATACTTTGATGGTTTTCACCAGTTTTCAATATAAAATATAATACATTTAGCATAATTTATTCACGAAACAAATAAACTTAAGTAAATTTATTATATTCATTTAAAATATTTAAAATTTTTTAGATTTTGTCGAATTCTCAATTTTTAAAATAAAGTTTTGTCAAATCAACTGTAAACATATATAAAAAAAAAAAAAAAATTAAGGCTTAATCGACTCTCTTCTTTATCACAAATTTTGTTTGGAACGTTATGCAAACTTTTACCTTACAATATAATAATTAGGGAATGATTTATAAAGGTAGATCATAGAATGAGATTCATTTTCAATATTATATTATATTGTGATCGGTTTTGTCCGATGTGCTGCCCGTCACACAACATTTTTTAAAAACATACCTCTACAGGCATTGTCAACGCAAAATATTGTTTTCAGTATACGTAGTAACAACTAATAGAATCAGTCAATGATTAAAACAAAATGCAACATTGTAAATTGGTAATAAATAATACAGAACTTATTTGGATTAATTCCATTGCAAATTTAAAAAAAAGAATAATGAGTGAAGGATAAATAAGAAGAGATTCATCTCTGGGAAGTAAGAAATCATGAAAACCAATGTACAAGCGTTAGAAGATAAAAAAAGGTTAAAATTTAATAAAAGTATCTACACATTGGTAAATATTAATATCGGATATGTAACGATATGTAAAAATATTACACAGATTACAAGGATTATTGTTGTAAGTAGTAATATGTATCAGTATTACACAGATTACAAGGATTATTATTGTAAGTAGTAATAAGTATCAGTATTACACAGATTACAAGGATATTTGTTGTAAGAAGTAATGTGAAACGATATGTAAAAATATTACACAGATTACAAGGATTATTGTTGTAAGTAATATGTAACGACATGTAAAAATATTAGACAGATTATTTTTGTAAGGCTGCCTTTACTCACATAGTTTTTCCCACAAGACGCTCACGTAAGCAACTTACGGCCAAAAACCAATGTGCCCATTGGCCATAAGTCGCTTACGTGAGTGACTAATGGGAAAACTTACGTGTGTAAAGGCAGCCTAAGAAATATTCTCGTGAACCATTTATAAGATAAATACATATAACATATGCATTTTAAAAGTAGATTCTACTAGTTTTAGGTGAAACATTCATGACTAGGGCATTTGATAAAATAATTTCCTTCTGAACATGATGAATAGTGCAGCACTAATAGATAAGATTTGGACAGTTTCATATTTGGTTCACATGTGGATGGTGGCGGCCGTGTAGCGGGCCTCTCCGCGGCGCCAGCTCCACTGCGAGGGACGGTACTGCAACCAAGTAAATTATATTAGTATAATTCTATGAGCATGTATAGTAGGACAGCGGCTGTATAGTAGGACAGCAACAACTTCACGGCAGCGGCCCAACAGGATGAATGAATCGAACCCTGGTTAAATAGGTATTTTTGGTAAATTTGATCACCAAATTTTCGTCAAGTTTATTATGTGACTTAATATTTAGAAAAGAATGTCTTGATATACAGTTTGCTGCTAATTACTGACTTCACCCTGGTTCGGGACTGTTTTACTTTTTATGTAAATAGTGTCCTCTAAATAGCAACAATGGTACAAATTATTTAAAGGAGAAAGTAACGAGGAGGCTATTAAGAAATTGACAAGGAAAAAATGCGACGAACCTCAACCATAAATGGAGAATTCTAATACTCTCTTCTAATTGAAAATAATTGTAAAAATTTGGGTGTTACAGTTTTATTGAAAAATAAATAAGACAATACATATATGGTCCTGTATTCAATATTTTAGCACATATTTCTTTTTTCTTCTTTCTATTGATTTAAAGCGTATGTACTTACACTAACACGTCTCCCTGCCTTTAGTATGCATGAAAATAAGATAATGATTGTTATTTAACACATCAGAATTATATATACGAATTTAATATGTACATGTCTAGATGAAAGTTTTTCTTAAGATAAAATGGTTTAAACATGGACGAAGAAAGGAGTGTCAGGATAATATGATATATGTACATAACATATTTGAGATAGTTTGTTGAATAATGTAAGATGGACTTACTTTGACAAGAAATTGTCCACTATTGGTGTGGGGGTTGCGATAGGCATAGAGGAACCAAGCCATAATCCCGCCAGCGGTGATGATGGCGATGAGTCCGGCTACGATGGCACCTGCCGATCCTCCGTCTCCTTCTGCCTCGGCCTTCTTTCTCGACAATTCAATACTCGCTGGAAACAAATAAAACAACTGTGTTATATTGCGCACAAATGAAAATTAAAGTGATTTTATGTGTTTATTATTTACAATGTCTTTTTTGTTGTGGTTGGGATCACTCACATCGTAAACACACGTTATCGCTTCCACGGCTACACCATTATCAGACATTTTTTCAAAAGTATAAAACATCACAGGAACTTTGAAAAATACAATTAACACGAGTCATCAGTTGCAAAACCCGCTCTAGAAGTTTCGGCTGCTTTTGATACATTCACAAAAAATTGCAATTATCGCTAAATACCAAAAGACTACTGTAGGTATTATTTTTATGTAAATTCTTTTTATATACTATTCAAGATGTTCCAAATTTTTTTTTTAAATCAACAAAATACTCGTCGAGAAATGAACAATCAAAACTAGAAGTTCAGATCTAATATGATTTTAAAATGGCAAGAAAGTAATAAAATATTTGTAAAAAAAATCACACTAAATAATCTCCCAAAATCTTAGGTTCTGTAAACAAGCCACACTCTTTTAGTAGTTGGTTGTTTAGCTTCAAATTTTCAGAATTGGGTTGTGAATTACAGTGTACGGATACGCAGTTGCAACGCATGTTTTATGTTGTTTTTTTCTAAGTTTGCGAATGTACTACTACCGACGACAAAATAAAGACATTTTGATAGCTGAGGAATTCCGCTTTATTATTACATGCGCATAATTGGAACATGTTTCCAAATTAATAACCGCTGTTACTTGGTAATAATATACACTCTCTCAGATGTCATCCAAACACATGCATTACGACAAGCAAAAGTAAAGCTACGATTACACTAGACAATTTCTATAATAATATATATTTTTTAATTAGAGCAGCTTTGTTTAAAAAACTTCATTAAGAATTTTTCATAGATTATCATGAGCCTTCAAAATTTGGTAGAGTGAGCGCAGAACATTGTGTATAGATTGTAAGTTTACCCCATAGAAGAATTTCAATATGTGTTGGGGTTTGATGACTTTTTCTTGAACACGGAAGTCGTGTAGCTAATATTAAATCATAAAGGATAATTAATTACCTGCATGTTCAGCATTAAGTACAGTGACATTCTTGGTGGTGGTGTACGGAGGAGAGGCGTGGTCACCAATGTCTGTATTAAAAACTTTAGTGTCTTCACACAGAGCCACATCAGTTATGTTTCCATCAAAACACTCTGTAATATGAAACACACATTAGTCTATCAAATTCAACTCAATACGTAAAATCAACAAACTGCTCATCAGCGTATTATACTTTGAATAAAGGAAGCTTTGATTGGAGGTTTAACAAAGCATTGAAAATGCTCAGGTTATAAGAATGAGGAAAAGCAAAGGTGCTTTACTGTATAACTATTGAAGCAGGACACAAAAAGACACTTACGTAAGTACGTCCATTCCTGCCTCTGTCTATCATTGCCAATAGAACACAGCTTTGCCTTGGGGCACCAGGTACACTGAAACATAAAACAACAGTATTAATAACTATCCCATGAGTAAAGAAATTAGTTTATATTTATCGGAAATTTGTCAGAACATTTAACCTTCCAGCGGGCGCGCTGAGTAATTTCCCTTGAGCGGACGCTTGTCGTAAATTTTACGTCATCAAGCTTTCTCCATGTAAATAGTGTTTTCTTTATATAAATGTTAGGTAAATGTTTGACATTTGATCTGAAGATAAGATGCTCTTTTATCATGGACAGTGCCAATTTTTTTAAGGAAAATTTTTCAATGCTTCGAAGTCTTTCCTGGACAGGCAAATTTGTATAAAATTTGAGCATTTATACCGCCAATATTCATTAGAGTGTAGAAAACTCCACATAGCCATCTCTTTGTTATTCTAGAGACCGAGTAAGTGGCACACATTTTGTCGACTGTTTCCACTCCGCCTTTGGGTTCGTTGTAGACCATATTACCCAAGGCTTTCTGGTGTTTTTCTCACTTCCAGGCACGTGTCGTAAAATTTACGCTCAACAGAAATATAAAAATTTCAATGAATAACAAAAACTTCTAAGCACACCCGGTACGTCTGCAGTTTAGAGAGACACTGATCCTTGAATAGCTCGAAACTCGATGCTTGCGACTAAGAGGTAGAACTGGGAGAAGCGATAAGGCACATTTGTCGTAAATTTTACGACAGAGCGCCCGCTGGAAGGTTAAAAGAATGGTTTACCTCAAAGACGGTATCATGTTGCAAACATGCAGTGCACGTTTTGTGCTGAGGGCAGGAGGGCAGAGCAGTCAGCTTCACAATGGTGTTGTTAGTGATGTGCTTCTGGTTTCTGAACTCCAATCGGTGGTATTCGTAGATTGTCTTGCGCCGGAGAACTACTGGGATAAAATGGTCCGTCAATTGGCATATAAATAAACTTTCAATTAGGATAATCCATTTAATATTTGTAACTCCTTCTTTGAACAACAAAATATCACTCTAATGTGAAATGGATAATCTGCCATGAAATATAAGCAGATCGATTATATTAAAGGAGATGATTACACTGTTCACCTCCTTGAAAGAAAGCGTTACATGATGGGGACAGACAATAGTGGTATTATGTGTGTATTTAAATATTCTAGGGTTAAAGTAAAATAAGTCAAAATGAATTCTTACACAGTGACACGTGGTCAATGATGAAGGCGTCACTAAGTCCAACTTTCACGGGGTGTTGAACATCTTGGATATTTTCAATAGGGATGGGTATATCTTTATAACTGAAAGCCAAATCGCCGGTGTCGTACAAAGTGGCAGCAAAGGTAAACTTGCCGTCCATCAGCCGATCTTGGAGGACTACATTTTCCCAAATCACGGTCAAAGCCGTTCCTTTAACAGAGAAAAATTACAACAATAAATAAATAACAATGCCCGCAGGTACATATATAGATTTGTGGGAATAAACATAAATGAGCCCTTGCCCCGAATAATGTTGTATCCAAAAAACTATCTATGTTTAGTTGTTGATGGAATACTAATTTAATTGCTTTTATTTACCACATTTTTTCATGTATAAATCTTAAAAATTGTACGTTTCTTGTATTTTAAATATAAAATGTAATAAAACATTACTGGTTTCGTTTTTTCAATCTTTTTAAAAACATGTATATTTTCGGATACAACATTATTCGGGGCAAGGGCTCAAATACAAAATGTCAAATAATATATACTTAACTAACAATGATTAAAGGTAAGTATATACTGGGTCGAAGAACGTACGCTACGCATTATGATATGTGGACTACTTAGCAACAATACATTTTCTATGGAAATATATACTTTAGAATCACACTGGCCAAACGCATCGCAAAGTGTATATAAATTGCAAAAGCGGTAATCAAAATTACAAAAAACCTTTTTAATAAAATAAATGCATTTAATAAATTTGGGCAAAAATTTTATACCAAGGTACGCAGTTAAAACGTAGATAATATTTCGCGCTTAAAATCGTTGTAGGACATGTGGAAAATACCGAGAGTAGAGATAGCAAATGAGACGGTAACGGATAGCAGAGGGTAAATTGAGAATTCATGATTCTCACACTGACAGCAGTGAGAAGTGTGTGTGTGTGTAATTTTCATATAGTTTAGTGGCAGGGAGAAGAGGAGGGAGGGAAAAAGGAATCTAGGAAGGGGGGTTCGCGGGAAGGGGACGAGGAAAGGGGAAAGGCGAGAAAGGTGAATGGAACAACAAAAAATTGTGTATCTCATAACCGAGAGCCTTAAGACACATGGCAATAATAATTTTCAATAAAACTTATTTATATGACAAACAGCTATTGTCTTAATTTTAGTTGTCAGACACCCGACACACTACTAATGTGCAGCAAAGTTACAATAATGCAAATAATATATAATATTTAATGCAATATTCTGAAATTTGTATTAGTTTAAAAAGTCAAATAACCATCCTTCAATACCGAATACATACGCACAACAAGCATAAAATCGCGGCTAATTTACTCAGAAAAATACCCTTCACCAACACATTTTTATGATAAACAAAACCACATCATAAATAAGAAGTATTATCGCTTGATGCAAAATCATACTGGATATTAATCGCAACAGTGGTAAGGGACTAAATGAGTTTATAACGCAAATAATTCATTTTAAAATGGGGACGTCAGTTTGTAGTAAAGTGACATATTTGCTAATAGATGACGCACAATGTTTAATGTTGAAGTTCTCATATTGAGCAAATTAGTGCAGATTGTAAAAACACAAATATAAAAATATCTCTTTTGCCTACAAAACTGAGTTAGTGTTATTGTACAAGGATTGGGAAGGAATTGTGATCAAAACAAATATTTTGGAATATAATAATGTCAGGTAATGTGAAACGCTCGAATCAGCCGATAATTATTAAAATGTCTAGTTGTATTGTGTCTTGCTACTCAAGAACGTCTGGACATAGGTTTCCAAGTGATGAACAGTTAAGAAAAAATGGATTGTGCCTTAAAAATACATAATTATAAACCAATAAAAAAATTCTCATATTCACAATCAAAATTTTTTTATAGACAATTTGATTCTTCCGGAATCTGTTAAATTCGCAAATATAGTCTAATTTGAGCAAACAGCTATTTTAATAGCAATATACATATAAATAAGCAGTATTTCAAAACTTGAGTTTTCAACATTTTAGCCCAGAAAATCGTCAGAAAATTGTCAATTCTGTTGCAAGCCGCCAATATGAAAAACCAGCAAATCTAATTTATTATCTTAAACAGTTAAAGTACATATATGTAGATACACAAGTTCATAGAAAAACAATCTGAAATATGTTGCGGTTTTAAACAAACCAAGACTTCCTTTTCTTAAATTTATATTTCTCAATTCCTTGACACTCCAACCACCAATAATTAACCTTTAAATCCTAAAAACAATATCTTTTAAACAGTATCACATAACTTTCATACCAAGCAAATGATATCTAACCACAACGGTGCCATCTGCTTCGATCTTTCCAGATTATCTATTATTTTATGTTATACATTATATTTTATGGTGTACAGAAACTCATAGTGCTAATGGAAAACTGAGTCATATTTTGTCATTTAGTTTATGAGATAACTTTTATAATTTATGAGATAATAATTTTTGCTAAGAACCTTTACAATTTATACAAATAAAACATGAAAAAAGTCTTTGAAATCAAGCAAATGAAGATGCTAAATTAGATTAGTACACAACCATCAATAAAATTTGTCATGATTGATTTTGTAAGGTGGGTCAGAAGTCAAAGTTTGCATAATTGTCTGGAGATTTACATTTTTCTGATGCACTGTACAAAACTGAAATCATATATTCCATAAATTGTCGGTTTGGTACTTTTAACCTCTAGTTGGCCGATTGTTCCCTGGTTTTTGGAAGCGATTTTGTTCCTTATGTATAAAGAAATTGTATGAAGAACAATGTCAGAATCGCTTGGGCGATTCTCGTTCTTGACATAACGAAATACTGGATAGCGTTTAGCCACTTCGAATAATTCAAATTAATTCCCAATGACACGCAGGGCATCAAAGATGGCGGACAAAATGGCTGCCGCTTGATAATATGAACGCTGTCATATTCAAAGTCTATATTTTTTCATTGTTTTTGATATAAATCAATTGTGGAAAACATAGATTTGAGTTATTATTAGGAAGTTCATTTTATGTACATTATTTTGATGTAATTTTTGTAATATATCACCAAAGAAATGTTATAAAAATTGAATTCGTAAGAAAGGTGAGAACTGTCAAATATTTTACGTCGTATTGAAAACATATATTTTTTCTATGCTGGCCAGGTTAATATAAAGTTGTAGTCATGACGAATTATTAACCTCCAACCATAAAATAAATTTTGGTATTGCATCAGAAAAAACCCAAAAGAAAACCAATTTTGCTTTGCTCTCTGAAGAAGTGGAAGAAATGTACAGAAATTTTTTTAACACGCTATATAGGATCAAACTCGCAGTTCGCTACTTTTGGTACACTTATTGTTAGAATATATAATATGCTCCGAGCACTGGGAGCTCCGTTGTCACCTTTCAATCTGGTTCACATTTATGAGAAAGAGGGATAGATGACAATGGACCTATCAGAGGAATGGCGATGGTTACACATGATAATATAAAGAAGACGTCACGTGGGATTGAGATCCAACTAACCATTGTCTATATACTTCACATAGCTGTCTTCAGATTGGCTGGTATCAAAGTTGCCCATCAAGGGCGCTATGTACTGGGTGGCCGCCAGCCAGCTGTGAATGTATTCGCCAGTGTAGATGAAGCCCCCAGTCGCTATGGTCACGTTCCTAACAAATTGGCCGTAGAAGGGGAACTCAAACTGCAGCCGGAGTGTCTGTAAAAAGGGTCTATTTTAAAGAATGAAGTAAAGTTACCATACAAATGATGATTCTACATTTCTACCTTGATGACCGTATTTTCACACACAAAGATTGTCGCATAAATTCCATCTGTAAAATTTGTATTTAATATAGGTACATTATTTATTAACTCTTGGCAGGTTGGTTCTCAACTCTGTCTAAGATAGTAGGAACATACAGTTCCTTCCCTCTCATTCCCATGTGCACACAATATCTTTGTAAATCGGATTTTTCTAAATTACTTAATAAATGTAATTACGTTTCTTGCAATATTAGCTTTATAAAAAGCTATGAAACATCAAAATTGGCCCAGGATTTTTCAGATTATGGGGAACTTCCCGGTTTGTGCGCCTTTACGCGTTACGACGTGCATGAGTTGAACTACCCTTGACCCCTATATAACGGGGGTAGAGAGGGGGTTTCTTATCAGTCATTAATCAAAGTCGACCGGTACACATCTCCTCATATTATCCTGTAAAGAACACCTGGAAAAAATGGAAGCCACTGAAGCTCAAGTCGCTGTAGTCCAGCTCCTGCAAGAAGGGCGTAGTCAATGTTCAGTAGCTAGCGGGGTGAATCTGAGCCAATCTACAGTTTGTAACCTCTACCAGAGGTTCCAGCAAACTGGAGCTTTTACTTCAAGTCCAAGAAGCGGCCGCAGAAGGTGCACATCAGAGAGGGACAACCGCTTCATTGTTTCAACATCTCTCCAAGATCGTCACTAGACAGGAGTTACCATCCAGCAGCGTCTGCGTGAGGTGCGAGGAGTGGCTGCCAGCGAGTGGACAGTGAGAAGAAGACTCAAGGCAGCGAATTTGACACCCAGGAGGCCTGTGACGGGGCTGGTGTGGCACCGTACAGCCCGAAGAGCATTTGCAGAAATTCATAAGAATTGGACCCTTGCGCAATGGACCCCAATTCTCTTCTCGGACGAGTGCAGAATGTGTCTGAATGGCTGTGACCGAAGGGGAAGAGTCTACAAGAGATCAGAAGAACGATATGCTCAGTGCTGCTTCTCTGAAAGAGTCGCCTACGGAGGTGGCTCTGTGGTCGTGGCGGTGGATTGACTGCTGCCAGGTACATAACGGAGATTCTGGAAGAGCATGTCATCCCTTATGCTGGTATTTTTGATGAGGGGTTCGTGCTAATGCAGGATAATGCCCCTTGTCATACCGCAAGGGTCACTGCTGCCTACCTCCGCGAAGTGGGCATCGAGACCATGGACTGGCCAGCGATGAGTCCGGACCTCAACCCCATTGAATACACGTGGGACTACCTGAAGAGAAAGTTCGGGCTCGGGATCCTGCCCCGGCCACTGTTGACGAGTTGAAGATAGCTTTGCTGGAGGAGTGGGATGCTATTGTGGGGTGGCAATACCCGATACTAATTTAATTATAATAAATCGTATTGTATGTTAAATAAGCCTTTTATTCCAACTTTGCGTTGTTTATTTTATAGCAATTTCAGGCTACTTCCATTATTCGTTTTTTTTCAGCAATTGGACCTTGAATATTATTAAATTAGCACATTTTCCAATGCGCTACATTGTTAGCTTTTATTTGGTACCATAATTTTTAGATTCGGGTGGGAAACTACAAAGATATTGGATGCACATGAAAAAATGCAAAGTGATTCGATACTTTTGCTCGCGAGTGTATGTGGCAGTAAATGTTTTCAACACCAGCTTAAAGACGCAGTATTTCAGTTTGCAGTATTATACTCAATATTTCCACACTGTGTACCATAAATATAATATACAATATTTCCATGAGAACTATTATTCTATCTATATTATTAGACTTCTTAGTATGAGGTCTTTATAATAAGGTAATGCGTATGTTTCTTATTGAGTCAGATATTATTTTGGTGTCCCTGGTATGCCAAGGTACTGCCAAAATCAATACAATGTTACATTACGTAGCAAATAACTCTGCTAAAAATACCAACCAATTTAGCATTTTGAAATATTTAAACTTACGGTGGCTCTCCTGTGGGAATGACTAAGTAGTTCATTCACTTTAACCTCTCCGCTTTTCATAAGATTTGACCAATGTGACTCAAAGACAGCATCGTCAAAAATGAATGTGCTATTGTAATACTCGTGGGTGTCCTGCAATTAAACAAAATAACATCATAATAACATTGTAGACGTAGACGCATAATATATTATAATACATGTTTATGACTTAATGTAAAAATATGCAAATAGATGTATTTTTCAAATAATTATATTCACATTTGTAGCATTTGTGCTGTTGTTGTCAGATAAAAGTTTATCTTGTGGTTCGGAGAAGTCATCCATATTTAATTCTCCAGATGGAGTAGAATTCCCTGTAAAAAAATATAAAAAATATATAATATATAACTTATTTTACTACTTATGTACATGCTACTAAAATACTGTTACTTTGTACATTTAATAGGTTTGCAGTGTCACATAAATTTAAAATACACATTAAAATAACATACACATGACAGCCCAGCATGTGCAAGCGGGTTAAACATTGTCAACAGTTCATATAAATTCTAAATGTCGGACTGTAGACATCGGTTGGAAGATATTTCCACCTCACAATAAACCTGCATTTACGATAAAATGTAATGTAACATGTATACACAGGGTGTTAAAGGACTTACTTTATTTAACCAGTGATTTATTTCTTCAAAATCTAAAACTCTCCAAATTCTTCCACATGTTGTCACTGGTAATTTAGACGGGTAACAGCCCAACCCCTAACCCCGCCCATTACTGTCCAATACCAAGTGATTTTTTATTCTTTTAGTTGACAAAAAAAACAACATCAAAAATGACACCGGAGACCAAAATTTCATTTAAATTTTTTTCTCCAAATAATTTTAGGAATCATTGGTTAAAGTAAGTCAAGTATGTTGCTTAATACCCTGTATAGTGATAATATATAAATGGACATCTGTAAATTAGAGATTTGCAGCATTGCTGGGGAAAAATTTGTCAGAGAAAACACTAGCATCTGTACAGTTTTTATTTTAATCTATTGTCCACTCGAGCGCTTTTTGCCACAATATGGATACTATTTCCAAAACCACGGATTGCTTTGTTGCCAAAATGTGGCAATTATTTTTATTAAAGCAACTATATAATAATTGTACATTCAAAATATAACAAAATAAATATTCTCAGATTCTTTAAAATGTTTTAAAGTTAACGATTTAATAATATTTTTATTATAAATCCTACAAATATTTGATAATAGACAAAATATCGGTGAATTCATTGGTTATATAGAACTATAATCAGTTTGTATGTCTCCATATTCAAATTTGGAGGTATAATTCTTTTAATGTGGGAGGAAAAATTTCCTTTAGCAGTCTGAGGAAAAGTTTTAAATTGCTCTGTCACTCCAGTGGTTATACAATTAGTGTAAATATTTTAATGATAACATATATAGAGAGATGATTCGAGAAATAGGCTACAAGTAATTCATTTAATAATGTTGATTTGACAATACTTTTACCAAGAAATTCTTTGATAAAGTTTGTAAAAGAAAAATGTGGTTGGGGAGTAGTTGTATTACTTCCTTATACATAGTTAGCAGTTGATGCTTGCAGATACAATTGACACACCGCTTTTAATTTAATATGCAATCAAACCACAAGGTTATTTATAAACCTTTAAATAAACAATTATGAAGTCTGTAATAAAACTACACATGGTTTATAATTTGAGGTTTATTATCACACTATGTATTTTTATGTTATGCTGAACAAAACTAACAATTACCCGGAGTCAACGGATTAAGGAATCTTAAAAAACTCTTTATTTAAATATTAATATTTTAAATATATTCATACACTAGCTGACCCTGCCACGCGTTGCTGTGACTAACGAAACATAACGCCATCTACTGGATGGTTACCTAACCTAGATAACCAAGTGTTATGTCAATAAATTAACTCACACTGCCATCTGTTCGAAACTTATGGGATTTCCAACTAATTTCAATTATTGTCCCATAAAAAACATTTCATTCACAATAATAAACATTTAGGTCAATAATCGAGATAAAAACTATCCTATCTCTTAAGTTGGACCAAATTACAAACAGTAAGCCAAATTTCATCAAAATCGTAAGTAAGTAATCAAAAAGTAGTTTCGGAGTTTACCTCGGACGAACATTGTGATGCGAGATTTTTATATTTAAAACATTATAGCAGATAATGGGCGAATACGATATTTAAAATTAAACATTGAAATGTCATATTGGACAGTAGTGTAATAGAGCAACACCTCAAGCGACCTTTTAAAGAAGTGATTCATCAGTGTGTGTTTTAGACTTATATAGTTATACTTGTGTAGATTTTATTATTGTAAACTTTTCACATTTAAAAAAATTATTTTTTGTTTAGATAACATGAAAGAAGAAAGGATAATATATAATTAAACGATTCGAGATTGTAGAACAACTCAAATAAATTAATGAATGTTTGAGATAGTTGTATTTCTCACTTTCAGTGTTCCTATTGCATCTATGTAGCACTTATTTCAAGAAAAAGACGTTTAAAAATGACTGAGTTTCGGGCGACATAGACGGCCGCCACATCCCCCTTCCTACTTCCCGCACGGGAATAATATTTTACGCTGATTTTGCAAGGAATGTAGATTCTATTTGTATAACTCAATGATATGTACACAGGAGTTAAGTAAGTTTGTAGATGATAAGTCAATGGTTTACCTTCATCAGGAACAATCGGGTCACTCACACAGATGGGTGTAGGACCAGAGCTGTTGGTGGGAGCACTAGTGTTACATTCTTTGTACAGGTGTATGCCGGTACCATTCTCCCCCAGGTTGCGGTGTGGTATAAGCAGCTCGATTCCTGTTAATAACATTGCAAAGCATTAGGAAACTAAGTTTGATATGTTTCAAACTCCATCGCATTTCTTGAACAAAGATCAGAACAGACTATTACAAAACATAATGGCATTGATTGGCGCTTCGACGACAATGTTCCATTTGAATATCCCTTAGTTCTAAGAGTTCGATTCCTGTTATTGCAAACCATTTAGAAACAATGAAATTGCTTTCTGTAAGTGAGAAACAAAACAATAATTAGCTTTATTCCTTGAGTCAGCATTGCTAAATATTTAAGAAAAGCTTGCATTCTATTAACAGAATTATACACTTCGATTCCTACATTGAGTTGAATCAGTGCCAATAATTTGTGCGAATGTGAAGTAATATTGCCAAATTCAAGGCCAAAAATATCTGGACAAGAAGTGCACCAGAAATCCAGTGACAGACCTAGTTAATTATGTATGTTAATATCTCCAGTAATTAAAACATAAATTATTACTGAAGATAATTATTGCATTGATAAATCAGTAACATTTTGTACACAACTTCAGCGCCCTCTAAAACGGTTCTCTACAAATTATCCAATTATTATTAACTCATTATATGTTAATTTATTATTATTATAAAATGTTCTAAGAAGTTAACTTTTTGGAATTTTTTTTAGTTAACATTTCAAAGTTACTACTGTTAAGTTTTATTTTGTTATCGATTATAAATCACCAAAAAATATAATATATATAATATAAAAAAGGAGCGGTCCTTAAATAGATCCTCGAGGAAAATCTCAAAACAGATCTCATTATCTAAACAATAATAAGTTTAATTGACACCTCATTTAATGCAAAGTTTATTTTTGCAGCAGACTTATATTATAATTTATTATCAATAAAATGTATGTACACTTAATGTGTATTGCAATCAGAGATGTATTGGATGCTGTAATCAATAAAATGACCATTTATCCAGTCGACCTTAAGCGTGCATCATTATTATATATTGCAAATTGTTTCTTAGAACAAACAATTAACATCTACAGTCCTAGGTCAATAAAGTTCATGTAGAAAAATTGTTTAAGGCTCAGTGCACACCATGTCAAGTTTGAAGCGACAAGGGGCCACTTTTTTATACGTTAGATGGAGAAATCTAGAATAATATTTAAATACGTCGAAGGACTGGAGAACCCAGTTATTTAGATTTAGTAACTAAATATGTACAGCTAAAGCCTATTAACTTGTTGAAGGCCAGCATACAAAAAATATTTTTTTTTCAATACGACTTAAAATATTTGACAGTACTCACCTTTCTTACGAATTCAATTTTTATAACATTTCTTTTGTGATATACAGTGGTGCCTCACACAACGAACTTAATTCGTTCCAGGAGCAAGTTCGTTATGCGAAAAGTTCGTTATGTGAAACGCGTTTTCCCATAACAATACATGTTAAAAAAAATAATTCGTTCTGTAGCATAAAATATGGTAAGATGACATAAAAAAAAGATAAATTTTTTGTTATTATTTTTATTTAGATACATCTAAAAACATAATGAAAAAAACACACATTTTTTAATTTTAAGAAATAATCGAATCTTGCACATCTTCATCCATTTTCCGCTTTTTGGCCGATGGTGCAGTGAAAAACCTGTCCAAAGTCGTTTGTTTCTCTCTTTTCTTCAACATCTGCCTTCTTCCCATCATATAAAAAAAATGTTGAGTTTATCTTAAAAGGACGACTGCCGTGATACGTGTGCGATTTAATTCGTAATGAAGAACGATTGCTGCGTAAGTTAAGCGTACTACGCAGTGACTAACGAGTCTAACGACTGCCTGCGCGGGAGGATGCAATTAATCGGCAGTGATCGTAGAAGATCGGGCGACTTCGTTGTAATGATGAACGATTGCTGCGACACGTGCGTAAGTTAAGCGTACTGCTCAGTGACTAACGACTGCCTGCGCGGAAGGATGCAATAAATCGGCAGTGATCGTGTGAAGTGGGCGACTTCGTTGTGTGAAGCGAAGTTCGTTGTGTGAAGCGAAGTTCGTTGTATGAATCGTGAAATGAACGAAAAGGAAGTTCGTTGTGTGCAGCGTTCGCTGTGCGAGGCGTTCGTTATGCGAGGCACCACTGTATTACAAAAATTAGATAAAAAGAACTTCCTAATAATCACTCAAATCTATGCTTTCCACAATGGATTTATATAAAAAACAATGAATAAATATAGACTTCGAATGTGACAGCTATCATATTATCAAGCGGCAGCCATTTTTTCTGCCATCTTTGGTGCCCAGCGCGTCTTTAGCAATTAACATGAATTATTCGGAGTGGCTAAATGCTATCCAGTAATTCGTAATGTCAAGAACGAGAATGGCCCAAGCGATTCTGACCTTGTTCTTCATACAATTTCTTTATACATAAGGGGCAAAATCGCTTCAATCATCCGGACCCGCCGGGGGGACTGCGGCCTACGAGAGGTTAAACACTTTGATCATGACAAGGCCTTCAACACTGGACAACGAGCTAGCTACATTATTAATTCATATTCCAGAATGCAGTATAATATTTCCATTGACTTTTTTTAAATTGTATTTTTCCTATATTGGCACCAACAACATAAGAAAAGGTCGGTGATGCTGGAATTGGATACATATCAATATTTTGAATACAAAATTAATTGTAGTTCCTGATTCTGGCATGGTCAATCTATCGGCTGCTGGAATATATTGTAGGCTATAATAATACACTTGTTCAGGCGAAAAGAGGAGTGAACCAAAACATATTTATATCTGTAAGGCTTAGGCTATAACAAAATTATCATTAATGATTTTATTTTATTTTTTAAAAAGAAAGACAAACATTCCCGGGTTACGAATAACCCAACAACATTTGAAAAACTCCTGCTACCACCACACTAAGCGGAAGATGTTGCTTGTGTTGTGATGGAGGACTTAGCCACCCGAGGAATCGAACACGGAACGCCTGGGTGGAACCCAAACGCGATGCCCATTCAACCACTGACCGGTTAAATAAACACTTTGTTTTTAATCACTATTTAAAAAAAATTTATTCATTGACCAGGTTTACTCAACTCAAACTTCAACAGGGTAAAATTTAAATTCAGTTTAAATTTTAGCCCGATGAAGCTTTAGCCAAGTGAAACCGGTTGGTGAATAAAGGTTTATGAATCAATGGTTAAAAGAAAGTGGTAAATTATGGCAAGCCACAAAGTCAATGCTTATTATTCATTTAATAATATGTCAAACCACAAACTGATTGCTTTCTACGAAAACAAAATAAATTTATAATGATAATACCTATGTATATCGAAACAATTTTAAACTTCTTTCCACTTTTTAATTTCTGGACGTTACCGGTTTCAGTTTGTCACGGCCATGGTAGTCTGAAACTGGTAACAGTCAGAAATAAAAAAGTGGAAAAAAGCTTATAATTGTTTTAACCCTTTCCGACCGGCTTCATAGGAGCGTGAGTTTGAGTTGGAAAAAATCCTGAACCGGTGTGGCAGATGCTTATTTAGGGTACCTTTAAGCGCGTGTATTTCGAGCAGTAAGTCGCCCAGCCCTATGGGATCATAATTATTAGCTTTACTAGTGTGGCCCATCAAATTTAGGATATAAAATAACATTTAATAACTCAGGTGTCTACCTACGTTAAATTATCGTGAAAACAAGCTTATGTGTCCAAGCGGTTAAAAAAGATCAGGCGAGATGCTAAGCGAGTCAGTACTAAATGCATTTAATACTTTCATGAGTAACAAAACATAATAAAATAATAGGTTTGGTAAAGTTAGGTTATATTAGGTTATGCATGTTGGTAGTTTGTTATTTTCTTCAATATTCTGTCTTTTCAAGGAAGGCATTAATGTTTTTTTTAATAATACTTTGTTGTACTTCTATTGTACTTACTTGGGACAGTTCCATTTTTCGGTGTAACTTTTGGAATATTGACCTCAGGGCCGGTTTGGTTCACAGCCACCGCCGGAGGAGGGGTCTTGGCCAGAGTTGTTGTGGTGATGACGGTCGTTGGGTTGGTGACGTCACGGGGCAGTCTTAGGTGCGAGCATGTCAACACCTCGATGTCGGCAAGTGACACCTCACCGTCCTGGGAGTCGGCCGAATAGGGCGCCACCACACACGCATCTGAGATAATAAACATCCCGGTTAAAGATTTTAATCAGTTTCTTCTTAGATGTCTGAATTCACAAACCAGAACAGCGTGGAAAATAAATTTCACATGGTGCATGATTGTTCCAATTGAAACCATTAAATTATCATCATACTTGTCCCAGCGAGAGACATGTAGTACATGCCACATGACACCACCATAGTACATGACACCACCTCCTAATGCCTTCTGTCTTTTTCGTTTTCAAACAAGACTCTTGAAAAGGAAGAGGATGAAAGTCGATGACGTGAGTACAAGCTCTCGCTGAGACTAGTTTAACTTTTTTTAGGTCATTAATTATTTGTAAAATTTAATGTAACTCTTACGCCGTTCTTCCACGTAGCTATTCACAAGCGACGCTACCGCTACCTGTCAAACAAATTTGCTAGTGTAGCACCTAGCGGCGTTTTCAAACACTAATAATAGTATAGAAAACACAGACGAGCGGCGATCGCGTCGCTTGAAGGTAGCTCCATGGAAGAACGGCGTTAGAGGTTTATTGCATAAGTTGAACCAGTTTGGTTTGCATATGGGATTATTTTTGGCGCAGTAAACAAGATTTTTGTGACTTCTACATTAATCACTAAGAACTTAGTATTAAGTAAGCTAAAAATATATAATTGAGTGACACTTTTCAGTGACCTTAATAATGATTCATCATAATGTTTAATGTGTTATAAAGTATCTATGTCATATAATCTAATTTATTATTATTATTTATGTCCTTCTAAAGAATTCAAAACGTGCTTAGTATAATGTTTAATATATAATATCTATGTCATATAATCTAATTTATTATTATTATGTATGTCCTTCTAAAGAATTCAAAACGTGCTTAGTTATGATAATAAGATACAAACTAAATACTTCTACAATAGAGCTGTTTCTTTCTCATAGCCATTATGCTTTCATCACACTCCCGGATAAATAGAACTACTGGCGCAAACACATTTGGGCTGTTTACACTTAATCATAATGCACATAATTTGTAATTTATAATTACTAAATCCAAAATTAAAAAGGAAGCGAGACCAGCAGACAACAACGGAGCTCTGATATTGTGAAGATACAAAAAGAATGCAGGGCTTATATGGAAATTAACAAGATTACGAAAGGCACGCTTAAATGGTGTGGATCGCTATTGAGAAAACATATGACATACAATCAGATGGAAAAAGAAAACATAAAACTATCAAGGCTATTGAATATTATATTCAATGCCGGTAACCCGGGCGTTTATTGACATTAAAGTTTATTTACAGAATGTTTGAGCAATTGATGAAACGAGTCAGAAAACAGAATTGTAAGGTTGTGAATGTGAATGAAGCAAGGAATTCGTGACAAGGCAGAGTGGGGTGGCATTCCAATATTTCTGCTTATTCCTAGAGATACACAGAATACCCTAATGCAAGTATACATTATCTAAAATTCCCTCACCAAACACAAGAGTCTCGTCTCTTTATGGTAAGGAAAAGCTATTTTTATCTACCACTAGCTGACCCGCCCACGCCTTGCTGTGGCTAACGAAACACAACGCCATCTACTGGATGGTTACCTAATCTAGATAACCAAGTGTTATATAAATAAATTAACTCACACCGCTATCTGTCAGAAACTTATGGAACTTACAAATAATATATATTGGGGTCAATAATCGAGATAAAAACTATCCTATCTTTTAAGTTGGACCAAATTACACACAGTAAGCCAAATTTCATCAAAATCGGTTCAGTAGTTTTGGAGTTTACCTCGGACGAACATTGTGACATGAGATTTTTATATGTATAAACACTGTTTAATATGTAAAAATAGTGTATTTATTGTAAAAAAAAACCTACAAATAATGGCATGGAAATTGTGCATTGCTTTGGTGCAAGGAATTACTTAACTATGGACAGAAGGATTTTGTGCACAAAGATCTATCACTCCTAGAATAGTAATTAAAAGAAGGGGTGTTACATACAAACTAAAGTCGATTTCTTTAGGTATGTTAATTAGGTATCTTTCTTACTTGCTTTGTTGCAAAACTAGACTTAACGTGTGGGTAGGTTTTAGAATTCGATTGACATGCCAGTGAGGGTTGGCAGCCCCACCTTAGGTAAAGATTTAATTTCAAAACCCTTAACTTGTGTTTTGCGCATAGTGGTTTGTGGGATGTGCGTGAATTGAATTTAAGACCTAGTTAAGTATTTTTGAATTTCATTGATTGGTTGAAAAATAAATTTATTTCTAAATTACAATTAGTTGAGAGATATAGCCAGTTAAATGGAGCATTCTTACTAGCCGTATTCAAACTCTCGCCACCAGGATTTTAGAAAAAATATTCAATCAATGTGATTATTTAACACATTGTGAGTTCCTATGTTTACATAAATGCCGGATAGTAATAGTACACAATATTACATTATTTAGTATCCACGCAATACTCTGACTGTTTCTGACTGTCAAGGAAGAAAATTTATTTATAATTTTATGAGTGAATTGTACCAATTTTCCAAAAACTCTTTAGTTCAAAAAAATGTTTAGTTCTTATTAAAATAATGTGTTTATAAATCCTATTTATATCCAGAAATCGACATTAGCCATGGACAATTCAATTAGCTACGACGATGACTTAGCTTACACACACAATGTATGTTTTTCAGACGGCTATTGCAAACCATGGGTTGAAATGAAGGAAACATAAAACTAGGTGTGAAATAAAAAATATCTAAAAAATAACGTAATTTAAGCAGAGAGGACAAACATGGCTGGTCACAAAAAACATGTTATTGATTTAAGTATGATGATTTATCTGTCGGCTGTAAACCGTCTTAAGTGGCGCCCCTTGAGGTAATTAGCTCACGAATGTACCGACATTGTATCGCAATCATATCAAAGATCGAAGATCGGATGACGAAACCTTTGCAAATGAATGAACACCCAAGTATTGATATTGATACGCAACCGAAGGTAACTAGTGATACCTTATTGAGTCAATTCATTACCAAAACGCAAAACCGCCACAAATAACATCACAAGATTGATACAGCTTTGTTTAAGTATGCCTAACAGGTAAGTAAAATCATTTTTTCCTAGTAAAAAACAGTACATCGCAATAGGTGAAAATGCACACAAACAAGTACACCTACAGTTTGCGATACACATCTCTCCAATGATACAAATTTCTAAGTCAAGTTATTTACAACTTATGCGACCTGACGTAACCTATCCTAATTCATGAAACTCGTTTTAATTATGATGCAGTAATTCTAATGCAAGAATTTCAGCAGCTCAGAAACCGAACAATGGAGAAAGACCAAATGATATCACTTCGCAGAGTCAAGATATTCAAACATCTCACAAGAATTATCAGAGAGTTAGATTAAAAAGATAATTACCTTGCAGCGAGGGTTGGACCCAAAATGCACTAATAGTTAATACAATTAATAACATCACGTCAAACGGACGGACAGCCATTTTCCTGGGCAAAGCACTTTTAATCTGACGTCATCAAGTCATCAGTGTCAACCACAGAGAAAATATGCACGGCTCAATAGTTTTCGTTACTGACTTCAGGTCGTCAGGTGTAAAATTAAAATTACGACGTTTTTGTTTATCTATGGATTTATATCTGCATTTTAGATTAGATAATCACCTTCCTATATTGAATGACAAAGATTGTTTAGAAACTTCTCCAACTTTGTTGAAAGAAGATTCGCACGTGTCAAATTGATCAACTAAAATTGAAACGCCTGAGCAGTGGCGTAGCTCTAGCATGGGTGGCACCCGGTGCGGATGTAGTGTAACCCCAACAATGGAAACTGTTAAAATTAATAAAAATCCTATAATCGTAATGTATGATTAAATTTAATAAGTAAAAAATGAGAGTCTCAAGTTACAATATTATGATAGTAATACGGCCGGCGTTGTCCAAGTGCAAGGCTCTAGACTCCCAATCCGAAGGTCACGTTTGTGCGTTGTTTCACAATTAATTAATTAAAATAATATGACCCCCCCCCTGAGCCCGCTATAGATCTCCAGTAGACATACAAATAAGACATTCAGAACATTTGACAAGAAGAAATTAGGATTAGTAAAGAAAGCCAAAAAGAGTGGAGACTGCAAAATGACTCTCCTTTCCATATATCTCAATTTATTTGTAATTTTATTTTTACATTGTTTTTAATGCTGCTCGCATCAGTATCTTTTTTATATTTATTTTGAATTTTGAAAGGTAAAAGTTCATCAAATTGTTCTTCAAAAATTCGTCAATGATTTAGAATACCCTTCAGTACATTATAATAATACAATCTCTCTGAAAATAGTATTCGTCAATTCTTCATACACATTTGGATAGTGGGGGGAGGGAGGGGTTTTCGGTACAGAGGCAAAACTGGTACATCGGTATGGCAACATTTAGTTAAGTACACAGATTATATTCAATTAATTTGGGAAAATCCCACACTGATTTTTATTTTTTATATAGCAGCAACACTTTGAGTTCCGGCGAATTTTTGAATTTGACACATTCCTTCAAAAAATTGGCGTATTTTGTCAGAGGGTAAAAATATTCCCGCTTCGCAACTAAATCCAAATAAATGGAATAATTGTGAACGTATCCGAAAACTAAAAACTGATTTCGAAAGGCGATGAAGTACGCTTTCTAATTTTATTATTATAAATAACCATGTAAATTTTTAAATATAAAAAATTTGGATGCAAACTTTAAAAAGTTTTAAAAATGGATCACCTTACGTTTTTTCTAACTGAAATTACTGTTAACGATAAAAAATAAAAAGACGCATATATTTTATTAGCCAAATAAATTATAAACGTTACTGTCACCTCACTTTTTTGTCGTTTCATGTAAAAAAAATCATAAAAAAATCACAAACTTTCATTTTTTTCACTTTCATCACACAATTTTTCAAATTGCGGTCGGAAACTTTGGTCTCATAAAGGTGTAAATTTCAATTATTTTGTGGTTAACTTTTACATTTGAATATTCCCTTTTCAATATCGTTTAGATCATACTTCTCACTATGATAGTAAGGGAGACACAAATATGTCTACTATCATTGCCTTATTGTTTGTAGCCTGCGAACTATATTACGAAATTATTAACCAATCTTTTGAATTTGAAAAATGGCTGAAATAGGTTTTGTTTAGGGTCAGCCTGACAATCTGTCGAAAATAGATTCATTTATGTTTATGGCTTCTTTTCTAAGTAATAATATCAATGTTATTGGAACCGCAATAAAAATGTTAAAACAAAACGGTAAGTATTTTGACAGTTGTTGGAAGTGAACAACTGTGAACAACGTACAAATGCTTTGACTGCTGAAATGTCTGTCTTAGAAGAATAATGGTAATGTGCTGTTCTAACAAAATCAATTTTTATAATAATTAATTAAATTTATTATAATTTACAAGTACAGTTTTATTACAAATATAATTCAAATCAGAACATTTGGATAACATCAAACAAGATCAAGTTATATGTTTAAGAACAAGAATATTCGGCTGTTCAAAATAATCTCACTGCAAAAACAAAAACCAACTTTGATATATATATATATATATTACATTAGTTCCACACAGGTGGCCCCGAGGAAAATAATTTCCCTATAACATCTTTGGGGATGCTGTGTGGAGGGTATTTTTTAAGGAAGTGAGGAGAGGAAGTTCTGGGAAGGAAGAAGGTATGAGGGTTGAGTAGGAATCTGGGGTTCAGTATATCCAGATCATCTACACGACCTACGACCTAGACAAACCTCACCTCATGAACCCGGGCACCCCTGCTAAGTGACCAAACATAGCGAACCACTTGGGGTGAGCTATGGCAGATTAATCCAATAAATGTTTCCCGGGGTGGCAGTACCCATTCCGCCTCCCAAATTACTAAAGACCAACTAAATATATTTTCTGTACTTTCTTCATTCTTGTTTATGTTTCATATTATTGATATTGATCTTAACCTTCCCTTTAATTAATTTTAATAATTATTTATAACGTTGAACATTATAATGATTAATGATCAAGAAGATGGATCAAGAAAAAATATTTATGTGATGTAATATTTTTGGTATGCCTCGTTATTCTCCTCTGCCATTTGTGTGGGATACGTCGGTTTTTTTTTATAATGATTATCGGCTATGTAATTAAGGTTTTTTCGCACCCATAAAATTATGTCCTGTCTTTCCGGCCAATTTTCAAAAAATTGCCAGTAATTCAAAAATACTATAAAAAAAAATACCGAATGTCTTAGAATATTTGCCTAAAAGGAAAAAAAATAAAAAATGTGATGCAAGGTATTCATTTTTTTTCTCTTTAACAAGGTAAGTTCTTAGGTCACATTGTACATGGTTACGCGTTTAAATTATAAGTATAAGTAAGTATAAAATATTAAAGTGGAAAAAAAATAAAATTATACCTATGTTAAAATATTATAAGAGGAAAGTGTAAAGCAATATCTAGAAGTATTATTTATACAAAGCAATATTTTATCCATATCTTAATGCATCTTTTGCAGTCGGTTATTTTTTTTTATTGCAAGAGGGAGGATATTATATAATTTTCTAGAAAAACGTTGCACATTTCTTTGTCCAAAGAAATGAGAATGACACAGGTGACAAGCAAGGAATATTTCAGGGGAAACCCCAACCAAGCTATAGTTAGGCCGGAATCAGACGGTTCACTCGAGTGAAGGTTTACTCTGTGGTTACTCGAGCGAATGTTCCCATTTTCGTTTCACTTTTGTTTCATTTCTTGTTCAGACGTGTCATTCCGAGTAAAATAGGCCGAATGAAATACAGAAATGAACGATTAGTGATCCGTCTGATTCAGCCATTAGAGCTAGAAACAAAAATTAAACCGCAGAATTTTTGGGGAGCCATAAGGCTACGAAAATCTAAATAACAGACAGTGTTCATGTGTAAAACATTTTTGTGGCAATATAATGGGTGGCACCATACACACCTCCACCGCCACCGCGCACCGGAGGTCACATTTATCGCCAAGTTCGGAAATATCACTGTTTTTTTTGTTGTTGGTGTACCTATGTCATCTCCTTAATAATTTTAAAAACAAGTTTAGGGTCATTATTACAATTTTGAATCTGGCGTTTGTAATAGTTTACCTCTGGCAAATTTTAGAAGCTTGGAACACATGGTTCTATAATGTTTATGAAGATTTAGTAACAAAAGTTCAAGTGCATTTTTTAGTTTTCAAATGAATTTGTTTTTAATTCTTATACTACTTTTTAGTAGTCCTTGAGTAATCAATTAAAAAAAAAACATTTGTGTGGAGTTTGTATTGTGAGTGATTCTGAATATTTGTAAACGAGTGACAGCAATCTTGAAAATCATTAATTTTAAGTAATCCTCCCCAATTTCCAATTTTAATAAATCCTTTTACTTGTTAACATTAATTCTGTTTTTGACAGAGGTGTTTAAAATAAGATTGTGTATTTTGAAGTTGAATGGTGAGTAGTAACGTAATGTGGCCAGTCATATTGGAATGGTGAACGGAGGTACCATATAATGTGTTTTTATCATGATGTGGTCAATACAAGAGGCATATACATTTTGAGCGTTTTATTTATTTCCTAAACTTTTTGGTATATTAACTGCACTGGTCAGTCTATGATGCAGCAAAAGCAGTTGGTAGTCATCAAATTGCGAGTGTTTCTGTCCTTTTTGATGTCCCCAATTAGGTACACATTCCGAACATTTCGTAGTTGGGTTAGCTCATCATCCAGAGAGTGAAGAAAGGGAGATATGTCTCTTGTTGGCGGTGATCTGTATATCCCGAATACTGAGATGTCATTATTAATGTTTTTATGTAGACTGTTAGCTAGTCTCTGAGTTGAATTTCCTTTACGATTCCTTGGTTCTCATTTTTTAGATAAATTATCACTATGCTATTCTGATTTTTATCTTGCATGGAGTTATATACCTTATATTTGTCCAGGTGTTTTGGTGAATATGTTTCTCTTTTTATACCACACTGTGAGAATGGTGATGTCGATATCCTCATCTATAATAATGGATGTAAATCAACGACACGAATTGCAGCAGAGTAAAAAACGATAGTTAATAATGTTATCAAGTTTTTCCAAAAAATCCGTGAAAATCCAGAATACATCATAACAAATGCCGAAAGCCTTGTTCATGCTGCTATATATATGGTTTCTATTGAGGATTGGAAAAATTGTGTAATTCATGCAGAACGACTCCAAAATGAGGATTTCATCGAAGTAGGCATTCTTGACAATTACCCAGATACTTTCATAATTAATTTTGAGGATAGTGATATACGGACAGTGACGAGGATGGTGTGAAATTTCAATTATTTGGGAAATATTATATATTGTAATTATCTATTATAGAAGCAATCAAATTTTTTGTGTTTTACCTGTGTGTTGAAATATTTAGTTTTCGGTTTCTACGATTAATTAACCAATTTTTTTTTTTTTAATCAATCTTATGTTTGTTATTCTGTTAATTTATTTGTCATCTTATTTATTGACAAATATGGTATGTAGCACTTGACCTACTGCTATGACATAACATGGAATAAATTTCGTGTTAATTAAATAAATATGTGTATCTACAGGTTTTCGGTAAATTGTTTTAAATTAAAAATAAAACTTACTGATATAACAAGCATAGTGTATTGTAAAAAGTACATTCTTTTATGTTGATGTGCATATTTAGGTGTTTTTTGTCTTTAAAAAAATAAATATGTAAAATCCCAGCCGGGGATCCCAGACATTTAAATTTAAATAATCAAATATTATTTAAATTTAAATGTCTCATAAATTGGTTACCGCCGTCAAAGAATTTTCTTGATTCTGATATATGTTAGTAATATGAGCTACCTGACACTTTGTAGATATTTTTAAACACCTACGCATTTTTATTAAATCCTTAAATTCAGACTTGAATTCAGTCCCGAAGATAATAAAAGATATTTTGTTGTATAAAATTAATTTTAAGTCGTGAACGTTCTCGTGTTTCTTTACCTGTACATTTTATTACTGACGATGGACTTTGACCGTTCATTTAGTTGTTGTAGCTGTGCTGACGCTTCACACACTCCACCAGAGTTTTTTTGTTCTTATTATTATTATTATGTAATTAATAAATTGATTTTATTGCAAATACAGTCTTTTCTAATACTAGCAAAACTTTCTTACTGTTTTTTTCAATGTTTTAAACCTATGTGACTACATACATAGATCACAACAAGCACGTCTTATACAATTATTTATTTGTTGGGGAGGGGATTGAGCACGAGGCAACACAAGCTACAAATTTTGAGGACGTAATTTTCGAGTTTGCAGTTCTCAAAGCTAGAAAGAAAAGTTTTGAAGTGTTTAAGTTCGTAAATTTTGTTTATTCCAATAGAAAACATTAATTATTTTTGTTTTATGAATCGACTTAATTTAATTACGCTGTCCGACAGAAGAATCATTTCAGACCTAATTTTATTATACAGAGTCATGAACAACCTAATTGACAGCCCTGCCATCGTTGCTACTATTAAACTCTATGTACCGACAAGGAATACGAGACAAAATATAACATTCTTTTGCAACACATACACAATCAACTATCATTGACTTTCACTTTCCAATAGGATGCATGGTCTAGGCAACAATTTTGGTGGTATTGTAGATATATTCGCTGATTCCCTTTATAATCTAAAATGCATTTTAAACCAACACTTTGTAGAATCCTACAAATTAATGTAACGTAGGTAAAATATATTTAACGATTTGGTGTGTTATTGTAATGTTTTATATTATATTTTGTTCTATGTTATTGTGAAATATTGATTGTATTGTTTAAAATATTTCACGCTATATTCTTCAAAAACTACTTGTATATTCTTAAAAATTTTCAATTTTATAACCTTTGGTATATATTCTATGTATGTGTGATCCTTCATAAATTAAACATTATTTTATAATCTACGTTAAAGCCCCTATGGGCGTATAATAACTATAAATAAATAAATATTAATTCTTTCTTCTTCAAACTTCGCAAAATCACTTTGTGGCGTCATTTTGAATTAAATTAAAACAAATAACTTTGTTTAAACCACTAATATAATCACAATCACCTACATGTTTCAAAACCGATGGTTTCTTCGTCAGGGTAGTAATGACATTAATAACAAAATAAACAAACAAGTATAGACTAAAAAGAACAGATTAAAAAGAACTATGGACAAAAATATTATAGAGAGAGGTGATTAATTAATTAAAAAACAATTATTTAAAATTAAATATAAAAATTATTTTAAAATATGAAAAATTACATGATATAAATTATCAAAACATAATAAAGATGTTTTAACAACAAAAATAAACTATTTTAAATATAATTATTAATAAGAAAATAAATTTAAGAGATGGCTATTTAAAAAAAAGATTTGGTTATTATATTAATATTATATTAATATTATTATTATTTGTTTTAATTTAAATATTAATTCTACTTTCATTATTTTTTTGCCGTATCCAACTTTCAATATCGTATATCAATATGAAAGAAATATTACAATTACATATATTATATATTTTAAAATATATTTCGTTTATTAAAAGAATATATTTATGGCAAATATTAATTATTTTATGCCCGAAAATTGAATTTAACGCGTTTTTCTCACATGCTTCATGTTCTATGCACAGTTTTTCTCACATGGTTCATATTCTAAGGGGGTTTCTCACCATCCTCCCAATAGCTTATCTACCCTAATAACGAATATTTTCGATTTACGATTTACGGTTTATTTATTTATTAAGTTGGAGTTTATAATTCGGTACTCGAAGCTATGAATAGTGGCTATATATTGGATAAGTTGGCCGAGTTTTCTAACCACTGCGAGTAATTTATTTTCATTTTTAAAAATATTCGTTATTAGGGTAGATAAGCTATTGGGAGGATGGTGAGAAACCCCCTAAATCAGTTTTCGTCATAATTTTAAATACCATAATAATGTCAAAATATTTAATTTAAATTTATTCAAATCTAACATCTAGGCATCATAAAATGATGTTAATATTATGTACATACCAAGGAAATTGAGTGTAGTGGTATGCAGAGGATATGACTTTTTTATTTTTTATTATGTACTATTTTGATTGTCCTCACATGGTTTATTTTCTATCGCTTTAATTTTTGATATTTTTACATGGCTCATATTTTAAAAGATAGAGAAAAAAAAGAAAAATAACTGTATATTTAACTCATTTTCGTCAAAATGTCACATTGTTCATATTAAATATGCAACGACGATATATAGAAACCTTCGAGGGCATGTTCGCTATAATTAAAAAAAAAATCGCAATCAAATGAATAGTAAAGAAAGAAATCATGATAAATGTCTGAGCTCGTTTCTCACCATCCTCCTAATAGCCAATCTACACTAATAACGAATATTATTAAAAATAAAAATTAAATGCTCGCAGTGGCTAGAAAACTCGGCCAACTTATTCAATATATAGCCACTATTCATAGGTTCAAGTACCGAAAATAAAATAAGCCGTAAATCGAAAATATTAGTTTTTAGTGTAGATAAGCTATTGGGAGGATGGTGAGAAACCCCCTGAGTGTAGTATTTTGCGTAGATAAATTGTGATTGCGCGAATAATTGGTAAGTTATTTGCTGTATTAGTGTTGTGGGCTTCTATATAAAAAAAGGG
The DNA here is from genome assembly GCA_951813805.1 of Limnephilus auricula. NCBI lineage: Eukaryota > Metazoa > Arthropoda > Insecta > Trichoptera > Limnephilidae > Limnephilus > Limnephilus auricula. The sequence goes on from OX638391.1 coordinate 30,558,661, forward strand.
AAGTGCGCCTGGTACACCTCATTGGAACATTTAAACCAATGACGGATAATAATTCAGGACTATCTATTTTATTAATTCTCAGGTTATATAGAAACAATAGATCCGACAATGTGCGTCTTTTTTGTAATGTGAACATATTATTTATAGTTTTGTTGTATTTCTTAAATAAATTAATTTATTCTGTATACTTTCTACTAAATCTATATACATTTATCTTATATTGAGAATTTTATATTGTGGTCTATATTAACAAAATAACAAAAATACCAATAATAAATAACATAACAAAACAACATTTCTAGAATCTTACCACTTTTGAAAGTTCTACATATTCTCAATAAGAAACCTTGCATATTGTAGGATATTGTAATAGGTAATTTGTTGATATTGTAATAGGAATCAGACAGTTCACTAATCGTTCATTTCTGTATTTCATTCGGCCTATTTTACTCGGAATGAAATACAGAAATGAACGATTAGTGAACCGTCTGATTCCAGCCTAATTAAACCCCCAAACCGTACATGTAGGCGTAGATTGTAAAGGTTTAGCATTCAAGTTGTAATGATGGATGGTTTTATTTTAAAAGACAAGTTTGATTCACAGTATGCGCACAAATGATCAAGATCGAGCGAAGATTCAAACCGCGATCACAGCACATCATCTTTTTACGTGTGGGATTGTATGGCGAGCGCTATTGTGTTATAAGTATCTTTTTGATGTGAGCTGCGAGTCATTAAGCTCATTTTCGTAAGACAGGGACCGTGGATAAAAATACATAGTAAATGTTCAGACCAAATTTGTATGGGAAAAAATCAGTGCGGATAAATTTTACCAATTGCAAATTTTCATATAAAAAAACTGCTGCAAAAAAACTGATATGTTTGCGGCGAAATCTAGAAGCGCTCATTATTCGACGAAGAAATTCAGTAAAAGTTATATTTCTAGCCGACAGGTTCGCCCGTCAAAAAGAAAATATTTTTTCACGATAAATTTGAGAACATCATCAGTACTGAAATCGTAAAGTGTATATTTTTTTAATATTACAATTACGGATTACGTTAAAAATAAGATTTCTGGCAAAGTTGTTTTTACATAATTTTGAAAATGATAGATTTCTGAACTCCAATCATATATCACATTTGCCACTTTTAATCTAAATTGTTTCAGGATACATCGTCAAAAGTTGGTAAATTTTGACGTTTATGAAGAAATGCAAAAAACATCCGTTTAAAATATTACCAGTCAGCTAAATGACATTAAATTCAAATTCTACGTAGGTAAATTCGAACGATTCTTACAAATTTGTTCGTCAATTTGGCAGCAAAATTCATAGACATTTATTTACCAGTGGGTAGGTACTTCCGTGGGAACGTTATTTTTCTAATATTGTGAAATTAACCGCTTGGACACATAAGCTTGTTTTCACGATAATTTTTACGTAGGTAGACATAGGAATGACGTATGTCCCGTACTGAGTTATTTAAAATGTAAAAATTAATTTCATTTTATTTGGCAAATGGCGTAGGTACCTTATTGAATGGAACGAATTATTCAGTACATTTTTCATGGATTCAAATTAAGTCGATTTAATTACTTATTCCTTGGGAATAATTAAAAGTTGGTGTCATTTTTATGAGACAAGTGCATAGTTACATACTTGACTATCGTGCAGGAACGTAGGAAGTACTTATTCAGTAATTTTAACGAAATTATTTAATTATGATAATTTTTTCCCTAAAATCATAGAATAATTTGTATAGAGGCATTTTTATGACACATCACGCCAAGGGCGCTGTGCAGTCTACCGGGAAATTTATTTTTTAGTGATACAATTACATATTTTTTGTAAAAATACTTACGGTAGGTACGCAGATATTTCGTGTCTGATTTGTTTTTACTACTGGGTACGTACATTAACTAAATAAATCACTAAAAATTCAAAATTTAACAAACCAAAATTATTTTTAATATGAAAAAAAAAAATTGTAAATTCAATTTTCGAATAAAAGATAAATTTTAAAATCCTCGAGTTGAAAATTTAGCTAATAAATTTTTATTTAAATTATTAATGGTAACCGCTCGGGTATTTTAATTTAGGATGTACTGCAAGATAAGTCATTTTTGGCTTTTCAAAAAAATTAAATATCAACTTTTTTTTTACAATAACCAGCCATTGCCACGTATTACAAAACCGTCATATTTGTCAACTCATATTTAAAATTTTAGATTTATTTAAAATTAACAATATTTAAAATTTTAGAATTAACAATATTATCTTCGACTTATTTTTTCCATATTATCGGCAGCTATCTTTTACATTGGAAACAAGTGTTTACCTAGACAGTGTCTCGGATAAAAGAGAAACGAAAAAAGATAAAAGATAAAACCCAGAACCTACCGGTAAGACGAGAGGTTCTGGGTTCGAGTCCCAGTTGCGACCGCTGTCTTTTATTTTTCTGTGTCTTGTTCTTTTTCATAATTTAATTTAGATTATTAGTGAAATATTCTTCTTCAATGATAGACTACATTGATGGGAACAACCTCCAAAAGTTATTAAAAGAGAGTTTTTTCTTATAAAAATTATATAGTAAAATTGTAGAGTTGACAAATATGACGCTTTTATAATAGGTGGCAATGGCTGAATTGGAAGAAGCGCCCGTTCTGGTAAGACGTGAGGTTCTGGATTCGAGTCCCAGTTGCGACCGCTATCTTTTATTTTTCTGTATCTTGTTCATTTTCATATTTTCATTTAGATTATTTGTGTTATCATCTTCTTCAATGATTTATTCAAATTTGAGAATTGATTTACGTTTTCGGAAATCCTATAGTTCTTGAACATCAGTTCGCGTTCATAATGTCTCTTTGTCTATTTATTATCTTTGTCAAAATAATATGAATATATTTATATCGCGTTACTTTAATTAGGTACCAATACTAAAAACTGTAAAATATAAAAAAAAAATAGTTGTGGAAGAATTTCTTCTACCCCATCTTATGAATCTGAAAAAAGGTTTTTTTTTATATACAGTTATTTATATTTTTAAATTCTATGTTTAATTTATAAAAGAGTTCTACAAATTAAGCTTGATCACAATTAAATGTTAAATAAAAAAACTTGTTTTATTTGTAGTGTTTTTATTTAAAAAAAACATATTTATTTCCTATTATTCAAAGGGAAAATTATGAAATCACTGTTATTATTGCAGGTAATTTAAGTAGGTACCGTTGTTTTCTTTTTAAATCCTTTCATCCTTTCACCCCTAAAATATTTTTGTTGTTTTTGTTTATGGTATCATTAATTAGTTGCACAAGACACGCTCTAATTTTGGCGCTATTTAAGTAAGAAGTTTATCGGTTTTTCTTTTATGTGTTGTAATCTACCATTATCCATATCATCGGCCGTCTTTATTGTGTTTTATTGTTGTGATCAATTTAAAAAGCAATAATATTTCCTATAACATATTCTTTTGTACGATAAGTTGATGGATTACCTGAAAATACATCGAAATATTGGCGGATCTACTTTTTACAACGTGCAAATTAGGTGCGTAATTTGGCAAAACCAATTTATTCATTAATATCAAAATAAACACCCCATACTGGCCCATATCATAGTGGTAGCAAATAAAACATATTAATACATTAATATAAAACTAATATAAACCATAAAATTTAAGAAAAACACTTTGTTTGCCTGTGATAGTTTCGTAACAATCGTGGAAAAAAGCGTAATATTGAAAGCAGTTGAAAATATGCTGATTGTTAGAAAAGGACAAAAGAAAAATTACATTCTAAGGGCGGGAACTTCTTCGAGAACCTTCAGGTAACTTGTACAATTATAAAAATGCAATAATCTCCATTTTCAAACATAAGAGGCAGCCATTAATCCTTCTAGAAGAAAAGGAACGAACTGCAATTTATTTAGCAACTTTTCAGTTGGACATATTATAATTGTTTATTTATTTATTTGACTTATAAACTCCATTCAATTAAAAGGAAGTTACATACATATGTTTGCTTTAATGTACCTCGAACAAAATGCCTTCATAGTCTATTATTTTTGTCACCATATTTGGCTTCATACGTATCATTTTGTGTTGACACTAATAATATGGATTTATTATATGAGTGTGTGTGTTTTCAGGTTGTTCCGGATGAATAAATACTATCACCACACATATAGAGGAGGCGTTATGACATCAGGGAGACTTTTTAGTTGTGTCTGCAGGCAACATGTGAGTAACAAAACTAATGATTGCTATCTAATCGATTCAGTAACTCCATAGCTTGAGGTGAAAACAATGGCGTCAGTGTCACGGGATCTTAAAATGCTTCAAGATTCCGGAAAGTTCTTCAAGGTTTGAAAAAACTTTAGAAGGTTCTGGAAGGAGTGGCGCAGAATATCCCGGATCATTCTGGAATGTTTGGGAATAGGGAATCAGGAACATCATTGTGGAACATTCCAGAACACTCTCCAATGTTGTGCTGAGCGATGCCGGATACCTCAGCTTATTTTTAGATAAAAATTTGTTAAATGAATTTATTAACGAGGTTCCTAGATTTTTAAAATGGGAAACATAAAAATAATAATTAAAATAAAATATGCATTATCGCTTGAAAATATGGGTTAAAATCTTCCCGGTCACAGCGTTCCTTTAATAGTTTTTTATTTTGCTATATCGGCAAAATGTACATTTAAGAATAAAAGAAGCCAAATAGATTTGCGCTAGATTCTAGATAGAAAAATACACTTAAAAATGATCAATACAATATTACTATTTCTAAGTAGAATTTGCTAACATGTCGGCAGCAAAATCCTTTATCATTTTGGAGCCGAAAATTTTCATACCATTTCTTTGAATGATCTCAGAAATGATCGAGGATGCATACAGATGATGCAAAATGATAAAAGTATTTTTTAGAAGTTGTGAACACGTCGGTTACAACAAAAATCTGAACACTTTTTTTCACACTTCATATTTATTTGTAAGATAAACTTTAAGGCTCTTTCAAACAGAAGGCGTACTAACCACGCGTCAAGGCGTCAGCGTAACGTCGCGTACTTTCTATTTGAACGGCTTCGACGCTTCGAATTTCGCAGTCTTTTCTGGAATAATTTGAGTTTCCTTAACCCAGCATACATAGATGTAGATCACATAAATACTGCCAATAAGTGTGCTTTCATTGTTCATTTATGCATCTAGTCTCCTTCAATGGAAGCAATCATCCGAAAAGGATCTACATTGTAACTCTAACGCCGTTCTTCCATGGAGCTACCTTCAAGCGACGCGATCGCCGCTCGTCTGTGTTTTCCATACTATTATTAGTGTTTGAAAACGCCGCTAGGTGCTACACTAGCAAATTTGTTTGACAGGTAGCGGTAGCGTCGCTTGTGAATAGCTACGTGGAAGAACGGCGTAAGTGACCAGCTCAGGTAAGGGGGCTCCATCGAAGCCATAGTTAAGTTAGCCTCTCAGAAATTTTTTGCCAGCCACCTCTGATCTGGTGAAAAAAAATAAGGAAGTAAACATCAGTCACGATTATTAATGTTTCTTTCTTTTAGGCTTATCTAGAAGCGGATCCAAGTCCTGAGCATCCTGAGATCCTAACGTCGGAGTACTGGAGGAGCCCGCCAGCCGCTGCGAGAATCGCAACGATCGTTCAGAGTTGCAGCCAATATCTGAACACACAACAATTTTCGGTGATTTTTTTATTTTATGTTTTGTGTATGAGAACTTCAAATAACTCAATTAAAAAAATAAGGAAGTAAACATCTGTCACGATTATTAATGTTTCTTTCTTTTAGGCTTATCTAGAAGCGGATCCAAGTCCTGAGCATCCTGAGATCCTAACGTCGGAGTACTGGAGGAGCCCGCCAGCCGCTGCGAGAATCGCAACGATCGTTCAGAGTTGCAGCCAATATCTGAACACACAACAATTTTCGGTGATTTTTTTATTTTATGTTTTGTGTATGAGAACTTCAAATAACTCAATTAAAAAAATAAGGAAGTAAACATCTGTCACGATTATTAATGTTTCTTTCTTTTAGGCTTATCTAGAAGCGGATCCAAGTCCTGAGCATCCTGAGATCCTAACCTCGGAGTACTGGAGGAGCCCGCCAGCCGCTGCGAGAATCGCAACGATCGTTCAGAGTTGCAGCCAATATCTGAACACACAACAATTTTCGGTGATTATTTTATTTTATGTTTTGTGTATGAGAACTTCAAATAACTCAATTAAAAAAATAAGGAAGTAAACATCTGTCATGATTATTAATGTTTCTTTCTTTTAGGCTTATCTAGAAGCGGATCCAAGTCCTGAGCATCCTGAGATCCTAACGTCGGAGTACTGGAGGAGCCCGCCAGCCGCTGCGAGAATCGCAACGATCGTTCAGAGTTGCAGCCAATATCTGAACACACAACAATTTTCGGTGATTTTTTTATTTTATGTTTTGTGTATGAGAACTTCAAATAACTCAATTAAAAAAATAAGGAAGTAAACATCTGTCACGATTATTAATGTTTCTTTCTTTTAGGCTTATCTAGAAGCGGATCCAAGTCCTGAGCATCCTGAGATCCTAACGTCGGAGTACTGGAGGAGCCCGCCAGCCGCTGCGAGAATCGCAACGATCGTTCAGAGTTGCAGCCAATATCTGAACACACAACAATTTTCGGTGATTATTTTTTATTTGTGTATGAGAACTTCAAATAACTCAATTAAAAAAATAAGGAAGTAAACATATGTCACGATTATTAATGTTTCTTTCTTTTAGGCTTATCTAGAAGCGGATCCAAGTCCTGAGCATCCTGAGATCCTAACGTCGGAGTACTGGAGGAGCCCGCCAGCCGCTGCGAGAATCGCAACGATCGTTCAGAGTTGCAGCCAATATCTGAACACACAACAATTTTCGGTGATTTTTTTATTTTATGTTTTGTGTATGAGAACTTCAAATAACTCAATTAAAAAAATAAGGAAGTAAACATCTGTCACGATTATTAATGTTTCTTTCTTTTAGGCTTATCTAGAAGCGGATCCAAGTCCTGAGCATCCTGAGATCCTAACGTCGGAGTACTGGAGGAGCCCGCCAGCCGCTGCGAGAATCGCAACGATCGTTCAGAGTTGCAGCCAATATCTGAACACACAACAATTTTCGGTGATTATTTTATTTTTTATTTGTGCATGAGAACTTCAAATAACTCAATTAAAAAAATAAGGAAGTAAACATCAGTCATGATTAATAATGTTTCTTTCTTTTAGGCTTATCGAGAAGCGGAATTAATTCCTGGGCATCCTGAGATCCTAACGTCAGAGTACTGGAGAAGCCCACCAGCCGCAGCGAGAATCGCAACGATCGTTCAGAGTTGCAGCCAATATCTGAAGACGCTGGACACAGCTTTAATTGAATTAGGATTAAGGTACGCTCTATCTATGGTTAAATTGTTGCAGTGACAAAAAATAAGGCGAATGTTAAAATATTATCTACGGTGAAACAGCCGATATATTTATTTAAAATATGTAAAAAAAAAAAATCCTGTTCATATTGAGGGTAGCAACTTAGGTAGAAGAGTTTTGCTGTTGAACAGAATCAATTGGGATATTGACATTTATAGCATCAATGAAGTTTTTTTAAGACTCCATAGTAAGCATTAAAAAAATAAGAAAAGTATGGTTTTTAAAAAAACCATTATAATTAATAGACGTAAGCGAATATTTCATAAAGCATGACTTATTAAATAATAGAGCACAAAATCTCTTAACAAATGTATAAAGTAGAATTTAAAGAAACACTGATATTTTTCATACTGTTATTTTGAAATTTTTTTTTTAGTATTGTATAAAAAAAATGTCATACAATTCGAATTTATACCAGCAAACGTACTACAAGTAGTACGTCAGCAGGAGATTAGTTTCACAGAAAATAATATTAAAACAATAAATGAAATAATCATAAACGCATTAAATTATGGACTTAGCGTAGCGTAGCAAAACATCATACCTAAAGTTATATTTTAAAGTTGAAAATAATATAGAAACAGTTTTGTTATGGGGAAAATCAGTGTAAAACTTCAAAGACAGTTGAGAATGCAATAATAATACTTTTTAGGCTCGGCAAATACTTAGATTTATCTTATAAAATAATGTGTAAGGGCAAATATGTTATGAATCCATAGAAATTCGTAATGCGGGGTTTTAAAAACAAGAAAAAAATGGGCAAACTAAATCACGAATTATGGGAAAGGAACAAAGCAACCGCAACCAGTGTTTCACGCCGTTGATATGTATCCATCGTTTACATTTATCTAATTCTCCTTTACAAATGTATTTATTTGTAATGTTTTTGGAATAATAAACCGAATTGACTTCACTCCCTTTGGTTCCCTGAATACCCTACGAGAGAAAAGCCCACAGAGGTGGTCTGAGTTCTTCTCCCCACTCCCCCTTCTCTCTCTTTGGTTCCCTAAAGGCCCTACGAGAGAAAAGCCCACAAAAGTGGCCTCAGCTGTTCTCCTCACTCCCCCTTCACTCCCTTTGGTTCCTTGAATGCCCTACGAGAGAAAAGCCCACAGAGGTGGTCTCAGTTCTTCTCCCCACTCCTCTTCACTCTCTTTGGTTCCCTAAAGGCCCTACGAGAGAAGAGCCCACAAAGGTGGCCTCAGCTGTTCTCCCCACTCCCCCTTCACTCCCTTTGTTTCCTTGAATTCCCTACGAGAGAAAAGCCCACAGAGGTGTTCTCAGTTCTTCTCCCCACTCCGGCTTCACTCTCTATGGTCCCTGAAGGCCCTACAAGAAAAGAGCCCACAGAGGTGGCCTCAGTTTTGTGTCCCCACTCCCCCTTCACTCCCTCTGGTTCCCTGAAGGCTCTTTCAGGCTTTTTCACACCCCTTCACTCCCTCCCTCTCAGAAAGTAGTTCATCTCCGACCATAGTTAGGGCTTCATCACGTGTCTTAGCTCTTCTTTAGTTTTCACCAATATCACACTGCAAGAAACAAGTTAGCTACAGCATAACAATTACTCAACCACTGGGAAAACTTTAACAATAAGTGCTCCATGTGCAAAAATTTATGGAATAAATTATTTGTAACAAAAGCAAAGCAAGATATTCAATTGACCAGATGATCTAGAACCATTTTGCTTTTCGCCCTATCCACGATTTTCTCTTCTTTTTTTTTTTTTTTTTTTTACTTGTTAGACTTTGTTTAGTTTTATTAGTTTTTTTTTTTGTTGGTTTACATTAGATTCGTAGATAGTTGACGATAGTTGACGATAGTTGACGATAGTTGACGATAGTTGACGATAGTTGACGATAGTTGACGAGTTGAGTTGTTAAATTTTTTAAATATTGCAAAATGGTTGTTCACTAAATATATGCGTTGTAACAATTATAGTAGGTACCTATTTAACAAATAGATGAGGTGCGTGCCTAGCAGCAGTTTATATAACAGTCAGCATTGTTTACAAAGTAATATTAATGTAACTCAAGTGCAAGTCATTCCAAAACAAACAATATTTGTCCTTACCATTTCACTAATCTTATTTCTATATTGGTGAGATGTGGCGTTATTAAATTATTTCCTATACTATTCATCTGATTGCGATGAAAATTTGATGAGTTGTTGTGAACATGCCCGCAACGATTTCTATACCTATAGCGATATTTCAATATTGTGAGCTCTTGAGATATGAAATTATTTTTTTATAATATTCTTCTGATTGCGATGAAAATTTGGTGAATTGTTGTGAACATGCCCGCAACAATTTCTATACCTATAGCGATATTTCAATATTGTGAGCTCTGGAGATATGAAATTATTTCTTATACTATTCATCCGATTGCAATGAAAATTTGGCGAGTTGTTGTGAACATGCCTGCGAAGGTTTCTGTATAGCGATATTTCTATATTGGTGAACTCTGGCGTTTTGAAAATATTTCTTATAATATTCATCCGATTGCGATGAAAATTTGATGAATTGTTGTGAACATGCCCGCAACGATTTCTATGCGATATTTCAATATTGTAAGCGTTGTGAGCATGCCTGCGAAGGTTTCTATAAAGCGATATTTTTATGTTGGTGAGCTGTGGCGTTTTGAAAATATTTCTTATAATATTCATCCGTTTGCGATGAAAATTTGGTGAGTTGTTGTGACCATGCCCGCAAAGGTTTCTATATAGCGATATTTCTATATTGGTCAGATGTGGCGTTATGAAATTATTTCCTATACTATTCATCCGATTGCAATGAAAATTTGATGAATTATTGTGAACATGCCCGCTAAGGTTTCTATATAGCGATATTACTATATTGGTGAGCTCTGGCATTTTGAAAATATTTCTTATAATATCCACCTTGAGATTTATGAATTGTCACGTCACATCCTGATACTAAAGGAAAATGATTTCATTTTGCGTTTATTGTTTTGTTGTTTGTTTTCGCCAAATCTATTTACTTTGCGGAGCACTTAATTTGGGAGCAGAAAAATACGCAGCCTGTCACTGTAACTATGAATCACGTAAACACAATGTTATTATTCAAAGGTAGATGTTCTTATCAATATTATGCGTCGCAACCTAACTGGAAGCTTTTCGTCGAAGTTTTTCACCAACTTTTCGTGAATTCTCAAAAGTTAACCTTACTCGTGTAACTTCATTTTGTTTTACTAATGTACTAATTTACCAACTGCACCGTTTGCCAATCCATCTGATGCATCAATGTTTGATTGTTGGTGATAATGTACGATTTGTACAAAACGAAAACAGTTTCGTGCGGTAAACCGCCAGTGTCGATAACTGACATTTTGTGTAATTTCTGACTTGTGTAGTTTGACAAAAGCTTCCTGTTCAGTACTTTGACATCCAAAAAATAAATCTGTTGCTGTTGATGCTATTTTATTATCTGCACATTGCAGTTATTATTGTAATCATTAACGTAATTATTGGTTAGAAAGAGATGAATTCCATGTGGACATGATTGATCAGCCTGTTCCTTTGTAAAGAATCGCGATTAAATAATTGCTAATTCGTCATCTGTTAATATCGTGCCATTAGGGGACATACATTAATTATGTGAGTAGATTTTGTAAAAATTTAGACCCCTCCCTCCCCTTGGTGAGATTAAGTAAGATTTAGTGGGACTCCCCCCCCCCTCACGTGAGTTTTTTTTCTTTCGAAATAAATGTTTTTCATAATATTCATTTTTTCAGCGGGCAAAATGGGACACTTCAAAAGAAGTAAAACAATTTATTATCTCTATTAATAATATATACTCTTTTAGTTGACGTGAGATTTTTTAAAGACCCCCCCTCGGTATAATGAGATTTGGTGAGATTTTACTGGACCCCCCCTATTTTTTGCTCATGTAATTAATGTAATATATAAATTTCAGCATCTTCATTTCTAAATGGAATGTGTAACTTAACCATTTCTCGTCTACATTCATTGTAGTCTTGTGCAATATAATAATTTCGAAATTGAATAACTTTGGGCACTATTCTCTCAGTGTAAACACCATTTTTTTTGTTGCTGTTGATAATATTTAGAAACGAATTTTGCTAGAGTAATGTTACTCAATTCATCGGGTCGTTGTTGATTGTTTATCAAACCAATCTTTTTTCAAGTTCACTCAATTTTCATCAAGTTCACTCAATTCTTTTTGGGTCTTTCGAATCCTTTGTCGTTCAATTGGCCACACGGTATTTATATAAATGACAACAACTGAGCTCTTTGACATTGGCTCTCTGAGCAGATACCAAGTGGCCTCTTGACTACTCATCTCTACACTATTCAACATATCTACACTCATTTTTCTCGTAATATCCACTATATCGAACTCGGGATGTTCATTCATTACTTCTATAATTTTCTGTTGTAAGTTACTAACACCTCGATTAGTTTTGTTTACATACTCAACAACGTAGGCAGCACAGGAATACTCCTCAGTGATAATTTGGAAATCCATGTTCAACCTCACAATATTGAAAACAAAGGGGTTGAATGGATTATGCCATTTTTCTGTGGGACTGCATTTATAAAATATTTTTGGTCTCTTAATTCCAGCACGAAGTATGTTGCGGTATTCATCGTCCGATTGAATATTATTTTTTGCGTAAAAATTTCTCAAAAAAACCACATTCAAAATGTTTTAAATTTTTTCTTACAATGGGAAAATGTTTGGTTTGACGTTTAATTTGTACTTTCTAAATTGGATCTGAATTGAGCATATCTCTTAGCATATCGTTGAAAATGTTTCGTTTTTTGCATCGGTGTAAGATTCAATGTTTTGCGACATGGCGTTCAAATCTGCATTTTGTGGTTTATTATCAACATTCTTCTTATGTGTGTTTATGAGTTTGTAATTTGATATTGCCTGATGTATTTAAATGTTACTTCACTGTTATTTTCATCAATCATATTATCTGGAGCATTTTCAACTAAACTAAATAACTAACCATCACGCCGTTTCCCCGCAGGGGTAGGCAGAGAGGACGGACTGCCAAACAACTCGGTCTTGGCATACACTCCTCGCCTCATTCACAAGCATACTCTTCTATTATTCCGACTCAAGTATCTGATTCACTTGATCGTGCCATGTCTTCCTCGGGCGTCCTCGACTTCTTCTACCATTCACATTCGCTCTACATGTCCAAACCATCTCTTTCTTAATCTTACTTATGACACTCACATCGGCCTTGCATTCTTTTCGGATCTTTACATTCCTCACACGATCATGCATGGTTTTACCACACATACGCCTAAGGGATCTCATTTCTACAGCATTCAGTCTACTTTCATCCTTTCTCTGCCAGTTCCATGCTTCACTGCCATACATCAGGGTAGGTACCAGCACTCCATTGTGAACTGCTAGCTTCGCTTCTTTGGACAGCTTTTTATTGGCGCCAACAGCATTCAGTCCACCATTAATGGAGTTACCTGCATTTACCCTTCTTTCCCCATTATCATTATCCCCATCATCATTATCCCCATCAGCCTTCCCATCTCTCGTAAACATTCTTCCCAAATACACAAACTCATCAACTTGCTCTAAGTATTCATCATTCACAACTATATTGCACACTGTTTTCGTACCCTCTCTTTCAAACACCATTACTTTAGACTTACTTACTTACTAGATACGAGTGACTGCAGATCGTCTATGCTGCTAGAAATCAGCACCGCATCATCAGCATACAACAGACAACATACTTTCAGATCATTCAATTTCGCGCCCAATCCCGCCTCTTTCAATTCTTGCATTCAATTGTCCATGTATATGCAGCCTTGTTTAACACCTTTTATGATGTCAAACTACCCCGTAAAACCACCATTTACCCTAATGCATGCAACACTTCCCTCATACAGATACGCGATTGCCTGTATGAGATTTGTATTCACTCCATAGCCTTCAAGCCACAGTAATACATGTGAATGTGGACTTTCAATACGTTGAAAGTGTATTGAAAGTGCTGCTGGAATTCAATAGTTAAAAGTATTCAGCAACTCTGTAGAGACCGAAAGGACTACAATCTTTGGATTGTAATTTTGTGAGCAATATAATATTAACCAATTTATTGAAGTAAATGGCGCAAGTCACAGCATCTTCGTTGACATGTGTGCTTCTTCAAATCAAATCAAAACAGCTGTATCAAATCCGTCCATCCTGTTTCATTGGCACTAAGTGTCATGAAAATGAACAAGACACAGACAAATAATAAATTTCTCTCACGATATTCTCGCGTACGTTCTGATGTTTCAATTGCTGTGATTGTGAATTCTTTCTTCTAGTTAGCTCTGCGGATATACTATTTATTGTTGATGGACCAGCCCTTTTGAATTATTTGTGATGATAGCATCTAAATCTTGATCACTTTGCTGCTTCAAAAGTATTTACTTTGCTCTAAATAGAAAATGCAAATAAGAATTTTACGAGCCTTCAATGGCATAAGTTTTATAAATATATTTTTTTTTTATAAGAAAAACTCTCTTTTTAACTTTTGAAGGTTATTCCCATCAATGTAATATATCATTGAAGAAGAAGATAACAATAATAATCTAATTTTTTAAAATATGAAAATGAACAAGACACAGAAAAATAATAAAAGATAATGGTCCCAGTTGCGACCATCTTCCTGCCATAACTTGTTAAAAATTCACAAAATATGAACTTTACAATGAATTTACAATTTTATTTACAAAATATTAATTTATAAAATTGTTCAAGAACGAAATTAAATTACAAATAATCAAGAAAGCACCATTTCTGTAAAGCTAGCAAACTCGCAAACGAACTACTGACCGAGATATATATATATATATTTCATGCACTGCCTATGAGAGGAAGAGAGAAAGAAAATGTGTGCTCGCACATCTCTCTCTTGCCCCTACAGTAATATACGAAACATAACTCTCTCTCTCTTTCTATCTTCACTAACTTATATCTCCCTCTCAACTTCCATTAGCCTCGCCCAATCACTCTCGTCACGCATTCACTAGCTTACTCCCCAAGTCAAGCGTGCGTAAAGAAGTTTTACTTAAAAAATCCTGTAATGTTGTTTTTTCTTTCGACGTTAATGTTTGTTAAAAATAAGCAAACTGACGAACTCGAATTTATGAAGAATTTTAAATGACTAGTGTTTTTGTGAAAAACTGAAACCAAACTAAATCTGTGGGTTGCCATGGTTGCCAGCCACTTCTCTCAAGGCGCAAGGCAATTTTCAATTATCTCAGCTTGTTTCATCATAGACGAACAACACTTCAGCTTCATCTCAGTCATCTGTAGCTGACATATTGGTGCTCTCGACTAAAAAAAAAAAACGAAAACTGACTGACAAAACAAAAATGGACGACCACAGCAACTAGCATGGCGAGCTGCGAGTGACTGTTTGCGTCGCCGTTGACAAAGGGTTTCAACGAGAAGTTGTGTAGTGTGCCGACCATCACACTGAACTACACAGGATAGCGAGTTGAGTTACAAACTTTTTTTTTCAGGTACCCCGTGAGCGAAAGCACTTAAGAACAAATTTCAAAGACAAAGTGAGTAGGTAACTAGGTTTGCCATAGTAAGGAAAATTTTCAGTACAATTCGAATAAATTTCTAGAATATGAGGCCAAGCTGTAAAAAAGAAAAAAAATAAAAAAAGATAGGCACCAATCGATTTTTTAAAGTATTTATTGTAAAACGTTTCAATTACATATAATATTTTATAATTAAATTTCATTCTTTAAATGTACAATGGTAACTAATTAATACGTAATTACACAAAACATCTATCAGCTTAAATTAAATTGAACCAAGGCAAACATTCGAAGTTGCTGCAAAAATCATATTCAGTGTTTTTATAAGAAACTTGAGCAGAAGAATTTTTAAAAACACCATAATTTGTTAATTCTTTAACAAATTTCTCAAAAAAAACACATTCAAAATGTTTTAAATTTTTTCTTACAATGGGAAAATGTTTGGTTTGCAGATTTAAAAGTCTAAAATCTATTTATATTTAAAAATTACTAGCAGTGAAAATTGAGAATGATAACATAAAAAAATGTATCTAATTAAAGTCCGTATGGCAAAAATGGTCTTCCTTGTACATCATTCAGAGATTTAGCCCGCTTTATCACGGGTATGAGATCAACATCGCCTACTTACAGTATGCGGGCAGTGGAAGTAGGCAACATCACTTTGCACCGCACGGACAGGTGTTAATTGAATAATAAATGGAACGGAGGGCCCTCGTATCACGCTTTCTTACTGCTTCCAATATATGTTGATTCCTTACCGACCTGTGAGAGAGCGGGCTTACATAAAACTTTATTTGAATACTTAATCAAAATTCATCAAAGCATAACTTGTAGCTATTTTTTTTTAAAGAATGTTGTATATATTAATACACATATAAGAGTTATTAAAAGATATGAAATTCACGTTATTTGAGATTTTTTAATGCTATTAATTAGTTAAATTAAGTATAACTTTTGTTTCCTGGTTTATCTAAATAATTTTGATTCTATTCAAAACATTTGCACCAATTTCTTCTTTTTTTTATAGAATAACATTGTTTCAATTAGGCTTTTAGATAAAAAAAGGCTTTAGAATCTGAAAACAACACATTCAAACACTACATATTGGATAATATGATATAATATAAAAAAGATAGGTGCTGACGAATGTATAAATGCAATTGGTTCAGTAACATTAATCTAGCTTTATTACTTTAATGGCACTTTATGGCAACACCGACATTTGGTTTTGTGCGATTTTAGCAATAATTAGAAGATTATAATATATTATAATAACTTTATTGTGTTCACCAAATATTTCATAAAAATACATAATAAATGTACTCATACGCATGTCTCTACACGCATGCGCATCTACTCATCGTGCACGCAACAGCTGCGGAAGCTAACACCATAACTTACTTTATAATTAAAATGGTTTTAACAAAAAATATAAACAAATTTGTACAATATATTTCACATCTCAAATCACATTTAAATGATATAATATTACGATTGATCTTGAATAAATTACTCATTGGTAATATTCAAAACTTATAAACATATTAACTAATTAAGATTAGAGTTAATATTCGAATTTTAATCTAATTAATACCCAAAGTAAATGCTTTTGACTGAAATATATATTAATTAATGTAAAATAATGAATCCTGTACAAGTTGTTGATAATTCGATTGTTTATTATGTACAATTTTAATATTATCCACTGCTTATTTGACGGGAAAACTAAATGAGATTAGCCGGTACGGAATATGTTTTTATAATACATTATTATCTTAAAAGTCAGATATTTATTCAACACAATTATTGACCTCACTTATAAAAAAAGGTAATAAGTTGGAACCAATGTAACAAAAAAAATTAAATATGTTTCTAGATTTTTTCAAAAAGTGTATTTTTAATTAGAAAATTAATGAAATCACATATCTAAGTGAGAGTACGGGCATTCTTCGTTTAAACAAATAAAATTGGAAGTTTAACGCAAAATACTGAGCAATGTTATTTAAAAATCTTATTTTAAAAAATGACACATTTAGACCAGAATAAAAATAATAGCCAACTAAGATCTTTTTCAATATTGAATGGGATTAAAAGTGTTGATGTGAATAGCTAATATAAATAAAGCATATTATATATATATAAAAGTGCAAATGGATTTTGAATACTTCTTAGACTTTACATATTACATTAATAAGAAAAAGATTTCTTAATTTTAAAAATGTACCATTAAGTACGAAATTATAATTTTTTTTGCCTTTGTCTTATTATCTCTTATTAGCTATGATTTGCTAAAGCCAGTAGCGGTTTGTAGGGTTGAAAGTGGAGAGGCACAAACATATTTAGTAGGTATTGTGTATATATATCTATCTACATACTATGTCGGCGGAAGATCAAATCAACGCGACGATCTTTCATGGCAGCAAATTAATCGGTGATCTAAGCAAGTGGCAAAGTTATCTGACTGCCACAACACCGGCCAACCAAAACAATGTAATAAACTTTCAAACTATAAAAAAATCGTAAATGATCAGCGCTACGGAAATGTTACGAGAGTTAAGCTAAATTAATAAATGGTGTTGATATTGCTGTGTTGATTGCAAAAAATAAATTATTTTAAAAAAAAATCACAAAAATTAAATTCCGGTTGAACCTCACATTTATACTATGTATAATCTATATCTATTTGAAAAATCTCATTTGCGTCTGAATGATGCTGGCTGAAGCCGGAATACTAGAGCTATTATATTGTTGAACATGAATATTATTTATGTTTGATAGATTCACATGTCTTCAATGGGGACTTTGGTCTCCGACTTGGTGTATACTATATTGAAGATGGTTTCGCAGGCTACAATAGTACTCGGGGCAGGGGGCAGCACGGGACGCCTTGGGCGCTTTTGTTCATTTCGATTCGATGAGACTTCCCCACCCCTCTCCGCCTTTATGTAATCAATATGATTTCCTCTGTAGTGTATTCTGTACTGCGCTAGGTAGCTCGGCTAGCGGAAATCCATTTGGGCCGGCCGGTATGTTGAACTACATAACGACAACCAGCGCTAGTGAAATACTAAAATATCTTCTTCACTTGCACTGTCCCAACTCATTGCCTAGTTAGGCTGTTGGGGTCGGCTCTCCTCGTTCTCAGGTTGTAGCTTCTTCGGTTCTGGGTATCGCTCTCTTCCATGCCGTTTCTACTTAGGATTTTAGAGCATTGAGTCATCCAGGAGTTCTTTGGTCTTCCTCTGGATGACTGTCGATGAAGCTCCGTAGACATTGCCTGCTTCACTGGTGGTCTCCGTTTTATGTGACCATACCATCTCACCTGTCGTTCCTCTAGCTTATTGTTTATGTCCATGACACCCAGGCTACCACGAATGCGTGAACTTTTAGTTTTATCTTTTAGTGACACTGCTGCCGATCATCTAAGCATTCGCATTTCTGCTGATTCAAGTTGCCTGGTGTAGGAGTTGTACATGGTCCAGCTTTTGGAGCCATTCATTATCAAGGGTCTAACAATAGTCTGGTATACCTTTCCTTTTAGTTTTATAGGCATTTTTGTGTCACACAAGATTCCTGTTACGGATCTAAATTTACTCCATCCCACACCTATTCTGTGGTTAACATCTGCTGCACATTCTCCATTTTTGTGAATGAGTGAGCCGAGATACTTAAATGTGTCACAGTTGGCTAATGTTACTCCATCCAGTTGCATCGAAGGAGTTACAGCATTTGTGTTTTCAAATGGCAAGTACAAATATTCGGTCTTTTTCCTGCTAATTTTTAGGCCATTATCCTCTAGGATTTTTCTCCACCTTTCCAGGCTATTTTGTAAGTCACAATGATTATCTGCTATCAGTACTACATCATCTGCAAAAAGCATAGTCTTGAGAATATTGTTGTTCATTTCTTGAATTGTTAGATAATTAATGACCATTATGAATAGCAGTGGACTGAGGAAAGATCCTCGGTGTACCCCCACTTTAATTGGAAATGTTGGTGACGTCCCTGATGTGCATCTTACTTGTGTTTCTACATTTGTATACATATCTTGTATGGAGAGCACATATCTTTCTGGTACGTTATGAGATCTCAATGCCGCCCATATCAGGCTCGGGGTACCCTGCCAAATGCTTTTTCCAAGTCTACAAATACGATGTGTAAGTCTTTTTTTGCATCTTGATATTTTTCAACTATGATTCTGACTGTTTGAATAGCATCTATTGTTGATTTCCCTGATACAAAGCCGCATTGATCGTCGTGTATTTTTACAATATTCCTGATTCGTGTGTTTATAATCCTCATAAATTTTCATGGTGTGAGACATAAGCTTTATCCCTCTCTAATTGTCGCACTTCCTAGAGTCTCCCTTATTTTTGTAAAATGGAAGAAGATAACTCTTCCTAAAGCTTTCTGGCATTGGTTCTCCCGTCAGTACTTTGTTATACAGGTTGCACAACCATTTATGTCCCACTTCTCCACACTCTTTCCATAATTCGGCTGGAATATTGTCTGGCCCCACTGCTTTCCCCTTTTTCATTTGTGATATGGCTACTTTAACATCTGTTGGAGTGATTTCTTCAACTGGCCCCAGCACTGGTTGCTCTGACACATGAGTTGTTCTTGGAAATTCTTCGTTCAGTAATGTAGAATAATAACTATGCGTCTGAATGATGCTGGCTGAAGCCGAAATACTAGAGCTGTTTGTTATATTGTTGAATATGAATATTATTTATGTTTGATAGATTCACATGTCTTCAATGGGGACTTTGGTCTCCGACTTGGGGTATAGCACTGCGCTAGGTAGCTCGGTTAGCGGAAATCCATTTTGACCGGCCGGTATGTTGAACTACATAATGACAACCAGCGCTAGTGAAATACTAAAATATGATAAAGTAATATTTAAATTGAAGTAACTTTAATGCTTTAACAATTTATAAATTGGTAATATTTGAATTGAAGTAACTCGGTTGCGTCTGAATGATGCCGGATGGAGCCGGAATGCTAGATCTGTTATATTGTTGAATATGAAAATTATTTATGTTTGATAGATTACATGTCTTCAATGGGGACTTTGGTCTCTGACTTGGGGTATACTATATTGAAGATGGTTTCGCAGGCTACAGTAGTACTCGGGGCAGGGGGCAGCACGGGACGCCTTGGGCGCTTTTGTTAATTTCGATTCGATGAGACATCCCCACCCCTCTCCGCCTTTATATAATCAATATGATTTCCTCTGTAGTGTATTCTGTACTGCGCTAGGTAGCTCGGTTAGCGGAAATCCATTTGACCGGCCGGTATGTTGAACTACATAACGACAACTATGATAAATTAATATTTAAATTGAAGTATTTAATGCTTTAACAATTTGTAAATTTGTAATATTTGAATTGAAGTAACTCGGTTGCGTCTGAATGATGCTGGATGGAGCCGGAATGCTAGAGCTGTTATATTGTTGAATATTTATTTATTTATTTATTAAAGAATTTTATACATAGTGTACATATTGTGTTATTTCGCCTGCCATGCTAGGGATGTCCCTGTGTTATGGAGGGGGAAGTATGCAGATTATATGGGTAATGAAGTACATTTACTGATTATGTAATAATTATGATAATGAGGTTATTTATGTTATATGAATATTATTTATGTTTGATAGATTACATGTCTTCAATGGGGACTTTGGTCTCCGACTTGGGGTATACTATATTGAAGATGGTTTCGCAGGCTACAATAGTACTCGGGGCAGGGGGCAGCACGGGACGCCTTGGGCGCTTTTGTTCGTTTCGATTCGATGAGACTTCCCCACCCCTCTCCGCCTTTATATAATCAATATGATTTCCTCTGTAGTGTATTCTGTACTGCGCTCGGTAGCTCGGTTAGCGGAAATCCATTTTGACCGGCCGGTATGTTGAACTACATAACGACAACCAGCGCTAGTGAAATACTAAAATATGATAAAGTAATATTTAAATTGAAGTAACTTTAATGCTTTAAGAATTTATAAATTGGTAATATTTGAATTGAAGTAACTCGGTTGCGTCTGAATGATGCCGGATGGAGCCGGAATGCTAGAGCTGTTATATTGTTGAATATGAATATTATTTATGTTTGATAGATTCACATGTCTTCAATGGGGACTTTGGTCTCCGACTTGGGGTATACTATATTGAAGATGGTTTCGCAGGCTACAGTAGTACTCGGGGCAGGGGGCAGCACGGGACGCCTTGGGCGCTTTTGTTCATTTCGATTCGATGAAACTTCCCCACCCCTCTCCGCCTTTATATAATCAATATGATTTCCTCCGTAGTGTATTCTGTACTGCGCTAGGTAGCTCGGTTAGCGGAAATCCATTTTGGCCGGCCGGTATGTTGAACTACATAACGACAACCAGCGCTAGTGAAATACTAAAATATGATAAAGTAATATTTAAATTGAAGTATTTAATGCTTTAACCATTTATAAATTTGTAATATTTTAATTGAAGTAACTCGGTTTTTTATTTTTGAAATACGTGTATACTTTTTCCCAATTTCTCCTATATTTATAGGGGGTCAGGAGGCGAGCCTCCCCTGCCTCATTGCACGAACCGTCACTGGCTAAAGCTAAAGCACTAATACAACTATTGATGTATTTTATTTTCGGTGACACTTTTATTATTAATATTTTTTATGATATTTAATAGCCTATGGGGTAGCGAAAAAATAGATGACTGACTAAAGGAAAAATGATATGAAGTAATTTGTGATTAAACGTAACGGCAATACGGTTTTTTAAAATGATTTTTGTTATATAAATATATTTTTGAACCATAATCTGTTTATACAAGGTTTAATGAAGAGATCTTTGGCAAAAAATAAATTATTTACTCTGTGACTCTTTTGTAGATAATATGTTTCAACCCAAGGCTAACGGATTCAAATTAACGATTTGCAAACATACTAAGATTGGATTACGAGTATATCTATCTCACGTAGCTTCAATGGAAAAAAAATCATAATCTTCTTGCATATTATATTGCTATTATATCATAACGAACACCTAACACAAATTACAGCTGTGAATAACATTTATTTGAAATATATTTATTATCGTCATATACATGCACGTGCCATATTTTAATTTTATTATAATTAACTCTTCCACATTATACGTCAATTGATATTGTGAGCAATATGTTTTTAGGTTATGTTGATATTGCAAAAGTTTGACAAATATTTTGAGACCTCCAATTTATCGATTTCAATCGAGGTACATTTTTGAAGGCACTTTCCTAAATTGACTGGTCCGACAACATGTAAGTAGTCGATTTGAAAACCATAAATATGCATAATTACATTATTAATCTAGGTATGTATTTTTATTTGTACGTATACCAGGTTAAGTAAGACAACATGTTATTTTAAAGAAATGCATTTAGGGGCTTTAGGTTTCGATAACTTGATGGGAAAAAGTTTACTTCAGACTTCTAATATATTATTTATTAAAGGGACTCAATGATATTTTTATTTGCCAATGGTAGAACAATTAGATTTTCAATGGAATCATCAACGGTGAAAAGAGAAACTTTTGGTTCCAACTTCCCATAATAAACATTATGTTTTCTGAATAAATTGTTAAATTTCGAATTTATTATGTATGACATAACCTTGATACAACAATAATGAATAAATTATTACATTAAAATTTGTACTAAAAAATATTCGAATCACTCAAAACCACAAAATAAATACCTAATTTGTTATTTTAAGAACTAAAATATTTTAAATAACTTTTTATGAAATATTAAAGAGAGCTGATAAATTATTCAGAAATAAGTGAACGTAACTATAACGATATTCAGAAAAGCGTATTTATCATATACATATATGTAATATTTGATAAAAGTACGGGCATAATATTACCTTTCAGCACCCAGTGCAATATTATATTCAAATTACACATTTAGGGCAGTTTCATTTATTTTAAAAACATTATCATTACAATTTTGAAGCCTGTTTAACATTATCATTACAATTTTTCCTTGACATTTAAATAATAAATAAGAATTTATTGAATGTAATGAGACACAGCAGGCCAGATTAACAAAACTCTCCATGTTACTAAATATTTAAATAATAATAATAATATATTTTCATGGTTAGCAGAACAAAGGGAAAATGTACGTGATTTTTCATTCCCATTATCACGACTCACGACAGAAAATCTTTTGTGATAATTTTGCGGGATTATTAATAATTTATATTTTTACTGATCACATATTGCTTTAAATAATATTATCTATGACTCTTCGGTATCTGAAAAAATATGACTGGGAAATACACTTTACTAGAAGTAGGTAGGTAATCCATTTGAGTGCACGCTGAGCGATTTCTGTCTGGACAACCATACTCTGAGTAGAGCTTTCTTACAGCTAATGGCAGCTTATCAGAAATAATTGAATTATTCACCATCAACTTGATCAATGATCAACCACTTAATCGATGTTTATGTTTCTCCAACGAATCGTTCAACGCAATGCACGCGGATCGCGTTTCGCAAATGATAACACTGACATGACTTGTTAGGACCAAGTTAGAGATGAAGGGCGCACTGGAGCTGCTGGTCGTGCGGCTCGTGCGGCTGGTGCGCGGCCGGGCGGGGCGGTCGGGCGGCGGCGGCCCTTCGCGCGGGTCATTTGCTCGCTTTGGGCAGGTGGCGCTTCATGTGCAGTGCTAGGTGGTCGCTGCGCGCGAAGGAGCGCTCACACACGGCGCACTTGAAGGGCTTGGCACCCGTGTGCTTGCGGTAGTGGCGGGTCAGCTCGTCCGAGCGTGCGAATCGCCACTCACACTGCGGCCACTGGCAGCTGTACGGCTTTTCCCCTGCAAAAAGTAGCACCTAACAGCATCTGCAGCAACACCATCATCAGACCCCTCTCAATGCAATAAGCCTTCATAGAAACAGTCGCTTAAAAGCATGAAACCCATCCAGCGAGACACGTGGGTATTGCACGAGTTGCAACTCCCACATGACTCGCTCTATGAGTTTCTCGCAAACATTATGACAAAATACATATATTATTTTTAACGCTCGCTCATTGTCTTTGTGAGATAGTTAAGCTTTCGTGAATGCACATACGACAACGTGAATACAAAATAAAACATGCGCACTCGCAATTATTTATAGATATTATTCGCAGTTCAAATAGCTGTTCGCAGAACTTAAAATACAAACAAGGATAGCCCATGCAAATATAAGTAAACGATAAATAATCCTCTTGACAGGAAATATCAAAAAGTAATAATTATGTCAACAGTTTAATGTGTAATTAAATATTTGAGTCATATTATTACAATTGCTGAGAATCGACTTCACTTCTTACCTGTGTGGATTCTCTGGTGAGCTTTCAGGTGCGAGCTCTTAGTATATACCTTCGCACATCCTAGAAATGAGAAAATATGTATTAACTACACGTATAAAATAACAAACAGGCATGAATTCGAATAAGGACACTTTCTTTAGTATGTTCTCACGAAGTTCTCGGAGAAATATCATTTTCCGGATAGATAGCTATTTTATCGCCGATGCTCGTTACATTTCAGTCTATAAAAAAATTGTGATCAGCTGATAACCATAACATCGTTTATATGTTTGACAACTGATCAAAAGCTTCTGCAATGGGGACCAATCAAATGTCATTAATCGATGGTCATCAATATTTGTGCCGAGAGTAAAACAAATAAATCTTTAATTCTTCAATGTTTGCAAAATTACTTGTGGCATTATTTTAATTAAATGAAACAAATTACTTTGTGTAAATCACTATAGTCAATGTTATAATTTCTACATGTTTTAAAAACCGATGGTTTCTTCGTCTTTGAATAAAAATAACAAAAGAAACAAACAAGTATAGACAAAAAGAACAATAGACAAAAATATTAAAGAGAGGTGATTAATTACCTAAAAATATCATGAAACAATTATATAAAATGAAATATCATGAAACAATTATATAAAATGAAATATAAAAATTATTTTAGAATATTGTTGAAATACATAACATTTTATATATTACAAGAATATTTTAAAATTAACAAAATAAAAGAGTTTGTTGAAACAAAAAAAACAACAAGAATAAATTTAAGTATTAATATAAAAATAAATTTAAGAGACGGCTATTTAAAAAAAAATTGGTTATTTATAATATTTAATTTACTATTAACACTTTTTCTAATTTCTAAGTTTGCTAATTGTAAATCTGTTGTGTTTAAAATTATAAGCTCTGCAGTATAAGCTCATAAGATAAAGTATAAGCTCTGCACTACAAATCTAAAGGATGACGTGTAACGTGTAATATTCGTACCTATGAAGTCGCAGTGGTGCACCCGTCGCTTTTCCAGCTCGGGGTTGTTCCTGCGGTTGAACTTGAGCCCGTGCGGGTGCGAGTGCGGGTGCGGTTGCGGTTGAGGGTGCGGGTGTGGGTGCGGTGCGGGCGGTAGCGAGGGCGGCAGGTGACGTGGCGCGGGGTAGGGCGGCGGGGGAGTCCTGCGGGAACCGCACTGTAAACAACACAAAAGGATTTTTTGATTACTTTCAGGGAATGCTTTCAGTGTGGTAGAATTGTCAATAGGGTCAAGTGTTGTAACTATGGACGTTTGTACCTTCGGACACTTTTGATTTCTATGGGAAAATAATAATTCTAAATTAGTTTTAAAAATAATAGCGAAAATGTTTTGGCGGCTCTGATGTATCAAATCACATAAACGGCTTTTAGTGTAATTGTTGCGACGATTTTAATATTTTTCACACAAAAAGTTAGTATTTTTTTTTGTTTTTTTGGGTATGGTGTTCTGTTTTCTACCGAGTATGTTAATGTAATACGAAGCTTAGATTGTACTCAGAAACCACATTTTTGCAGTTTTCTTGTACGTATAACTTCAAATTTTATGGAATTTATTTTTTGTGAACCCATAGGTTATTGTACTTATGGACAGCGCATCGCGTGTACCTACCTTTGGACGTGTCCAAAGGAATTCACAAATTCGAATACTCGGTCCCAAATGCTTGGTCCCAAATGGGGAAATCACATCCCAAAAGACTGGAATGACATTAGGAGAAACTATTGACCTACCGGATACATTGACAACAGTACTGTTGAAAAATACAAATCCAACATAGCCGAAATCAATCCACATCATCAACTGTGCAAAAATGTTAATATAAATCTCAAATCAGTCCACCTCTTCCCTACAGCACCTGAAACGAAATTTACTAACCATGGAAGGAGGTCGGAAAAATGAAGGATTTTGACATATACGTCCAAGAAAAATGAAATTGCCCTAAAGTTTAAAAAGAAAAGTTCAATTGAAAACTTTGTCCAAAAATGAAATTGTGCGGAGTGCTTATAAAAAGAATAAAAAAACATCTCACATTAAACATTTCTAATAATGACCGGGCACTTTGTCCGATTCCTGCGAAGAAATACTTTCATAAACAGCGCATTCAGAAAAGTTATTCCGAAATAATGATATAATACAAAAATTATAGGTAAGTATTTTTTCCGAGGTATTATAACAATAAACCTAATGCATGAAGTGCAAATCAGTAATCGGTGTATTTTCTTGATTTATTAATCACAGTGGTATCACGTCCTGCCATATTTCCCAAGAAAACTTTATGTATCACGATTTGTCAATTCAATCGCGATAAGGAGCACGCCGTATCTTAGATAGGTAATCATGTAAAATTTATTTACACTATGAGTACTACTCGGCTATGTCTAAATGTAAATTAGCATAATATCATAAGTCAGAAGACAGGACTGATACGCGCAGTCATACTTCAACGTATCGCAGCATCAAAGTAAATGAGACTCTTGCATGCATTTTCAAAGGTTCCATGAACAAAACGGTGAAGAAAAAACAACCTAACCTAAACTAATCTTTTTTACGCGAATATCGCACAAGAACTGCTCCCAACTGTCGAAGTCGCGGGGTGAGGGCGAAGATGTATTAAAAATGCCTTTAGCTTCTTTATTTTTTAATGACATGTCCAAGAATTAAATTTAAATTGTTACATTTATATCACTTTGCACATAAGTCATTTCAAAAGTTTGTCGTACAAGATGACTGCCAGGTGATTTCCCCTCACCCTAGATTTGGCGTTAGTATCATTCATACAAAATCGCACTAATGCTCTGCCCAATGTCTTTTTAGGTTGACGTATGAAAATATCAACCTAAAAAAATTACAACTGATATTTTGAAAAATACATCATGCAAGTGGCTCATTGCGAAAATGCGAGGAAGAATTTTTGTCTTAACGCGAGAATGGGTTCCATTAGTGTCTGTCAGAGGAGGCACAGCCAGTTGCAGAGCTATTTAACCAAGTAATTTGACGTTAAATGTCGGTGCGTCAGCGGGGAATGCAAATAATGCTTGAATTAAATGCACGAAAACACAATATAATATCCACTAATTACCTTCTTGATTCTAAACAGAAACTACACAGAAGATGTGATAAACGAAGCCAGCTTGTTTCCCAGGGATGAGGGAATTATGTAATAAATACATATTAATTTGGAGAAGATAATTCCTTGAAAGCTTATAGATAAAATGTATACATATATACATACCCTGATGAAGTAACTAACTTCCTTTCCACAAAAGACCCTCCACACAACATTCTGGAGGCACACCCAGGGCCTCCTTTATGGAGTTAATGTTTTTAAAAAACCAGTAATTTAGGAATTTATTCTTACTTAGGTAACTAATTTCGAATTTACACAGTTTTATTTGTTTACATTTTAAACGATAATTTGAACATATATGGCCTCCCCCCATTCAATAGTTCACCTCTTCTAAGTCTGAACTCAACTTCAATCTTCCACGTAATATTGAAATTTGACCATTTTAATAAAATTGATATATAAATTCACCTTTCCTCTTTCCATAAATAGAAATGATGGCCTATAATAAATACCCTTGAAGGGTGAAAGCCAATTCTACACAATGAAGTGGACTTCCGTGGTTTATCCTTTAATATAATAATAATAGTATAATAATCTTCTTCTTCTTCCTTGCACTGTCCCAACTCATTGCCTAGGTAGGCTGTTGGGGTCGGCTCTCCTCATTCTCAGGTTGTAGCTTTTTCGGTTCTGGGTATCGCTCTCTTCCAGGCCGTTTCTACTTAGAATTTTAGAGCATTGAGTCATCCAGGAGTTCTTTGTTCTTCCTCTGGATGACTGTCGATGAAGCTCCATAGACATTGCCTGCTTCACTGTATCTTATTAGTAGTTCCTCTAGCTTATTCTTTATGTTCGTGACACCCAGGCTACCACGAATGCGTGTACTTTTAATTTTATCTTTTAGTGACAATCCTGCCGACCATCTAAGCATTCGCATTTCTGCTGATTCAAGTTATTAATAATAATATAATCATATTTTAAAATTATTCTTAAAAATATTATTTTACGAGCATCGTATACATTTGTTGTCCCCCTTCCGCTAGTGAAAATAAGTAGGCGAAAGCAAGACAAAGATACATTAAATGCTAAGCTTTTGTATTGCTTCAAACTCTCGCTGTGTTACCTATATGCTTAGATTCCATCTGCCAAGAACGGATCCCGGCACCGTCGGCTAGTTTCTTCAGTTTGGTGTTCTGCCTAGTTAGATTCTATTCAGCCAGAGTAGATCGTATGCAAGTCATCGTAGTATCACCCACGCCTCACTTTATTACTGAAATAGATAATAAAACCTACCTGCCTATGGCATCAAATAATAAATATATCTATCCGGAGAGAGGCAACAATGAAATAAATCAATGATTTTGCATATATTTTTATTAGCTCTTAGTCGATTTAGCTTTATGGCAGATATATTGAGTTATTGGTTAAGTATGCATCTCATTTCATCGCTCAACGTGAAAAGGAATAAGATTTTTATTTATTTATTTATTTATTTATTTATAGATACAAAAGAAAGTACAAGTTACACATTAGGAAGCTTTGCCTGTCCAACTAGGAAAATTTCCCGTTCCAGGACAGACAAATTGACAGGTTTAGTTCATATTATTCCTTAAGTACATAATTGCAAACAAAAATAAAAACAAAGATAAAAACAAGAAAATTCTTTTTTTTTTTAAATTGACTTGTGTTACGAAGAAATATATAAAAAAGATACATACATTTTTTTTGTGACTATGCAAAAAAGTAATCTGTTAGCATATTAGCTATTCGGATTTACCGAATTAACCTGGTAACAAATAATATATTCAGAATTACAGAGTATGGGATAAGTATGTAAGTTGGGAGTGTTGAAAAGTGTAAACAAGGTATCTGATAACAAGATAGAGGAATAACAATAAGATTTACAATATAAAGATATAGAAATGTGTTGAGAAGTGTGAACTTATAATACATATAGATATAAGCATGATTATTTTCACTAATTTAAAACATGTTTTCAGTACAAAATATATTATACGACAATACGAGTATACATCGCGCTCATGTCTTGAACAACTCATGCTGAAATATAAAAACAATAACTATAAATATAGAATATAAACAGAAAGTATGAAAACAAATAAATAGTACCTGATTTAGAGCTACTTTGGTAAAGATATTGTGAAATTGTTGCATTGCTTCGTACGTCATACATGCTGTGTTATGTATATTTATTATAAATAATCACCGCTGTAAGGTACCAAGTTTCACACAGCTAGTTTAGTGTGTGCGTGCATGATACGACGCAGTGATATTTAAGACTCTTTATTGGCCTCCATACCTGAATAATATATTATTATTTAACAATCGTGGGAGTTTCATATTATTTACCTTGGCATCATCGACCAAGTTTATATTATAAGATGCTTGGCATCGATATGTAACTCAATGCAATAATACCCCTTTCTTATGCCATTGTTTTTAGATTTATTGTTGTATATAGCAAATATTATTAAAATATTATTTCGAATCGCTAAATATATACCCGACGGTATACCCGTGGTCCAGGGGTCTTGACTAGAGACCGGAGGTCGCGGTTTCAAATCGCGGCGTGCGCAGATAAATTTTATTTGATTGGTGTTTTCACAAATTAATCATTTAAAAATAATACAAGAAATATTTGTATGGCACGTTCCAGAGTGGAAGATACTCTTAGTATGCCCTGGTATAAGACCACCATTCAGAATTGAAACGTTGCTTAAAAATGGCTTTAGTCGTGCTTAGTGACTAGATTGAATAGTCAGGTGTTTCCCACCTTCATCTTCCCCATCTCTTTTCGCTCCCCACTTACCTTCACAACATACCCCAATTGGGGATGCCATAGTCTCACTGGCTCCAAACGAGAGCAGTTGGGACATATATAGGTACATAAAAAAATAAAATAAAATAAAAATAAAAAATACCCACAAGGTATCCGTAAATTCAAAGTACAAGCGAATCTACATCACATTTAGAGTTAATTTAGTAGTCCTAAATTTTTTGATTTGAGCTTTCGTTGTAAAGTAAATCGTGTCCGAAATTAGAATTTTTAGGTCAAATTTGAAAAGTACGGTCTCTATGGGTTTAATTGTCTTTAAAATGCGTCAAAGTATAAACTGACTCTAAAAGTTTTTTTTAACACTTAAGTTGCCGAAAAAAAACCGTATAAGCACAGAGTTGTTTCACAAAATCATTTTAAATGTTTCAAGTGGAAAGTGGGAGGAATTAGAAAAACCAAAGACCCAGAAAATGGAAAATTGTTTCGGACGATAAACAAGTTATATCAATCACCTATAAGTAAGTAGAAACAGTAGTTAACGAGTGGTCTAATTTTTGAAACATAGGTTTTATCAGTTAAACGCAGGAACCTATTTGCACTTGGAACTAGGGCTGTCATCAAAGTATTGTTCGATTGTAGATATTCAGGCCTTTCTAAATGGTGATAGAAATAGGAGACACCTTACCTGCATTGGTCCCGGAGAACCCGGGTCCGACGTGGGCGGTGTCAGCGGGGACATGTAGAGCGGGCGGGCCGAGGGCGGGAAAGGCGGCGCGAAGTTGCCCTGTGCGAAGGGCTGCGGCTTGGCTTCGTGCGGAGGCGGCGCGGCCAGCTCGGCGGCCTCGAGCTTCACGTGCGCGGGCCCCAGCGAGCCCAGAGGTCCTAGCGGTGCTAGCATGCACGCGTTCTCCGGGTCGATGCTGCGGATGGACGATGCGATGTCCTCCCAGAGCGCGGGTCGCAGGTAGGCATCTTCGCGCCCGGCCTCGAACAGCTCCGCCTCCAGTGAGGGCGGCCCGCCCTCCTGCTTGCATAGCAGGTTATCCAGCTCACTCGTCTGAAAACACAAAGAAAACATCTACTTCAGCAACGTAATTTTATTTAGTCAAGGTAGAATCAGAGAACTATTTATTACCACGGCGCTTGTGTGGTTAAACAGCTTTAAAATAACAACATTGAACGGCGTTTAAGAATCTAATTATTAAGACCCTTACTAATAAACATTTTTTTAAATTTTACACTTCTGTCAACAAACATTAAAGTAGGTTAAATGTTTTTTTTACCAGTTGAGTTTATTAGTGAGAGGGTGAGTTAGTAACAGTTTACAATAAAAATTAAGTATCTATGTAATTCAATTTTAATTAGTTTTCTAGGCTTTCCTCATCGGTAATATTTGCGGTAAGATTATGTAGTTGGCTAAGAAAAAGAAAAAAAAGTTACGTAACAAATTGATAGAATGGGATGGGAGTAGAATATCTTGGTTCTAGCGGTATTTCAGTGGAAATTGCTCCTAGGAACTAGCTTCATTCATTCCTTCGGCACCGGTTCATGGTCGGGAAACATACTATATATGTACTAACTACTCGTAATAATTATACTTTATATATTATATGAATACATAATTCATTAATCCATACATAACGAAGTATTTTAAAAAAGCACCTGTGTATTATGAAATGTGCTTTTAGTACACGTTGAAAAGATTATACCATTGTACTTTTATTGATCCAAATAAAATCGTACAAGAGAATCAAGCCCAAAGCTGAAAGAGACAAGTTACATATGGGTATTATGGTTATGTTTTGACAATCGAGATTTGAGCGTATAAATAAACAATCAATAGAAGACGTCTGCACATGCGCCTGCTTGTCCCGAAACGACAATCGGCCGATGCCGCCCACGCCACGAAGCAGCCACGAAGCATTGTATGCTAATGGTGTCGAGAGTGCGCGCTGCTAATGCGCCCCACTGCACGAAATTATTACGGAATATTTCTGTCAGAATTCACGGCGATCTTTCACTCTCGGTCTTCCAGGGAAGGAGACGCGTCTCTTTAAAGGGAGAGAGAGATAATTTTTTTTGCATCTGTCAACCAGAAATCCCTCGACAACAAAATTCCAAAGACCACCATACAAAATCGAAATACCGCAGCTTTGCTTGAAATGGTTTAATCCGTGCTTGGTGACTAGATCTGAATAGCAAGGTACTTCTCCACCGTCCTCTTCATCCTCCTTCCTAGTCCATCTACCTTCAATCCCACAACATACCCCCATAACAATGCGAATGTATATATTATACTCGATATTATTTTTGATAATAATTTGATATTATTTCTCAGTTCTTATTTTGTTCAATATAATGTATACCACTGTAAATTTAATTCTCATGTAATACATTATTGTAAAAGCCATAACCCCACTGGCTCCAAGCGTTTGGGAGCAGCATTCTTGAGTGGTAGAAAAAGTAGCTTACAACGTAGCCTTAATAAATGTAGCGTTCAGGAACGGGATTGGGATAATGTCTTCAATCTTATCCTCAGTACTACACACTGACACCCATATGCATAGTCGGTTCCTCGACACCTCCTCCACTCGACCTTAGTCGAGGTCACCTCAAGGAAATCTTAAAAACTCCCTTGAAATCAGTATGTTCAGTTACGGCTTCACCCTCCAGTGAGGAACCTCCAGTAAGTCAAGTTGAGGTACCCATACTCGCCTCCCAAATTGGACTGCTATGAGAAGCTGCAACAGAGGCGGTATTGGACGACCTCGGTTATTGGCACTCGGTGTTAAATTCAAAAGTGGCAAGAGGACATTTAATATTGTATCTTTTCTAAATCGAAATCTTCTTCGGAATTCCACATCAACAAAATATTCCAGCGGATTTTCTGCACCCCGTAAATACCGCTCTATAGGACGATATTGGTACAAATCTTCATAAAGGTGGTCAATAAAATCATGGAAATTATTCATTATGCTAATTGACCTCAGAAATAATGTGGAAAGCGCTGTTAACAAGCTTTGAGGAGGCCTCAAGGTAGATCGCGACGTACCTTGAGTTTGACAGTTCATTACTCGACTCGACTGAGGAATTTGCTCAAGTCGAGGACAGTTTTTTCAGTTCTGCATACCGATTTTATCCTTGAGGTTGAGTCGAGTCACAGTCGAGTGGAGGAAATCTCGAGGAACCGACTATGCATATTGGTGTACGTATACGTAATTAATACAAAAGAGGTTCGTTATACGAGATCGTCGTTTATTGAATACAAATGGTTACAAAGTAAACGTCCAGCCTAGCTGGCGGTAAGATTATTAATGGGAGCCCGGAGCAGCGCTCGCTAACGCGCTGCCTTGAAATGACCCACTTCGGGTCGCAACTCCGTCAACGTTCGGGTCGTTGCTCGGCGGTAAAGCCCGCCCCTCTATCATACAGTAAGAGGCAGTGTTGCAAACATCACAATAAATAACGTAAATTACAAGTATTTTATTTATGGTTGTGTCGTACCGTTTTAGTGTCTAGTTGAACCCGCTATTATTAGACCGTTTTACCAAATGACCCGTTTAACTATTCATCATTTTAAAGGTTTTTTTATGTCATTTTGGTAATGGAGCGAATCGATCATAGAACTGAATGACCGAATAGAACCAACGCGACGTAACATGATTAATGAGTTTTTGATTGACACCATTGATGAAACGAGTAAACGATTTCGGTAATTGTTGTAAAAATATCAGGTGTTTTAGACGGTTCCATGTCTAATCGGACTATGAGATCTTAGAGTCTGAATTCCCATAGTAAATTTATTCAGACACGGTACTTTCTCACATGATAATTCATCACATCATAATTCACATTAACCTAACCTAATCTAATCTAACCCAACCTAAGGTTAAAAACCCCAATTATCAGTTTTCGACGCTTTGAGACATGATGAATTATCATGTGAGGAATTAACATCCGATGAAAAGTTTGTACTCAATATCATACACTTAAAAGTTTCCACCGAACATTCTGGTCACCGTTTTAGACAGCCTGACGAGTGATAAAGAGCCCCTGAGGGGATTTTGGACAAAATGTAACTTCAATAGTTAAATTGCTTTAAATGGTAACACCAAAATGGTTCAAAAGTAGGTACTTATTAAAGTAAGGTTGAAAAAGGAACGTGGTTCAAATGTACATATATTTAATTATGTATTCCTGTAGATACTACAGAGTTGAATCAAAACCATTTTCGTTATTTATCCACAGGTTCTAAGAGCGATAATCTCAGTATCGCCCTGGTAAAAGACAACCATTTACAACGAAATTTGCTTTAAATAGGCTTGGTGACCAGATCTAAATAGTCAGATTCTTGCCAAACAATTACCTCCGTATCATTCTCTTCCTCACTACATTCAGTCTCACAACATAACCCAATTATTAGTGATACTGTAGTCCGACTGGCCAAGGATAGTTATGCTCATATCTGTATCCTTTTAAAATGGCCAATCTACATTTTTACTAAAATATTATATTTTATTTTAGTTCATTCAATTTAGTAGTACCTACCCGGTACTTGTAAGGCTAGCTTTGCACTTCTAAGTTTTTTCGTAAGTTTACGACTTCTGGCCAACGGGCACATTGGATTTTCAAAATGCAATATAAAATGTAACAATATTATTCTTTCAATATATTGTAATATTTTATAAAATTATTAACTCCAACACAGGCTTATCCCAGTGTGTACCATAATACCATGTAAATTTTAAAAAATAATCAACATAACGTCGTCATGTAAAAAGTCTATACTAACTAACTCTACTAACCAAGTAGTTTTTCTAACCTGTTTGACCGTAAAATATGTTGGTGTATGTGCTGAATAGATTCATGGTTTGATAACTAATATTGTGACTGCGACACAATATTAATGGAAAAGCATAAAGTAAATCTGGCGTGCGTCACTGCTGACTGGTGGTTGGTGCTAATGCCCAAACAATGGCCGGGCCGGCCGGTTCGAGTGCTGTCGAGTAACAAAACAGTCGGGTCGACCGGCCCCACGCTGAGCAGAACACCGAACCAACACCACACCTGGCGGTGCTCAACCCATTTTGCATCTCAGCACCGTTAATTCCATACCACTTCACCTGTCAGAAGATTCCTCCAACTCGACCCAATCTTACGAACAAAACTTACAAAACCTCCAAAACTTACAAGACTTCTGCGGCTCAATTCTCCAATGGCGATCAAGATTTATTCGGCGAAATTTGTCGAATTTTTCATTTATATATTAAGGGTTGAAGAGGTGATTATATTGGCAACCCTATTGTCTACATTTCTGATGTTTTTGACATTTCTATGAGGTGAATTTGAAATTACAATCGCACTTTCTTTGAAATGCTTGGAGAGTATATTAATCAAAACCACCCGCGAAAAAGAAATTTAATGCTGCTAACACCTGAAAAATGACATTTCAAATTAATTAGGAAGTTAATTTTCCCTTGTTGGTCTCAAAGCATCTTTTCAGCTTGCTCTACACGACTTTGTAAAAATATACGATGTGAAGAGCACACGGGAAACGATTTAGGTTAGGTTGGGTTATACGATACAATGTACTAGATTTTGACAGTTTTTTCGGTGTAGACTGGTTCGATTCGCTCGTTGTTCGACTCACTCGTTTTTCGATTCACTTGTTCGAGTGGAATCACTTTCGTCGTTTAGCATCTACGTATGTACCTTCGACGAGGTTCGAGAATAACAAAGTCGACTAATGTATATACTTTCGACGACGATTGCGAGCTGCCTCGATTGGAGAATTGAGCCCCAGCGCTGTCCGATTGGAAATCGAGCAACATTTTCTATTTTAGTGTAGCTTGTTCAGATTACATGTAATAGACACAATTAGGTTTGTGCTAGTCATGGCAGATACTTGTATTTTGTTTAAATCGAAATGTTATCTATTTGTTTCAATATGAATAATGTTGAGTGTTGAATTTGAAGCGTTGTTACTTGTTTTGGTCGAAGCTTGTTACCCTTTCATATTAGTGTAGTAATAGTGTTTGTGCGGTGAATATTAACAAGTAGTTAAATTATACGTATTTATAAATGTTTCCAATCTATAATTTGAAAGAAAGTGAGAATAGATGTTTCTTCTTACATTCATGTTACTACGATTTACAAGGACGTTCAAAATAAGAGGAAACTTTGGAAAAACGCCGGAAACTTTAGTTAGTGTGATTATAACTCAAAATTGTAAAAAAATAATATAATATAATTTATCCTTTGTACTTAGATACATATAACAATGGCGTCCAATGAAACATTGCAAGTACCTGAGACTTTACAAAAAAAACATTTTTTAACTGTAGGAAGATACTTTTTTACCGTTTTTTTTTTTTGGTTTTATATCTAACTATATGGGAATCCCTATTTTTTTTTGTCAAAAAAGAAAGATAAATTACAAATAAATTTTATACAGTAATTAATTTGATGTACACAAATAAGCAGGGCTTATGTGTATGGGGGGTGTTATTATATTAGTTTTATTTGATTTATTATATATTTATATTTTTTTTTAAACATGTAAAAAAAAATAATCAAAAACAGTTTCCACTAGTTGATTAAAAACACAGCAGGTACCTAAGTTTTAATGTATGATCTGAGTACAATATATTAAATTAATAGTAATACAAGTAATATATTAAATTAACATTTTGTGAACCGAACATTTTACATTTACGAATTCGAAACGTTCGCGTTCCTAAGATAATCGCTCGTCGGCGTTATCGGAAAATGATTTGGAACCCTTCTCATTTCACCTGCCTTATTTCCTCGACCGCTTCGCCTTTCGAATAGTTGCAATACCTCGCAAAGTTCACGGGACTTACACAATAATACGCCGAAGACGTAAATTCCCGAAGTAGGTCGAGCGTAATGGTAAATTGTCAATTTGCTTAATAAGTAAGCATTAAGTATTTGAATTCCATGATACCGATGCATAATTTACAAATATTACGCACATAAATAAATGGCTGTCGGTTGTCGATGAGGACAGGGCGGGAGGCCACCACTCGCCGGCAAGAAATGCGGGAATAATGCAAAAAGTCTGCATTATACGATCATTTATTACGATTAATTTAGTATTATGGATTACTGTAATAAACGCTCTTGACATGTGAATTCATTTTTCCTAGGCCCACTTTATCTGAGTTGTGGCTGACTTTAAACAGTTATTCATGTTGCAAGATTGCAGACGTAGAATTTAATATATTTCAATTCTAAATCTAATTTTATCCTTCTTAATTTGTTGTTTATATACAATGAATGATAATTAAATCCTACTGCGCTGCGTAGTGCAGTAAAATAAAGAATGAATTTGAATTGCCATGCGGAACAAGGATGGGAAAAGATTGGTTAGAAAATTACGGACTCCCCCTTATTACTTCTGGACACAGCCTTTGGCCACACATACAACTGTCTCTCATAAAACATATAAACAGTTCATCACAATAAAATAATACGTGTGATCAATAAGCTACCGTTTATTTACTCTTCCATTCGTATCTTCGTCTTAAATATACGTCAACTCCATCTAAAATTTATGCTATTACGTTTCTTGTACAAATACAACAAAAACACTCTTATAAGACAAGCATATCACCAGAAATATAACCAACCGACACTACATACCTAAACTACAAACTACGACAGCCCAAAGACAATTCATCTAACTAGCTCCCAAGATCTTCAACCTTCTCCCCGATAACCTAAAACTGAATCTCAACTTCTTACTTTCAAAACAAAAATAAAGCTTGGAATCCTTACAATATCTGCAAAACATTTCAATAACAATACCCATACATTTTACACTCTATACCCATCTAATCTCCATCTATACTTTTACATATTCCCTGACCAGTGTTCCTGATCTAATTTCTTTTATTATCTAGTATATTATGTATAATTCCAGTCTGTAAATTTCATCCGCAATAACACAAGGGGAGGGGAGGGGGTGAAATAATACAAAAAATGTAACAAATTTAAATTCTTTTGCATTAAAAAAAAATAAGATTGACGCCGACGGGGCGTCAGTGAGATGGATTTTTTTCGATTAATTTCAAAAAGGCGACTATTTCGTAAATAGTTAGGTATATTAGAGTGGTTCTAGGTCAAGGAGTGTGAATATCAGAGAGAATAAAGGAATGCATTACCAGGTACCATACATAACCAACTCGCGCAACCAGATAATAATACTTTCAACTGATTTGCAAGATAGACGATGCATAAAGTAAGAAACAACAATCTATTGAAAGTAGTCATTAAACTATAAAAATGGGTCATTCGTTATATTATTATTACCCATAACTTTACATCCCACATGAAAAGTGTATAATGATTCTATACAATGTTTCTTAGCGTTAGATAAATAAGACGATACAAATAATGTAATATAGCCGTACTATATTGATGTATCTAATAAATACGATGTAAGCCGAGAAAAAATAATTAATAAAATGATAACAAACGACAGCAATGTGTCTTGCAAAGTCAAGGGATAATGCACCTTATGAATGCATGTTGCAAACATAATTATTCGATAATGGTCTGAATCAGAATTGTGCATTAGAATCCTGCTGGAAATATCTATATAATGAGATTGCTGCACTGTATTTTTTAAAAATTGCAAGCGCCAACGAGGTATGGATCGTAAAATGAATCCTACTAAGTAATAAATCCTTGGAAAGTCAATCAAAATCGTATCCAGTTAATTATTTGATGTGATACTAGTCTACATTATATATGGTAATTAACATCCTACTGTAATTAAGTATATCACGAGATTGCTGTATAAGTACTGTATTTGCAATTATTGTAAGCGCCAGAAAGGTATGGAAGGCAAAATGCATCGTAATAAGTAATACACACTTGGAAATTTAATCAATATCGTATGCATATATAATTTCATTAGTTGATTATTTCATTTGATAAGTTGTTATATATGTACCTAAATCTATAAGTAAATAAGAGATAACGATCAATCGCATATTTCCGCAAATAATACCGGAGTGCAATCAGGTAGGAGGCGGTTTTTCTACGAGAAAAGCTATGAGATGCGCGCGCAGGCTGGCGGTCCAATGGCAGCGCGCAATTCCGGCGCCGAACGATCGCGGCCATTGCTGGGCGCATGCGTCGCGGCGGCGGGCGTCCCCTACTTCACAAATACACACGCCAATGTATATTATTGTATATATGCCATGCGTATCGAAGACTCAGTGCTTCATGGTATTCGTCCAATGGCGGGCGGTCGGAGATAATGTGATTATAGCGGCTGTGGAATAATGCGCTCCGTGGGACATGTCGTTGTTCTCTTTATCTATCAAATGTAATGGCTTCGAGTAGGCTAATGTGCGGACATTAAATACATTCACTCCTACATGTTGCGGCTGACAGACGCTGACGATTTTGCAGCATGGCAAGGAAACAGAAGGAATAAAAAAAAATGTTTTGTCCGTTTTTCTTCTCTTTATTTTATATAAATAAATACCTGTATTAGTATATGTTTCAGTATAAACTATATATATATATATATATATATATATATATATATATATATATATATATATGTATATTCAGCTAGTTTTTAATGTAATTATTATTATGAAATACTACATTTATGAAAACATCACAAGTACATGAACACCACAAATTCAGCAAAGACAGAGTGTGGGAAAAGAAACATAGGCCTTGAGGGTGTACACATATATAATCCCCTTTCTGAGCCTGAGATCAGTAAATAGAATTAATATATTTAAGAAACAACTGTTGCTCTGTTGCTCTAATTGCAAGAAATCTAAGCATCCCTTTCTTAATCTTAGCTCTTTCGCTTAAATCAGCCTTATGCATACACTTCAATTTACCACAAATGAGTATTTGTTTTGAGTCGATCTGGACTTCTTCTACCATCCACTTCATATATTCTTCTTTCTTCGTTTATCAAATACGCCACATTTTACCACACATACGTATTTGACTAATTTGATTGTGACTCTGCACTTCTACGTTACACACATTCCATTTATACCTTTCTTCTTAAATCATTTGTCTATCTTTTTCATGCTTTAGTATTCGTTTCACTTTATAGTGTCATGTCTTCCCCCGAATTCATCTACCATTCACCTCCACGACATACGTTCTCCTAACCCCCCTCTTTTCGTCCATCACGTACTTCTTATATTATCACACATAAGTATTTGATTCACTTGGTTGTGCCATGTTTTTCATCACCAACTTATTTTACCATTTACTTTTCAAGTCATATATATTATCCTTATATCTCTTTCTTTATTCATCATGTACGCCTCATTTAACTATAAATAATTATTTATTGTTAAATTGTCTTCCTCGGGTATCCCCGACTTTTTCTATTATTAACTTCATGTAGTTACTAGAAGTTACTAGAAAG
Organism: Limnephilus auricula; assembly: GCA_951813805.1. Lineage (NCBI taxonomy): Eukaryota > Metazoa > Arthropoda > Insecta > Trichoptera > Limnephilidae > Limnephilus > Limnephilus auricula. Next base: position 30,599,350 of record OX638391.1, read on the forward strand.
GTACTAGAAATCTACTTTGTCACTGTTAAAAACTACACTACCTATATCCACTTTAATTTGACTCCATAACTAATTTTTAAAAGTCTTCCTCGGGTCGGGCGTCCTCGACTCTTTCTACCGTTCACTACTGTAAACCATGCTGTAGGACTGAATCTACCATTAACTACATTGTTACTACATAAGAAATAAAACATAAATCTTCCATGAAATCATTTACTGGTCGAAACGTTTATGTGAATTTCGACCTTAGTAAAAAGGGACGATAGATAAACAGTGGCTCAAGAACTATTAACTTTATTGATATACTGAGTGCAACGTTGGAAGAAGAATCCACGGTAATATTAACGAGACATTTGGACATATATAAAACTTTATGACGTCTAGACTGATATTAAATTAATCCAATAGCTTTCAATACATAAGATTATTTGTGGCTTTTATACTTGGTATGTTATGTGATTTAATTTAGACTCACCAAAATTTTCTTTAATTATACACGGTATCCGGAGACTAATGGTTTAAGCGGGAAGTCTTGCTTTACTTTAAAACGAAAGCTCAATTCATATAAAGTTGCACGGAAAATCGACTCATGGTATTCGCCGTAGAATAAAGAAAGAAAACTAGGACTACCTTCCATACAAATTTGAACGGAAACAAATGTTCCAATTATCCTGTTTAAGACGCATTCTGTCTTATTTACACTAGACTGACATCGTAGATCTCGTTCCCATTTGAATTTCGTAATCACAGTTTTGTATTGGGAATTCAAAGCCCGATTGGCCAAATATTTGGGTTCCATTTAACCTGTTTAAGACGCGTTCTGTCTCACTTACACTGGCCTGACATCATAGATCTCGATCATCGTAGATCATATTATGACATCGTAGATCTCGTTCCCATTTGAATTTCGTAAGCACAGTTTTGTATTGGGAATTCAAAGCCCGATTGGCCAAATATTTGGGTTCCATTTATCCTGTTTAAGACGCGTTCTGTCTCACTTACACTAGCCTGACATCGTAGATCTCGATCGTAGATCATATTATGACATCGTAGATCATATTATGACATCGTAGATCTCGTTCCCATTTGAATTTCGTAAGCACAGTTTTGTATTGGGAATTCAAAGCCCGATTGGCCAAATATTTGTTTTCCATTTATCCTGTTTAAGACGCGTTCTGTCTCACTTACATTAGCCTGACATCGTAGATCTCGATCATCGTAGATCATATTATGACATCGTAGATCTCGTTCCCATTTGAATTTCGTAATCACAGTTTTGTATTGGGAATTCAAAGCCCGATTGGCCAAATATTTGGGTTCCATTAATCCTGTTTAAGACGCGTTCTGTCTCACTTACACTAGCCTGACATCGTAGATCTCGATCATCGTAGATCATATTATGACATCGTAGATCTCGTTCCCATTTGAATTTCGTAAGCACAGTTTTGTATTGGGAATTCAAAGCCCGATTGGCCAAATATTTGGGTTCCATTTATCCTGTTTAAGACGCGTTCTGTCTCACTTACACTAGCCTGACATCGTAGATCTCGATCGTAGATCATATTATGACATCGTAGATCATATTATGACATCGTAGATCTCGTTCCCATTTGAATTTCGTAAGCACAGTTTTGTATTGGGAATTCAAAGCCCGATTGGCCAAATATTTGTTTTCCATTTATCCTGTTTAAGACGCGTTCTGTCTCACTTACATTAGCCTGACATCGTAGATATCGATCATCGTAGATCATATTATGACATCGTAGATCTCGTTCCCATTTGAATTTCGTAATCACAGTTTTGTATTGGGAATTCAAAGCCCGATTGGCCAAATATTTGGGTTCCATTAATCCTGTTTAAGACGCGTTCTGTCTCACTTACACTAGCCTGACATCGTAGATCTCGATCATCGTAGATCATATTATGACATCGTAGATCTCGTTCCCATTTGAATTTCGTAAGCACAGTTTTGTATTGGGAATTCAAAGCCCGATTGGCCAAATATTTGGGTTCCATTTATCCTGTTTAAGACGCGTTCTGTCTCACTTACACTAGCCTGACATCGTAGATCTCGATCGTAGATCATATTATGACATCGTAGATCATATTATGACATCGTAGATCTCGTTCCCATTTGAATTTCGTAAGCACAGTTTTGTATTGGGAATTCAAAGCCCGATTGGCCAAATATTTGTTTTCCATTTATCCTGTTTAAGACGCGTTCTGTCTCACTTACACTAGCCTGACATCGTAGATCTCGATCATCGTAGATCATATTATGACATCGTAGATCATATTATGACATCGTAGATCTCGTTCCCATTTGAATTTCGTAATCACAGTTTTGTATTGGGAATTCAAAGCCCGATTGGCCAAGTATTTGGGTTCCATTTATCCTGTTTAAGACGCGTTCTGTCTCACTTACACTAGCCTGACATCGTAGATCTCGATCATCGTAGATCATATTATGACATCGTAGATCATATTATGACATCGTAGATCTCGTTCCCATTTGAATTTCGTAATCACAGTTTTGTATTGGGAATTCAAAGCCCGATTGGCCAAATATTTGGGTTCCATTAATTCTGTTTAAGACGCGTTCTGTCTCACTTACACTAGCCTGACATCGTAGATCATATTATGACATCGTAGATCATATTATGACATCGTAGATCTCGTTCCCATTTGAATTTCGTAATCACAGTTTTGTATTGGGAATTCAAAGCCCGATTGGCCAAATATTTGGGTTCCATTTATCCTGTTTAAGACGCATTCTGTCTCATTTACACTAGACTGACATCGTAGATCTCGATAATCGTAGATCATATTATGACATCGTAGATCTCGTTCCTATTTGAATTTCGTAATCACAGTTTTGTATTGGGAATTCAAAGCCCGATTGGCCAAATATTTGGGTCACGAAACACGTCAACAAGGCATTTCTTATGTTTTTTTAATCTACGGTATAGGTACGCATCGTATATTATATACCTTGGTAAGCAATCATTGTGTAGGTAAATATATGATGACCTCAATGGCAGTCCTGTAAGCTACTTTTCTCAGAGATGAGATATCGTGGTTTCAAAACCTGACAAAACCACATCACAGGTAACGAATATATTAAATACGTAAGTTATAAATTATTCAATAAGTCATAGTATCTACTCATGTACATGCGTATTTAGAAGGATGTTTAAAAAACAAACATCATAATTGATAAAAATAGTTACAAGATTACCAATATTAAATTATATAAACACAAAACAAAAGTAATCGCATACTAAAATGATGTCGCATTCAGTGAATATAACGAAGCATGTAATGCGACGGTCTTCGGGCATTGTTTCAGCTTAGCCGAGTGGAACAGAGCATGCGCGCACAAGTAACGATTGGTCCCGGGCGGAAGTGCCCCGGTATACCCCACACTCACACTGGCTCAGCCTGAAAGAAGAATAACCATTAACGGCGATTCTGAAAGGACACACATAATGATGGCTTAAATATAGCGGAGATTACGGATTCGTCCGCTTGGGCGACTATTGCGATTGGTGGCATTGAAATGACGTGGAATTGGTGATTAGACTGGCACAATTACGTTAATTTCCCGAGTGCATTGTTCTAAATTCTAAATGATTGACTGGTTCTTGGAAGCCCACAAAATTGAAGATGGAATGATTACACGTGATGCGCTTTGCACTTTTTTGATTGAAATTAACGTCGATCTATTATGTATCCATCTATTTAGAAACAGAGGTTAGGTTTTTGTCAATCAATAACGCCGTACAATATCACTCAGTTTTCCGTTTGGGCATTTCCCCCATAAAATAAAGTGTGACGTAGCGTCTCGTCGAAACCACTCTGCCGGTTTCAACGATGGACTATGATGGCAAAAAGAGTTTATTATAATACTTTTTAAATTAAAATAAAATAACACACTTTGTTTAAGGGTAAATTTATAATAATTCATTATATGCTCGTACGCGGATGGCGGTAACTTAATCATTTTAGGAAAAAACCACTCCTACATCTTCGTACTAATAATTTACAACTCATCTCCCTTGTATATATTATCGATGGTCAGGGTGTACCATACGATAATTATCACAAAATTTACAAACATTAATTTCGTTGGTATGTGCATGAAATGAGAAAATAATCCGCGTTCAATGAACTCCAATTTGCTTCAACAATTCAGACAAGCTAGAATGTAGGGAACCTATCTATCAAAAATACTAACTTCGGTTGTGTATCCGTACCGCGTAACTCTGGTTTAAAGAATGTTGTAACTTGGATTTGCTTTGAATTTAAATGTTGTTTTTTTTTTAAAAATTGGAACTGTTTGTTTGAATAATTCAGATAAGCGATGAAGATACATACCTAAAAAATGTTATACTACAGATAAGTAGTACCTGTATCTATCCGAAAATGATTTTAATGTCATTTTCAAAATTGGAACTGATGTGTCAAGAATTCAGACGATCGCGTGAATTTATAATATAATATTTTACCAAAAAAATAATTCATTTTATTTGTCTTTTTAAAATTGTAATTATAATACCCGCGCTAGTAATAATTTAATTCATTTAAACCAAAAACAAAACAAAGTGTAAATATTCAAGAGTGAGATTTAGTGAAAATGAAGGATTGAGTCCTTTGTCCTGCCAGGAGAGTCCTGCGACTGACTGAGGCTGTAATTTGAGGCAATAAATTCGGCCGCCGCGCCGTGGCACGAGCAAGGTGCCTCCCCCGAGCTCGGCTAAGGGCGTCCTGTCGCCGTCCCTCGCTGAATACCAATTGGCCGCTAAACGAACCTTGTAATTAAAATCAACGTGATTTGTTCGATGTGCCAATAAGCGATTGATGGAAAAAAGTTGTTGAGTGATGAATACATCAATATTACATAATTACATAGTAACAAGTTTTAAATTATAGATAACAAAAAAAGAACGATAAATTCTCCTCTGCATTTGTTGCTGTGTTATATAAATTGTTTCTCCCCGTGTTCCCCTTCTACTTTCCCCGTCTTCCACTTTCCGGTGTCCCAATTCCCGCGAACCACCCTCTCCTCCCCGCGTTTTCCTCCCCCGTTCCTCTTCCACGTTCCCTGACTTCCCCATCCCTCGCCATCCCTTCCGCGAACCTGTTATGAAGTAATTTATCATAACAAGCATCAAGTATGCAAGTAATATTTTAAATTTAGGATGCTCTCTTTTAAAAGAATGATGGGTTTTTGTTTCTGAAGCTAGAGGCGGGTTCCGGTTACGTTTTCACAAATTTTTTTGGAGCGGGTTTTGGTGGACAACCGCTCTCGGAACGACGGTCAAATACGCTACCTTGGGATTGGAGAATCTCATGCTCTACTGCAGATTGACATACTGCTACGATAAGTCGTAGTTTGACGTCCTAGTTTCCGTGATGGAAACAAAGTCAATTTGGAGTGGGATTGAAGATATTACACGCATTACACTGTATACGAGTAGTATACTTATATTCAGAACTGCTTGCTTCGCACTCTTATTTTTTTATTTATTTATTATAAATACTTCTTCTTCTTCTCCTTGTCCTATTCGGGTCGGGGACCCACTGCATCGACAAGGCTCCTCCATACGTCCCTGTCTTGCGCCGATTGTTCGGCCTCCGTCCATGGCAGCCCCATCCCTTATTATAAATACATTTTTACAAAATAAGGGTAGTCCCACAAAGCTGTCATATGGCAGCTTGTCTATAGGTTCTACAATTTATCACTCTTAATATTATACAAAAAGAAATATTTATTAATACATATTACATAGTTTTAAGGAAACATTAGGATAGATCACAAAATAATATTCAAATCTATTTCCATGTTTTTTTAATCTCTGTAGCAGACTCCTTCCCCCGATTCATTGTATACTGTGTATATTCCATATTATGCTAAGGAACCTGTTTTAGTCCATGAAAAGGTATCCCTGACTACATTGACCCACGTTTCACTCTTTCCCTCTAAAATATTACTTTTAATGCTTTTTAATTCATCTTTTGCAACTTTTGAGTCATCGGAATCAGAACCAGATGAATTATATATTATTATAGTTCTTCGTTTAGGTCTTTTATCTTTTTGCTTATTTTTATTATCGTGTTGCAAATTTTTGAGGGGGGTTGGTACTGCTTTTTCAGGTGAATCATCTAGGATAATATGAATTGGATCATCGCCAATGATACAATTTTACGTGCCCTGGGAATTTACGATCGGGGTACAGCTTTGACGAAATTGGTAGCTAATAGATTGGAAATGTTAACACATCTGATCAGGGGTTTCTCTGTGACTTTATCCAAAACATCGTCCTTATTATCTTTGTCGGCACCGAGATTATCAAAATCCTAATTTTCAAGATCACTTTGTATCTTTTTAGTTGATTTTCTCAATCAACTTATCCCGAGTGACGTCCCCTGAAACAGGAAGTTGTACATTACTTTGTTCCTTATTTTTTTATAGGTAGAGGTTCTTCTCGTGCTGGTGTGAGTCCTGCTCATCGGATTCACCAACATTTAAAGAGGGTTCGTCTTCATCACTCTTCTTATTGCCTCCTGAATCAGAGGCTGCCTCCGCGACTTCATTACTGCCTGTTTCAGTTAGTAAACTATCATCAGATAATTTATCACTTTGTCACTATCCAACACATTCTCCTTTTTTGGCAATTTGAGAATTTTCCAATTCTGTATTATCTTTGGGTGTGTGCTCAGACTTCGCATTATCTAAATTACCAATATTCTTGTTCTTAGAAGATCGGACACATGTACTTTTTTCCTTAGATAGAGATAACTTTTTAATATTCTCAGACAATTTGGTGGAGGTTTTCTCCGCATGAGGGTTTTCCAAGTCTTTCCCAACTTGATCTGATTCTTGAACAATATCATTTTCTTTGGGTTCATGTTTCTTATCAGATGTTGTACTATCTTCATTCTCTAATCTTGTTGAAGACAGCAAACTTAAATTCTTTTCTTAGATAAAGATTTGGCTTTGGTATTTTCAGACAATTCAATGGAGGCTTTCTCTGCACTAATGTTTTCGGAATCTTTCTTAACTTCATCTATTTCTGGAGAAACACGATTTTAATCGGCTTCAACTTTCTCGTCAGTCATCGAACTACCTAAAGTCTTAGTTGTTGAAGAAGATTGCAAACTTGTATTTATTTACTGAATCATATATGGCCATATGCTTGCTTGAGTAATAAAATGGATGCATTGGGGGGTCCTAGCACTTACCCAAGTCGCGTCGTTATAAGGAAACTGGTTGTTTACCTCTTTCGTCGTACACGACAAGATTTAAAAAAAAAAAAAAAACTAATCTACATTTAATTATTATTTATTTATTTTATGCCCAGAGGGCATTTACATACATACATAAAGGCAGTACACTTTAACATGAGAAAAAAATATACATACATATTTGAAATAAAAATAAAGGCTACAAAAATTTAAAGTACAGTGATAAATAATAACTATAAAGTTGTGATAAAGAAAAAAATACATAGATTATATAAAATTACAAGTAACAAAATTTAAAAGTACGGTGAACAGAGAATTAGAACATTAAACCTGTTAATGACTCCTAGGTATTGATTTCGCATAGTACGAAACCGCTGTGTGCTGTATCGGAGAATCAGCTAGTTATGAACGACTCTAGACCCTCCAGTGTCCAATACAGCGGATGCGGTAGATTTTAGAAATGGACACGGAAGACACGGAACACACACAAATTTACAGAGACGAAATGCAAAACGGTCGAGTTAAAATAGGACTTCGCCACGATATCAATAAAGTAGTCAACACTTGATAATTCGTTTCCAAGAGCTTGCCATTAAAAATCAAAATACAGTTTTAACATTGATAGTGCCAGTAATGATTTATTTTGTCAGTTCTTGGCCTTATAAACTCTCTCTCTCTCTCTGGTTTCAATCCTGAGATTGGTTTGCAGCAATTTCCTCTATTTTTCTCTTCCATTCTCCCCTGTCTTGTGCGGCTCTTTTGGAGTCTTGGGCTCTTATAAACTACAACTCTTGAATTGGAAATAGAAAAGTAAGAAAGTTGGAAGATTGTTTTTTTTTTTTAATTTTTTATTTCCACTTTTTTCTCCGTAGCCTAAGATTTACTTTGAACGAAATAAAAGCAATAAAACAAATCAGATTTTTTTCCCTGTATAACTCTTTGTTGAGGCAATTCAAATATTGCAGAGGAACAATAAATCACACCTTCGTCTAAGCATCGCTTAATACATCAGTGGTGTCGTTTTTCTCAGACAAATATTTTTTTTTGTTTTTTCACTTCGTAAATCATAAAGTCGATTGAGCACAGATACTCTATTCAGTCATCTTATATCACTCCAATAAATAATCTCTTTTAAGTTCAATAAAAAAATTAGAAAACTCCCAATGATCAATGTCTCTACTGATTGTTTTAAATACAATTGCACAATCCAGAATAAAAACGCACAATAGAAATATTAATCAAGTTTAGGTATATAAATTCTGTTATTAATCGGGCCAAATTTTAAGATATTATTTCGAGGTTTAGACAGCTTAGAAGACCTTTTGACAGATTAGAAGCTGAGAAGTCTAATGCGTCGAGTTCCAACACAGTCGTCGTGGGTTGAATTTCTCTGCTAGCCAAGTTTTCCATCATATTATCAAATAACATTATACGATAATACCGACAATTCAGAATAACAAAATTCCATCTGACGTAGGGGATACTAAATTTATGGGATAATGAATTTTTTAATGTTAACTTAGAGCCTACTGTTTATTCACAATATTTATTGTTTGTTTTTCTTGGGCATTATACCTCAAGGGCTCTGAACAAATTTATAATAATTACTACAATCTCTCTTCTAATTACAAAAGCATTATAGCAACTCATGACAAAAAGATTGCATCCACCGGCTCGTCGACCACTAATACAAATTTATATGTACAGTGCATTTAACCAAAGACGCCGATGCTGCATAAACAAGTAGATTATATAAACAGAATATTTAAAAAAAAATATTCGTGTTATTATCCTGACGAAGAAACCATCGGTTTTGAAACATGTAGATATTATAACATGTGATTAGTGGTTTATACAAATTAATTTGTTTCATTTAATAAAATTTTAAAGTTTGACCTACAAAACAATAATAGAAAGATAAATATTAAAATTAAAATTAATATGCAGCATTAATATTTCGATACGTAAAACTCTGTAGGTAAGTAGGTACCTGCCTATAGTTTCTTGAGAGGCATAAGTGCGTTGGATCTTAGCGACATTTCGTCAGGGCACAAAGCTTTAAGTATATACATTTTAATACGCGGATCCTCCCGAATACCATTACCTTGTATTCTTTACGAAATAAGTTCATATTGTTTGGAGCATATCGACTATGACGAGACTCAGCTATCACCATACTTATATTACCCATTGTACGTTATTCTGGAATGAATGAATCGATATAATTTGTCTTATTATATAATACGTAGTTATATTATGCATGTTTTAACGTCGTGTATCGTGCATATTATTATCTGTACGGTGGTTGTTTTCCGAGAACAGACAAGAGTGGGCGCACGTGTGCACGTGTTACTAACTGACAGTCAAACGACAAACTTTATTACCATCCGACTTACGACTATACTTATGCAAAATGTGCTCACTGGATGCAAGAGAAATTACGCTTTTGAAAATTCAGAGGAAACTAAAGCAGTACGGTGCCGAAACAATTTCTTCTGATTTTTATCTTCCCCACACGAAAAACATAACCCTTCCACATAGTTTTCCACAAATTATCATCCAGTCAATCCATGCTATATATGCAATTGTACTATTTAAGTATAATAAATACAAAACAATACAAGAACACTGAGACAGAGACCAAATGGGAAAATAATTCACCGACTCCAGATATTTCATATCCGAGGGTTCGGCTCGGTAGAACTCCTAACTGGACCATAAATCCTACTGATCCCTCAATATAAGTATTTAAAAAAATCTTTCGTATTCCTACATGTATTTAAAATTACAGATTTATGCATTTTTATGTACAAATTCTTTGATAAATCTAATAAGCCTAAATTTTGAATGAGAGCAGCTAGGTACAATGCCAGTAGCCGAAATAATAAATGGTTATATAGTGATCGGTTCAGAGTGTAAAGTCAGAGGTAGAGAGAGAGAACACTGAACACCCGAGGCATTGTCTGAATTTCAATAATATCCAAGTCATCAGTTCTGCTGGAGGGGTACACCTACGCCGCGCCGCTCCGTCTCCAGAACTTACAAAGAGAAGGTGAAATAATAATAATTATTGATAGCGCAATCGACTAACTCGATTAGAGAAGGATTACCCACAGTTAAAAATAGGTATATATTGTTTGTTAATTAAATGTTGTTAGGTGGTAGGTAGGTAACAATTCATATACTTTTTATAAATTTATACTAGCGTAAACCTTTAAAAATCATCAAAAAACCATTTGTTGTCGATCGGTAAGTCTCTCGATTAGATATCCGGAGGTCGCCGGTTTTATTATTTGAGTAAATTTTTGAGTTTAATTTGAAAATGTATTCATTTAAAGTAATTTGTATCTCAGTATCGCCCTGGAGTAAGACCATCATTCAGAATTGAAACGATGCTTGAAATGGCTTTAGTGGTTGGTGTCCATGTCTGAATATGCCAGGTGATCGCCAGCCCCTCTTCCCCACCTTCATAAAATATCCCAATTGGGGATGCCGTAGTCTCACTGGCTCCAGACGGTGGGTAGCAGTTGCGACTCTAATACCATTTTCAAATATTTAATTAAACTCTAGTGAAGCCGGATAGTTGAAAAAAACTCAGTACAATTGTAAATGGGGATATTAGATGTAAGGCTATAATTTAAATAAATTTTAAAAATAACTATAATATTTTCGTAATGATAGCAACACAATATACTCAATATTTAATACATCTGATAAAGGATAAGGTTTTGCGCTAAAAGGATAAAGAATGGAAAAGAAGGAAGAAGAGAGTAATGTCGGTAATACCTAATTTCACCAGTACGATACTTAAAGAAGGCTTTTTTCACCTGAAAAATGTCATTAATTTAATTAGATAGGTACCTAATTAATTAACAGTTAAAAGTAAGACACATTGCGATAAGTCTGACTCTCCTCAGTCGGTGTATTTGATTTGATTTCTACCTCAGAATTAATATGACATTAGAAAACGCACGAATCCCAAAAATAATAATGTTATATGTTTATCTAATTATCTTTGTGACCCACTTCGTTACTTTCGCATCGATGACTTCCAAAATATATATTATACATACAATATTATTATATTTTATTGTACTTATAAAAACAGACAGACAACACCAGATGTGTGCCATAAGGAGGAAGATATTTGGCAAACACGTTAATTATTATAGTAGAAATAATAAAATGATGAAGTGGTGATGCATCAACGTATAAACAAATAGGTGTTACATCTCGATAACGGTGAAGGAATCTAGAATGTAGTGGTTTCCCAATATTTGAGTTCTCACGCCTACTAGTGTTGGGTGTTAGCACACTGTCTGCCTGAGCCAGCCATTTGTTTGTGTCAAACGGTTCTACTCACATATTTTTTTATAAATTGCCTTTTCACTATCTCCAATCATTAGTAATAACTTATGTTTTAGAATTTCCAAATATTCTTTTTCGTGGCGGGTTCAGTTTAGTAATACTAGTGTGAATTTGGTTGAGTTCTCGCCTTGGGATTTGGGAAGACATACTGCCGCCGAATATGTATCTGACACATTTCTAACAGAACAGACATCGGAGCCGTATTAAAGTTTATAAGTGGGTGGGCTTTGTTAAGTGGGGAACACATTCTCAAGTGCCAACAATAATAATTTGTACGTTCGTAAACGACAAGGTATATAAGAATTTTTGAATTATTCGTCATAAATACCTCAAGTGCAATAATCTACTAACTTTGTTTTTTTAATGTGGTTAGTTTTTTCTGCAGCACGATTGAAGAAAGAGATATCCGTTCAATTCAATTTGATTTTCGGAACCGTGACAATGTCAAATCTACGTTTTCCCTTAACCTTTCCTCTCGTAATAACTTATACTAATAATAATAATAATATTTGGATGACTTTTATAACGCCGTTTTTGTAAAAATCACCTCAAGGGCGTTTGTACAAATTTCGATACATTTCCACAATCTTACTTCTAACTACACACTAGACAAGCATAAAAAACCTACGGCTAAAACATTGCATCCACCGGTTCTTCGATCAGCGATACAAAACTAATAAAAAACAATACAAGAACAACACGTCAACCCACCAGAGACCAAATGGAAAAATAATTCACCAACTCCAGATATTTCATATCCTAGGGTTCGGTTCGGTAGAACTCCTAAACTTTCCTCTCGTAATAACTTATACTAATAATAATAATAATATTTGGATGAATTTTATAGCGCCGTTCTTGTGAAAATCACCTCAAGGGCGCTGTACAAATTTCAATACATTTCTACAATCCTACTTCTAACTACACACACGACAAACATAAAAAAACCTATGGCTAAAACATTGCATCCACCGGTTCGTCGATCAGCGATACAAAACTAGTACAAAACTAGTACAAAACAATACAAGAACAACACGTCAACCCACCAGAGACCAAATGGAAAAATAATTCACCAACTCCAGATATTTCATATCCTAGGGTTCGGCTCGGTAGAACTCCTAACCTTTCCTCTCGTAATAACTTATACTAATAATAATAATAATATTTGGATGAATTGTATAGCGCCGTTTTTGTGAAAATCACCCCAAGGGCGCTGTATAAATTTCAATACATTTCTACAATCTTACTTCTAACTACACACTAGACAAACATAACCTATGGCTAAAACATTGCATCCACCGGTTCTTCGATCAGCGATACAAAACTAAATGTGCAATTAACGCTGCCTAAAAATGTACATGTACATGTATGTTTTTTTTTAAAATTTATTTTTTATTATGAAAATGTACAGGACCATACTTACCTGGCAGGTCACTTGAGAATAAAGTTAAAAGATGTTTATTTGTATACAGTTTGCGGCGCAGAGGACATAATAGCGAACACATGTTCTTGGAAAAGTCATTACATTATTCAATGCTGGCATATAATTTAATACTAATATATAATATGTTATTTTGAACGTGTTTGGGAAAAGCAAAATTAATTGATGGGCGGTACAGTAGTACAAGAATTGGATTAGAATATTTATTTTCTTAAATGAAGTCTCTCGTTAAGCAACGGATTGCTGTGAAGTGCATTTTCGAATGATGTTAATCTAATAAGAAAATGTGATTAATATAAATTATTGGCAATACACGGTAGAGATAGATTTATGTAATTTAAGGGTATGAGAGCCTAAATAAGTAGGTTTTAAGTTTTGACCTAAATTCTGTTGCGCTTGTTATGCATCTTAGTTCCGGAGAAAGTTTGTTCCAAGCCTTAGGCCCAGATACTTATGCGCGATCTCCAAACTTAGTATTTGGCTTTCGTTTAGGTTCTCAGTCTACCTAGAGCTGATGATGTTGCTGATCTAAGGGTTGACTGCCTTGGACCAGTGTTTTTCGCGACGCATAGTTCAGAGATGTAAATTGGGGCCATTTCATTGATGGATTTAAACACCATCTAGCACAGTTTGTACTGGATTCTTGAAGGTGATGTCTTCTGAAAGTTGTTCTGAAATGTGCGAATGTTATACTATAACACTACTTATAATTTATGTATGGGAATGTAACAAAGTTTGCATTCAAATACTGGATTACGAAAAGCCCTTCCCTGGTATATTTCCAATAGTTATGCTTACTTCTTGGCTTTCTTTAAGGCTCGATTCGCCGCCTTTACTGTCGGTGTCCATTGCATCTTACTCCCCGACCAGCTTCAACACCGATTTCCTATTTTGCCGTACGATATCTTGAGAGTTCTGGCAATGGCAAATAATCCACTACACAACTCATCTTGATCGGGAGTAACAAAAGTCTAGTAACGTTTCTTTTTGGGGCCGTTACTCTCCTCGTTCTAAGAAGAGCATTTAACTTTAGCTTTAGCTCCTAGCTTTAGCTATTAAGTCTTCTATTAATCTCTTTTCACTATTACCTTCACTAACCACTGGTTTTTATTTTTTTCCAATCAAATATGGGATAAATAGATAAATCTAGTTGGATTCATTAGCTTTAAACCGCAGTAAACAGTTAATATGTTTCCATATTAATATTTTGAGTAATGATATTAATTAAATCGAATACAAAAAGTTGGTTCTTAATAATAATAGTTTAAGAAAGACAAGTAAAAAACTAATGTAACATATTCTTTAATCGCTCGAGTGGTTAAAGAATATCACTTTTGCCTTTCACAAACGAATATTACCAAATTTCTTTATAATATAATTTTTTTTTGCAAATTAGAGAGACCTTAAAAATTAACTTTCCGAATGAATCCCGTTAGTGAACTTGATATATCGTTTATCGAAAATTCAAACAGAAGAAATTCAAATTTCAAATATAATAAAATAAAAATAAAATAATATTGTAATGTAATGAGTTCATCTCACATCACAGACAAACGAAATTAAGTAGTACCTATGTTCAATATCAACGTGTTTAATATTCAAATGTTTTACGTTGCCTATGATCACTACAATAGCAACTTATATCATAATTCACATCGATGAATCAGCCAGTGACTCGATAAATCACAAACGCCATAAAAACACTAGCGTCATATATAATATTTTATAAATTCAAAACAAAGTGTTCAGTCTTCACAGTACAAGTACATACCTACATAATATAATTTATGTCATTTATAATGTAATATCTTTTTTCCTAGCGACCCAAAGAATTATCGCATCTCCTGTGAGCAATTTATTCAATGACTCATAACAATATGATTGATCTCCTTATTAGAATAATTATACATTATATCTAATTTTTACCTCTACCACAATTAAAACAGTTACATAATATAATTCCAACTCTCTAAAACGTTTGCTGATTATTGTTGATATCAGTTTTATTCTTATGGAATAACCATTTCTCAGTGCCAGAGAAAAGCTTCGATAATTCAAATGAGTAAATCGCTGTTTTGCTTTATAACTCCTCAGCCCTCGACCATATTTTGTCAAGAGGGTAAAAATATTTCTGTTTTACATTAAAGTCAGTGAACTTATCCGAAAACTAAAAACTGTCTTTGAAAGGTGGTAAAAAACGCTTATTATTTTTTAAATTTTATAAATAATATAATTTTTTTGACAAAAATCCGACCTTACGTTTTTTCTAATTAAAATTATTTATAATTAAAAAAAAAATTAAGACAAATGTATTATAAACGTAACTGTCTCTTAATTTTTGTCATTCCAAGTAAAAATAATTAGTAAAAAATTACTAAAGTTTAATTAATTACTTTTAAAATTCCGACTCGAAACTTTGGCTTCATAAGGTCTACATTTGACTTATTTTATAGGTAACTTTTAGATTTGAATAAAAAGCATGTTTTCTATTTCTACCACCATTTTTGTCATATTTCTTTCTGTGGTAGTAAGGAAGACAACGATTTCTGAGACCTATACGAGTTGTTCCTAACATAAGTAGTTTTGGTACATTTTCAAAAGTTTATACTGCTAATATAAATTACCAAGTTACACTTTTTATTGTAAATTCCCCAGGCCCTCCCGGGCCCCATCGCGGCCCCCGAGTGACCCAGCGTATCTGTGTCTTGCACTTCAAACAAGACAAAAGTCACACCCTTCTGTCTTTTGTATAACACGCAACACGGGTATATTATAGTTTTATCACTGTCAAACTTTTGCTTGAGAGACTTCTCCGTGTGTCCATTAGGATCTTCCCGCGTTTACGCAAATTCTTTACAAATTATGACGTGTAGGTCGTGCGGGCCCTTACATAAACAGCAATTATTTTTTTGCCAGACGAGGCACAAAAAAAAGTACCTCCCTGGATTTAGGATTCCCACTATACCGGAACACTCCCTGGATGTGTTCCGGTATAGTGGGAGATTTTCTTTGCGTCATAACATAACCCTATATTGTTTTAACATTATTTTGTATGTCGGATTCCAATTGAGATATATTGGATTTATGAGTGAGACTAGAAATCTTCTTTTGTCTTTTGCGGAGTAATGCAAATGATTGATAATCCAATTTATTCTTAAAGCGTTTCCAGGCACGAAAAAACTTTAATTTTTTTCTTTTGTTATATTTATTAAAACCGCCGAGTACCATGTTGGAAATTTAGTTGATCACGCCTTCCATTTGGCGCCCAACGTGGGGCTGAAGTGGAACTCCAGCAAAAATCCTATGGGATCCTTCTCCAGCAGCAGCACCTTGATGTCCTCCAAGTGCTCGATGATTGGTTCGTTGTTTTCTTGCATCACCTCCGCCAATGGGGACACGTTTTTGAAGATTGTCAGCCAGATTTCGGAGATGCCTTTGACATTCTTTAAAAGTCACGGGCTAGCAAAATATAATAGATTATCACTCATAGAGGGTAGTGCATGCCCTTACGTTAACAGCAATTATTTTTTTGGAGGATCCTTCTCCAGCAGCAGCACCTTGATGTCCTCCAAGTGCTCGATGATTGGTTCGTTGTTTTCTTGCATCACCTCCGCCAATGGGGACACGTTTTTGAAGATTGTCAGCCAGATTTCGGAGATGCCTTTGACATTCTTTAAAAGTCACGGGCTAGCAAAATACAATAGATTATCACTCATAGAGGGTAGTGCATGCCCTCACGTTAACAGCAATTATTTTTTTGGAGGATCCTTCTCCAGCAGCAGCACCTTGATGTCCTCCAAGTGCTCAATGATTGGTTCGTTGTTTTCTTGCATCACCTCCGCCAATGGGGAAACGTTTTTGAAGATGGTAAGCCAGATTTCGGAGATGCCTTTGACATTCTTTAAAAGTCACGGGCTAGCAAAATACAATAGATTATCACTCATAGAGGGTAGTGCATGCCCTTACGTTAACAGCAATTATTTTTTTGGAGGATCCTTCTCCAGCAGCAGCACCTTGATGTCCTCCAAGTGCTCAATGATTGGTTCGTTGTTTTCTTGAATCACCTCCGCCAATGGGGAAACGTTTTTGAAGATGGTAAGCCAGATTTCGGAGATGCCTTTGACATTCTTTAAAAGTCACGGGCTAGCAAAATACAATAGATTATCACTCATAGAGGGTAGTGCATGCCCTTACGTTAACAGCAATTATTTTTTTGGAGGATCCTTCTCCAGCAGCAGCACCTTGATGTCCTCCAAGTGCTCAATGATTGGTTCGTTGTTTTCTTGAATCACCTCCGCCAATGGGGAAACGTTTTTGAAGATGGTAAGCCAGATTTCGGAGATGCCTTTGACATTCTTTAAAAGTCACGGGCTAGCAAAATACAATAGATTATCACTCATAGAGGGTAGTGCATGCCCTCACGTTAACAGCAATTATTTTTTTGGAGGATCCTTCTCCAGCAGCAGCACCTTGATGTCCTCCAAGTGCTCAATGATTGGTTCGTTGTTTTCTTGAATCACCTCCGCCAATGGGGAAACGTTTTTGAAGATGGTAAGCCAGATTTCGGAGATGCCTTTGACATACTTTAAAATTCACGGGCTAGCAAAATACAATAGATTATCACTCATAGAGGATAGTGCATGCCCTTACGTTAACAGCAATTATTTTTTTGGCAGACGCGGCACATAAAATAAGTACCTCCCTGGATTTAGGACCAGCCATTGCAATCTGTAGACTGGCTTTTGCTTGTTTCTTTGACTCCATGCATCGTAATAGAAATTGACTTGTGCAAGAATTTTTCAAACACGCCTAGGCTGACTTAAACAAGTTTTATAAATGTCTCACCTTGCGTTTTTTCTAACTCAAATTACTGGTAATGAAAAAATATGTATACATTTTTTATTAGACATGTTGGTCGTGCGGGCCCTTACATAAACAGCAATGTTTTTTTTGGCAGACAAGGCACACAAAATAAGTACCTCCCTGGATTCAAATAGATAACATTCGCAAAGTTTACTAACCTTTTTCATGTTCCGACCCGAAACCTTCGTTTTATAAAGGTCTACATTTTACTTCTTTGATGGTTTTCTTTTTCATTTGAATATAAAGCGTGTTGTTTTTTTCTTTCTAACACCGTTATTATCATTTTTGAGACCCAATGATTTCTCTGAGACCCATGTGAGTTGTTCCGAAAGCGTGGATAAATTATTAATTATTTTTGGTTTATGCACAGTGAATTAACGAAATCCAGCGTGTAATGAACCGAACAGTAATAAGATATAAGGGTCATGACTGATGACTCACCAGAGAATATACCTGTGCCACCACTATTAACATAAAATGTTTTATAAAAAATAGAAAACATTGAGTCACGCGATTATCTGACCAGCGTTCTATCTTAATTTATTAGCGATGTGTCGTTAATGAGTTGTACATCGTCACGGATTAAGCTCGGTATTTTGAAAATATTAATCGTCGCTCGCCTGACAGTCATTACATCACCTTGGAAAAATGGCCAATGGCTGCCTTTCGGGCCTGTGGTAGGTTCATTGTTTCGGGTTATTGTCGTGGAGATTTATTAATTTATAATGTGGTTTATATTTTGCCTCAAAAAAATCTCATAGATGGCATTACTTGTATATTCAGGGAACTAAAAATTAGAATATTATAAATATGGGGTTACACCACTTTTGCGATGAACGATAAATATTTCAATTTGCCATCTAAACCATTGTCATTTCAGAGAGGATGGTACGTCAAAAAACTCTCATTTGGTACTCATACTGAACTTCTCCAATTTCACACGACTTCTCTAAATATAATTCATTTTATTCATTGTTTTAGTTTAGAAAAATATTGAGCAGATGTCCTGTGCACTGCCATATTAACATTTCCACAATAAAACCATTATAGCATAAACATCTACTCTGGGTGAGTTCATAGTTGAAAACAACACGTTTGATCATTAATTCATTTGATTAATCACTTTGTTTATTTCACCATCCGTGGTATTATAATCACTAGACTATTTCCGGGCGTCCCCGACTTCTTCGACCACTCACTTTCGCGTCGTATGTTCTCTTTACACTCTTTGTTTTTGAAGAGTTTTATTTCATATGTACATTTCCTAGGTAATTTTTATTTTTCTGCTACCTGTTCTAATAGAGCTTTTATGCTTTTTGAATTCCAATGATCACAACATAATGTAAAAAAAAGATTTTTGGCATTATGCTTGACCTAGTAGACACTAAAAAACACGAGTCAGTCGATGTGATGAACCTCTGGTCCTTGAAGATAAACTTCATCCGACATTAGCAATTACTCATACGACATTATCCAGGACGACAATCACCCGGCCTCACGCGCGACGTAATGCTACCATCTACCTACCCACATCCATCAGCTACATAGAAGCAACATGCCGCACTATCTGAATTCTATTGGAACTAGGTACTATACGCGACATCTGACGAAGATGATGCAGCCACACATTTAAACGATATTTTATTCAGTGTTTTTGAAATACGTGTCCCCACCATAAAATATTTTTGTAAACATAGCACACACAGCATGGTTCTCCTCATCTATTATTGATAAATTAAAAAAAAAAAAAAAACAGAAAATAGTCGCATCGAAAAAAGAAGCAACCAGATTATTTGTTATTTTCTGTGTTGCCATCCTAGTTTAACAAAGATATCGCAAATGCAAAACGTTTATATTTAGAAATAATTCAGATTTGGATCAAAGAGGATTGCAAAAGTTTTTTTGAAATTTTATTAAAAGATTTATTAAATTTCCCAAAAAGCAAAAGATTAATTACCATATTATCTCGAGCGAGGGAAAGGAAATTATATTCGGATCCCGAAATAGTTAACCAAAAATATGCAAGCTACTTCCATTCAGTGTTATAGCCATAGAACCCCTCAACCAAATGTAGATTTTTCCCGAACTGAGGAGCCCTGGAACATCGGCTAAATTGTTCTTGGGTCATTAGTCAACCACTGAGCTATATATTTAATTGACAGCTTGTTTTCAGAAAACGAAATAAACTGAATAATCCTGAAAATTCACGAGTGTTACTAAGCCCAGTTTTCAAAATCCAAGAAAAGGCTAAGAAGGCACAGATCTGTAGCCATACCGACAACGATTCCAAACATATTTGAAATGACACCTCTTCCAGGAGAAAACCAACATCGTTTTATGACGAAATCCGCGGTATCTAATTTAATATCTGTTGACATTTTCGCGATTGGATGTCGTCGGACTGAATTCGAGACACCAAACAGATGTGGTGTATGTATACTGATTTCGCTAAAGCATTTGATCGAGTCGATCTTGACATTTTACTGTTATTCCTCATACCTACAGACGACATCCAGGTCTGTGTAAAGTAGGTACTGCAGGTGTCTTTTTTTTGCGGATGACCTCAAACATTGTTTTGGAAATAACCTCTTACCAAGACTGCTTACAAATGCAATCTGACCTTGATCAGAGAAAGATATTAGAATATAATATTTAAAAAAAGTGTAATAATGACCACCACCCGCGTCTTTAGTTTGTGAGCTCACCGTCCAGTACTGAGTCAATTAAAGATGAATGAAAAGTAATCATTCGGTACTGAAGCATTCGGTACTCACCTAGTAATCAAAGTACCGACTATTCAAAATGAAAAGTAGTCGGTACCCTTGATTTGATTACTTTTGGTATGGTTACTTTTGATATTGATACTTTTGTACGTACTTGTACCGACTACTTTGGTCACTATTTGTGACGCTGGAGGCGCTCTGCGCGAGAGCCAGCTGTTCACGGCATGAACTACTATGAACAAGGAACAGTATTGCCAGAGACAAAAAAATACTTCGGTGCTTGCATCGGTTAAAAAAACTCTTGAAGCGAATTACCCCGTTAGACTATAATAATATTGTACAATTTTGTGTAATTAATACTAATAAGTATCCAAGTTTTTTTACAGTATAGGTAGGTATCTACTGCAATTTTATAACGGTATAAAACATGCTTATTTTGTTACAACAGTAAAAAGTTTAAGTTTTGTGATAATAATTTTAATATTTCTTTTTTCTACTTCACACATTATAATATAAACATTTTTTGTGAGTTTATCAAAAAAAAAACCTATTATCACAAAGCTAAAAAAGAAAAAATCAAAACTAGCATCTAAAATTATATATCGTATTTACAGGAAAATTACACGTTAATCAAGAAATATGTTATTTCCGATCAAAATTGCCCACATAAACAAAAACTGGGATCTTGTTATAACGCCGGGGAACGGTTTCCTTTAAAATTCTTTATATTAGTATGATAATATTTTTTATGGTACCTTTCATACTTATATTCAAGACGGGACCTAAATTAATAACTGAAAAGAAAATTGTTTTGTTCGTTGATTAAACGGTAATATTTAATTCCCGATAGCTAACGTTAACTTCAATAGTTCGTTGTTGACGAATTTGCATTAGTTGTTTTACAACTTTCGACGTTATTTTTACGTAATAATATGTTTTATGTGTACGTTCATTTAAACTGTGGATAAAGCATTATGTATGTGCCGTATGTGGTCGTTAATATATATCTACCTATTTAAAGTAATGTGTAGTAAACTATTTCATTAAGTAAGTATTATCCCCACAATACATCTCCTCTGGCACCCTTATTTGTTTTTATAAAGTTCAAAGAGAATGTAATAAATAATCGTCCGTTATTTTTCATGTAGACATAATCCAAATTCTTTAAAACATTGGAAGTAACTCTAAATATCTAACCAATATTATACGTAGATTCCTATATAATTAATTATCGAAGTACCTAGTCCACGCTAACGAAATAAACAAACGTCAAAATGTGACACGTAACGATTTATATCTATTATAAAAGTATCTGTCGGTATCCGGAACCGAAAGTAGTCAAATGTAATCAAAGTATCCAACGCATTCAGTAGTAGATACCCACTACCCGAAAGCAAAGTAATCAAAGTATCTATCCGCATTCAGTAGTAGGTACCACTACCCGAAAGCAAAGTATCTATCCGCATTCAGAAGTAGGTACCCACTACCCGAAACCAAAGTAATCAAAAGTATCCAGTACCGATTACATAGTACCGACTACTTTGTGTGAGAGTACCGAATTCAGACGGGTAGCAAAAGTACCGATATTGAACACTACTAGAGTCAATAATATTAAAGATATCGGTTTCGTCTTTGATCCCCAGTTAACATTCTCGGACCATATGTTATCACGGTATGGCATGTCAGGCGTAATGGTGCTATTGAATGAAATTTGTAAAACGGTAACATTATTTACACTTCAAAAAAAAGTTTCGAAACCAACGGTTCCTTCATCAGGATAAAATTAAAATTAATTAAACTTTCTTCCCAAATGTCAAAATGTTAAAATTATAAAACCTGTACCTACCGTAAATGTTGTACAGTAATTTATTTTTAAATGTCGGGCCTACTAAGAGTCACTTTCTAAGTACTAGTCATTGCAAAATAATACTTTGACACTACATCCCAGGATAGTGATTTTCTCAATCTTCAGCTATGATTTTTCCTTGCTACCAGCAGTTCTTTTCCGACGCCTTTTTGTCAGATTTATAAGTTAATGTGGGCTTTTCAAATATTTATTCCCACTCATAGTTCTAAGATTACACAGAACACCCGAAAAGTGGAGACAAAACTAAAAAAAACCTCACCTATTCTAGAGAATACGTCGGGATTCTTGACCTATTCTCTTTTCGTGTTCTATTTTGTCAAGGTTCTGGTTAATCCGGTCAAATACTTTGCAAGACTTGTAGTAATATATTAAACAATAACAATTACCAAAGGTACATATACATTCTCAACTAAGTGCCTGCGCTCCTGACAAGGATACAATAATTTGTGAGTAGGTACCTACCTGCGTATGAATTTGTCCCGGAGCAAGGACGAGCGCGGCGCATTACTTAATATTATTATTCCGTACAGAACCTTCGCTGCGGTGCCGTTGAACTCCTCACTCCTCAACTGAGCAATATTTTCTTGGCAATCGATGTTTTTGCTACACATTCTTCCATACATGTACCATTTATCTGTTTTATTTGCATCATTGTTTAGTATTCTACCGCTAACCAGACAATTCACTAAGGATCCTTATCATCGCGTCATTACAATTTATATTAACAATACGAATAATCACGACAATACCACAATCACATATTTTATACAAACTCTCCTTTATATATATATGTTTTTAATTAATCTTTGAGAAAAAACACAGTAAATGAGTCGCAACTCGAACTTACTGCAATAAACAAACATAATATCGCTGCTTTAAGGAAGAATATAGTAATTCATATTTTGTCATTTTGAAGTGAAGCCATTTTAACGTTCTAAATTTTTTGCGTACTCCTTGGCGAGGTTTTTAGTTTTTGTTTTTAAATTAATTTTTTTTTAATAATTTGAAACATTTACAGAGTGTTAACAATTATTGATATCGCCGTTGGAATGTGCACAGATATTAAAACTCCACTTAAAAATGTTCACAGCATGCGTAATCAAGTTTTAGTTGTTATTATATTCTAGTATTGAAACCACAAATAAACATTCTTTTTTAATACTCTTCTTTCGTATTTCCCTCGAGTTCCGCACTAATTTGTAGAGTTTTCGAACTTTCCTGCTGATTCGGCGGAGCATGTTTTGATTCTTCGTTCGCTTTGGGAGCGATTATTATTTCTGATATATCCTTCTTCATCTTGGACCAAAGTTTACCCTTATGGTAGACACTACAAGACTGGCTCAGGAAGGAGGACAGAACGCAAAGCACACGGCTCATTACGAAAAAAACAATTAATGTTACTTCAACAGTTTTTTTTTTCAATTTGCAATCAGCTCAAAGTACCTATCTATTGTCATAGTATCAACCTGCACACTAAATAGTTTCAGTTTGTAAAACGTATAGGTATATTTTATACAATTTGAAACATAATAATTTAATATCTATCCAACTTTAGGTAGGTACATATTATTATGAATAAGATTTTCCCGGTCTATGTGGGTTTGTTTAAAAAATATTCTAGTATTGAAACCACAAATAAATATTCTTTTTTAATACTTTTCTTTAGTATTTCCCTCGAGTTCCGCACTAATTTGTAGAGTTTTGGAACTTACTTGCTGATTCGGCGGAGCATGTTTTGATTCTTCGTTCGCCTTGGGAGCGAATTTAATATCTATCTAACTTTAGGTAGATGTATATTATTATGAATAAGATTTTTCCCGGTGTTTGTGGGTTTGTTTTAAAAAAAAGGTTTATTCCGAGATTGAGGAAATTTTGCACATTTAATCTTCAAAAAAGAAGGAACTTCACTTCTACTTGAGATTTCCTCAGGTCCTTTTCCACCTCTTAAAGACATTTAGAATAAGAAGACAATTACCGTCCACATACGATGACGACGGGAAATTCAGCTAGTTTAAATAAATGTGGATATTACGCATAATTTCAGTCTATTATTAATATAGCAATGTATGTAAGATGGATAGGTTCCACATAGTTTTCTCAGAGACAGATATAATTGTAAAGAGGCTCATGACGAATGCTTTCATCTTTGCAGATACGACACAAATTAATAGTCTACTTGATCCATTGAAGGAACTAACCTACCGTACCGCGACGGCACTAACGAGTGAAAACAAGTAACTAAGTGGGGTAAACATGACACAAATGCGATATTAATAAACATAATCATGATAGATATATTATCAAACTTCCGAGTCGTTTTATAAATAATCCACTAATCTTAAAGAGACATATTACGAAATCGTGTAATCTTGTTCTCATACTTCTGTTTATTCCCATTTTACAAGAGTGATGTTTAGTTACGTTTCTGTTGTTTGTTGAAAATATACACTTAATTGTGTAATTTTTATATTACATACACAGCGACGTAGATTATAACAGATTAAAGTTTAAGATCCAGGTTGCATACATGATATTATTATTCTCTGTGCAAGAGATCGCATCTAAGTGTTACTGGGAAGAGTTGACAGTTTACAGCAATATTATCTTTGAAGAATTGAGAGATTGGCCTTTTTTGTACGTAACTTATCGTGTTGTTGTGTGTTGAGACTTAAGATGCCACAGGTTAATTGTTTTGAAAAGAATATCTTCCTCTTCTTCTCATACAGTATCAAACATGCACACATATGAAACATGTTACATATAATGTACACTAGGTACTATAAATACATCAACAAGTTCTACGAAAAACCACAATATGATACGATAATGTATGAGTGTCTGTAATCTAATCCCAAAAATACGAATGTGCTTTAGACCACACGACTGAAGTAAAACTTCTTTAGCTTCATCTATATGTATGTATGTTTATGTGTATAAGATATATACATGTATATACAAATGTTTATTTAAATTTATTATCATTTGCCTCGCCCGATCAAGCCGTGCGCATCGACGTCCGCTCTCCCCCGCGTTTGGCGCGTCACTGATATTTCAAAATACTGCCTGAAATATTTCATGCACTGGCTATGAGAGGAAGAGAGAAAGAAAATGCTCTCTCTTGCTCCCACCGTGTGATACAGCCCGTTCGCCTCGAACTTCGTAATGTTCGACTACACTTTTCGTAACGCATTCGCCAGCTTACCCCCCAAGTCAAGTATGCGTAAAGAAGTTTTACTTCAAAAACTGGCTTTCAGTGGTTCCAAAAATATTTTGTTGTACCTACCCATGTACGTGCTTTCAAAAAATGATTTTAGATAATATTTTTAAGAACATCTTTCATTGAAATATGGATAATCTAGTACGTCTTAATAAGATCAATACAATTAAATGTATTGAATGACCTAGAACGTTCTACTGATAACTTAATTCTTCAGAGATAACCCACTGACCTATTACTTTAGTGATACATCGGAGGTGATAACTGATTGAGTAATTCATTAACTGATGGATGTTAGTTACACGTGTCAGATATCAATGTACTTACATTTTTATTGTTGATTCTTATGAAGCGGAAACAAACGTACACAATGTAATGATATTGTTTACAAGATTAGTCGCCACTCTAATCAAGTACCTAGTAACTCACTATACATGCAGACTTAATCCGTCAGTGGCGGGCAGATTTTTAAATACTTAAAAAAATATTTTCATCTTATGATTTTGGAAAGAAAAACTAATTAGGTATATTGACCTTCTACTTGAAAACCTATTTCGAATTGATTCGCCCAAGATATATTATTTCGGTCCCTCCTTTCAAATTATATAAGATTATTAAGATTAAAGAGTGTGCTTTAGACCACACGACTGAAGTAAATACTTCTTTAGCTCCATCTATATGTATGTTTATAAGTATAAAATATATACATACATTATTTATCTAAAAATATTTATTTAAATTTATTATCATTCGCCTCGCTCGATCAAGCCGTGCGCATCGATGTCCGCTCCCCTCCGCGTTTGGCGCGTCACTGGTATTTAAAAATACTGACTAAAATATTTCATGCACTGTCTATGAGAGAAAGAGAGAAAAAATGTGTGCGCGCACTGCTTACTCTTAATAATTAGGTATATTGACCTTCTACTTGAAAACCTATTTCGAATTAATTCGCCTAAGATATTATTTCGGTCCCTCCTTTCAAATTATATAAGATTATTAAGATTTAAAAAATACGAGTGTGCTTTAGACCACACGACTGAAGTAAATACTTCTTTAGCTCCATCTATATGTATGTTTATAAGTATAAAATATATACATACATTATTTATCTAAAAATATTTATTTAAATTTATTATCATTCGCCTCGCTCGATCAAGCCGTGCGCATCGACGTCCGCTCCCCTCCGCGTTTGGCGCGTCACTGGTATTTAAAAATACTGACTAAAATATTTCATGCACTGTCTATGAGAGGAAGAGAGAAAAAAATGTGTGCGCGCACTGCTTACTCTTAATTGACCTTCTACTTGAAAACCTATTTCGAATTAATTCGCCCAAGATATTATTTCGGTCCCTCCTTTCAAATTATATAAGATTATTAAGATTAAAAAAATACGAGTGTGCTTTAGACCACACGACTGAAGTAAATACTTCTTTAGCTCCATCTATATGTATGTTTATAAGTATAAAATATATACATACATTATTTATCTAAAAATATTTATTTAAATTTATTATCATTCGCCTCGCTCGATCAAGCCGTGCGCATCGACGTCCGCTCCCCTCCGCGTTTGGCGCGTCACTGGTATTTAAAAATACTGACTAAAATATTTCATGCACTGTCTATGAGAGGAAGAGAGAAAAAAATGTGTGCGCGCACTGCTTACTCTTAATAATTAGGTATATTGACCTTCTACTTGAAAACCTATTTCGAATTGATTCGCCCAAGATATTATTTCGGTCCCTCCTTTCAAATTATATAAGATTATTAAGATTAAAAAAATACGAGTGTGCTTTAGACCACACGACTGAAGTAAATACTTCTTTAGCTCCATCTATATGTATGTTTATAAGTATAAAATATATACATACATTATTTATCTAAAAATATTTATTTAAATTTATTATCATTCGCCTCGCTCGATCAAGCCGTGCGCATCGACGTCCGCTCCCCTCCGCGTTTGGCGCGTCACTGGTATTTAAAAATACTGACTAAAATATTTCATGCACTGTCTATGAGAGGAAGAGAGAAAAAAATGTGTGCGCGCACTGCTTACTCTTAATAATTAGGTATATTGACCTTCTACTTGAAAACCTATTTCGAATTGATTCGCCCAAGATATTATTTCGGTCCCTCCTTTCAAATTATATAAGATTATTAAGATTAAAAAAATACGAGTGTGCTTTAGACCACACGACTGAAGTAAATACTTCTTTAGCTCCATCTATATGTATGTTTATAAGTATAAAATATATACATACATTATTTATCTAAAAATATTTATTTAAATTTATTATCATTCGCCTCGCTCGATCAAGCCGTGCGCATCGACGTCCGCTCCCCCCCGCGTTTGGCGCGTCACTGGTATTTAAAAATACTGACTGAAATATTTCATGCACTGTCTATGAGAGGAATAGAGAAAAAAATGTGTGCGCGCACTGCTTACTCTTGCTTCTACAGTGAGCCCGTTCGCCTCGCAACGCATTTCAATTTTCGTTACACATTCGCCAGTTTACCCCTCAAGTCAAGCGTGCGTAAAGAAGTATTTACTTCAAAAACTAAAAATAGTGTATATTCTATCGAACATTCTGTAGGTAGTATTTTTCTATATCTACTGCCCCCCGAAAGCCTCCAGCGCCCACAAAGAGGCGTTATCGTCCACTTTGAGAAAGACTGATTGAGATGGTCTTAAGATCTATATTTTGCTATGCTTCAGATTTATAGATAAATACACGATAAACTTATAAAATTACCATGAAAAATACATGTAAAAAGAATCATATCTGAGCTATTTTTGGAATTGATAATTCCATGTTCTCTGAATGAAATGAATAAAATTTTCAGAAATAAAAAAAGAAAAACCTAAAATTTACTCCAAACGTTTTCAATTTTTCGTCTGTAGAATTCTTATCAGCCTCGGTTAACTTGAATAACAATTTCAATTGAAAAGATAAATTTTAATCAGATAATATTTATTTCTGTCGGTTCACACGTTTGCAATGATTGAATAATAACAATTCGAAATGGATTAAACATAGGTAACGCTGGTGACTGCGTGAGCCGACTGTATTACCTAAATGAAGGTACGTGTATGCAATAGTAATTGGGATATTGCTTCAGGGTCGATGCTCGTCCAGAAGAATGTTGACTCTTTTTTATTTGGATAAGTACACGCCTATAGATTTTACGATAAATTCTTACTCTTCTTTTTTCTCGAACGGTAACTATAAAACAATATCAGACTGGCGAAAGATTGGCACTCACTGGAGTCCAGAAACGGGGTGCCAGTCCAGAGGATATATATACCTATATATATATATTTTTCTCGAAAAGTATCTAGAGAACAATTGAATATATTAGGCTGTTGGAATATTTGCACTTCTGTCCAGATGCGATGTACCATTTAGGTTTATTTGGAAGACTCGAAGGCTACCGGAAGAATGGTCATCTGATCTTTATCTTCCTTGTGTGATTAGTTCCGACTTTGAGATTTTATGAGAAATTTAACGGCATGGAACAATTCGGGATATCGAAGGTGAACCGAATGATAGGCCAGACACAATTTCGGAGGTGGATGCCTTTATTAGATGACCAACGTCTCTGCAATAGGTTACCCCAAGTTGTCTGCTACGTTTGGTGTTCACGGGGTGAGGTTTGTCTAAATCTTGGCGGCGGATGCGTTTTCCCACCTTCTGAAGACTTTTTGAACTCTCCAGTCGGCTCTCTGGACCCAACACCTTACGTAGCAGTGGGAGGGATGGATTAATTCGTCCGTCACTCCTGGACACATTGACCCCCAGATTCCGCGGATTTATCATGCTGGACGATCGCTCATTCTTCAGATGATGATTATTCTTAATTTAAATAATGTAGAACAAGTGAATACAAAAAATATCTGAAGTAAAAATTTTAAGTACCATGAGGCAGCCTTCCCGCGTATAATGGAGATTTGCCAATCTTCGGCTTTCTTTCAAGGTGACATTGAAATAGATGATTGTATCCTTCACCTACCGCAGTGTAGCACAATGTGTGCTGTTGATGGAATGATTGTATTACGGTAAAAAGGGCGCTCATCTTCATTCTTGGGAGTCGAAGCAAAAAAAAAGTTTTTCGAACAGGAAAAGGAATAGGCAAGCGAAAGCAGTAAAATACGCTGTATGCATTATCGAGATTTATTTTTGGGGTATTATACCGTATTAGCTACCTCCTCCTTTATTCGATAGCATTAGTTTTAGTTTTTGTGTATCCGACAATTACCGTAAACAAAGAACTTCTGAGCTTTGTCGCGTCGTCTCTATTAATTTATATTTTTTAAAATTATATATATTTAGTTAAATTTTTTTACATCTTATATCTAATATATTCTATTCTGAGACTACTATAATATTATTTACTACCCACCTACTAAAATTAGGACTAACCAACATTGAGACATAATCCACGAAAAACTACAAGAATTTTAGCTTCCTTAACAATTTCAGGGAGTTCATTGAACATTTTAAAACCTTTATATTAAATATAATGGGATTTTTGTGAACTTCAGTTGCCTCCGTAATTAGGCATGTTCTAGGAAATAAATCCAAAGTAAAGCTTTTACTTTGGATTTAAAAAATATTATTTCTTATCATTATTCTTAAACTTTGAGTTTCTGCTTCGTTGAGAAACCCAAAGATTTCCCCAATTATCGAAAGGTATGTTTATAGGTTGTAGGTTGGTGCTTTCAAAGGCCAACCTAACCTTGGAGTCTAAACATGAGTAAACAAATGTTTCTTAGCGAAATTACTGCAAAGCGTGTTCTTTTTTTCAACTCAAAAGCGTCAACGCAAATTTATAATAATTACCTACAAGTGTACTAACCGGTCATAAACACACTACTTACTACTCATTCAATCGGAAGTCTGTTAGAGCTTCGCTTAGTTAAGTTTAGGTCTAGGTGTAGTTTAGGCGTACGCGAACGCTTCAGGTAGCGCGACCTGCGCGGGGATTTGGATCTGCTCTCTGACCTCGGGGAGCGTCGCCACCTTTGACCGCAACTTCAGAGTCTCTGGGGTCGACTTATTTGACTAAAGTGAAACCGACGTGAGTGTCAAGCCTAGGTTGCCACGTAGACCTGGATCTGAACGTCCCATTCGCGGAATTTGGACAATTTTGTGTCAAATAGTTTTCTGTCGTACTTTAAAACTCTTGAACACAGTTTTCTGTGTCGATGCTTTCTCTGCCCACCCCTTCGGTCACGGCCTAAAGGTGTGAAGTATTCTGCGTGTATCTTGCATTTGCATATATTTATGTCAATTTCTTTAAAAATCTATACAATTCATATCTATTTAGATACATACACGGAGAAAAATGTTATTCTAAAATACGATCATTTTATTCGTAAAACGGTTAAAAACGGGACTGAAGTTCTTACGAACAAATTATCAGGATTTCAATGATTATTGGCGGGAAAATGTATCTGACTTTTTTTTGTGGAATAGTTTTCTGTCGTACTTTAAAACTGTTGAACACAGTTTTCTGTGTCGATGTACACTGCAACTGTACATCCCATTCGCGGAATTTGGACAGGCGTGGTGAGAGTGTTGTTTGGATGGGTCGGAAGAATGAGTGCGAAGTGACTAGCGCCTGTCTCCGAAAGGGAGCGGTTTTCTCCCCGGCCCTTGGAGGGGCTGCGCGAAAGCGGCGTACGCGAACGCTTCAGGTAGCGCGACCTGCGCGGGGATTTGGATCTGCTCTCTGACCTCGGGGAGCGTCGCCACCTTTGACCGCAACTTCAGCGTCTCTGGGGTCGTCTTATTTGACTAAAGTGAAACCGACGTGAGTGTCAAACCTAGGTTGCCACGTACACCTGGATCTGAACGTCCCATTCGCAGAATTTGGACATATTTGTGTGGAATAGTTTTCTGTCGTACTTTAAAACTGTTGAACACAGTTTTCTGTGTCGATGTACACCTGGAACTGAACATCCCATTCGCGGAATTTTGACAGGCGTGGTGAGAGTGTTGTTTGGGTGGGTCGGAAGAATGAGTGCGGAGTGACTAGCGCCTGTCTCCGAAAGGGAGCGGCTTTCTCCCCGGCCCTTGGAGGGGCTGCGCGAAAGCGGCGTACGCGAACGCTTCAGGTAGCGCGA
The DNA here is from genome assembly GCA_951813805.1 of Limnephilus auricula. Classification (NCBI taxonomy): domain Eukaryota; kingdom Metazoa; phylum Arthropoda; class Insecta; order Trichoptera; family Limnephilidae; genus Limnephilus; species Limnephilus auricula. The sequence goes on from OX638391.1 coordinate 30,631,198, forward strand.
CCTGCGCGGGGATTTGGATCTGCTCTCTGACCTCGGGGAGCGTCGCCACCTTTGACCGCAACTTCAGCGTCTCTGGGGTCGTCTTATTTGACTAAAGTGAAACCGACGTGAGTGTCAAGCCTAGGTTGCCACGTAGACCTGGATCTGAACGTCCCATTCGCGGAATTTGGACAATTTTGTGTCGAATAGTTTTCTGTCGTACTTTAAAACTCTTGAACACAGTTTTCTGTGTCGATGCTTTCTCTGCCCACCCCTTCGGTCACGGCCTAAAGGTGTGAAGTATTCTGCGTGTATCTTGCATTTGCATATATTTATGTCAAATTCATTAAAAATCTATACAATTCATATCTATTTAGATACATATTTAGATCATTTTATTCGTAAAACGGTTAAATACGGGACTGAAGTTCTTACGAACAAATTAATAGGGTTTCAATGTTTATTGGCGGGATAATGTCAAATAATTTCAGGAATCACTGGTTAAAGTAAGTCAAGTACGTATCTTAACACCCTGTAGTGTATACAGTACAAAGCCTTAAAAAAGCTTTTGATGGTGTAAATTTTGTATTAGAAAATCGATCCATTGAGATTACTATTCAGAATAAATTGACAATTTTCAAAGGTTTTTTTTGTTTGTTTATATTCTTCTGCATCCGTCAATAATTCTCATCAAGCGCAAATCGCCTAGTACAATCGGAATGCACAAGAATACATTTTAAATCGGCTTAAATGTAGTGTTCCCGCACATATGCGCATAAAGCATCCGCACGCGGACATACACACAGCCGCACTTCAAGTGACACAATGCACGAGGCATCTGCCGTGAAGGAACGTGAATCCATTTGCACAAATTAAAATAAATGCCCGCAAAATGGCACGACGTATTCAGTGTGCGAAAACTCACTGAAACTGAGCAATCTGCGAAACAAATAAAGTCCTCGTCGTCAGGAATCTTTTATTCAAGGGTGTAATTCCTAAATCGTTCTTGAACTGATCTTTTACCTAGCCAACACAAATCAAAACATCGTTAAAAGTCCAATATGATCAGTTAAAACGAGCTATTGCAGCGTTTCAATTATGTTTGCCGGAGACTGAAACCAAAGGTCAAACCTCCCTTCCAAGACAAGGAAAATATAAGAGAAAACTATCGTTCTCTCTTTTTCTTTGCGGACGGTTGGGTTTACCTGGTTTTTTTTATTTTGGCTCTATTACGTAATACTTACATCATTTAAATATTATTATTGTTTCATTAATTATTGATGAATTCACCACCAGTGACAAATAATTATTGACTGGATTGCCCATTTCATAATATAAAGTTATAGAAAATTTTGCCAAAAGTAAATATGTTTCAGAAATCAAAACTTGTTTTTTGAAAGGTGTAGACCTACAATTGATGCGATGTAATCAGAAAATAGGATAATCAGTTGCATTACTACTACCACCCTTATGTAAAACTACAATATTTATTCTAAATTATGACCCTTTAGTAGGCCAATTAAAAAAAAAAAATCAATCGTCACGTCAGAATTTTTTTGTATCACATTTTATAATTTTACAGTAACAATTCTTTCAGATTTTGGTAGTTTATACAACTGTTATTACTAATAATATTATTTTGTAATAGAAACTACTAAACAAATAATTATTTAAAAAAAAATGATGGCCACCGGTGGGCCAACGGCCAAAAGGCGATGCACCACGTCGCGTCGTGAAACATTTGGAATCGGACCGTTAACAATAAAACACATTAAGTAGATGGCGATATGGTTTAAGTTCCTGCCAAATACCAGCGGTCTGTTTTATTGAAATATTTTACATAATTTATATATCATTTGTAAATCATTTATATTTTTATATCATAATTTTAATATCATTGATATTCATTAATATTTTTATTTAATTTTCTAAACAACTTAATTTGCCACATTTTACGTTAAAACTATAATAGAAAACGGGATTCTTAAGTAGAAGATTTTAATTTTTAAAGCAATTAGCTTTATTTTTTTTCTGGGCTTATAAAAGGACTTATCAAAAACACGCTTGATTGTTTTGTGTTCTACAGTGTTTTTCTTACAGAATTTAATTAAAGTTACTGAAATATTTCCAAGCGATCAAATTTTCTAATCAAAACACATGCTTTTGCATTAGTTCGCTTACTGCTTCGCCGTAATTGGTACGTAGTAGCTTTATTTACTTCCTACATCTTAAGCTTTACACCACTCTTCGGTATCCCTTTATGAAATTTTCCAGCAATAAGGTATGATAGATGCGTGGCTTAATAACGAACAAAATGCATAATGAGCTTTCTATATTAGAATTCAATGTTCTTTACAGGCCTATGGTAGAAAGCATGTCCTAAAAGTGTGGAAACCGTAGTTTTTTTTTTAAAATCATCCGTATCTCTTGCGCATTTTAGGAAATTAAAATAGAACAGTTACTAAACCAACAGAGTTAAGATAGGTTAGGTAAGATTATTTTTTTCTTTATTCTTCTGTCTGTTTTATCACTAGTCTTTTTTGTCTATGAAACCAGTTAGAATAGTTCATTCGGAGCATTAGAAATGGATTGGATCACCTTTATTGCCCACTTACATAAGTATCGATTGACATTTAGCATGACCTAAATACATCGTCATCCCGTTTTATAAGAATTAAGAAGCGTGAATAATAGCTTAATTGGCATCAGTCATAGCCGCGGCGGCAGAACCCAATGGCTGATGGCTGTTGGTTGATGTTGATGGGTGTAGCCGTGCTGAATGGCACGGGAACAGAGCCCGACGCGGAGGGAGTCGATACATCTGTTAATTATGGTTATTACACCTGGCCCAGGGCTAGCTTATGTCATGCCGCGATGGCTCATTCTCTATCTGCTTTCTGCTGGCTGGCCTGATACTTGCTTGATATGATGGCGGTTTAGATTGCATTCACAACACTATTTCATTTACGGTTGAATACGATCGGTAGTGACTCGTTAAAAAAAAACACTTACTTCATAAAGGATTGACTTGAAACGAAGTAGGTAGGTACTAGGTACTATAAATCTCAACATTTTACCCCCGTCTCAACAAATCAAGTAGACTTCGATATACTAATACTATTTTGAGTCTTGGTTTGTGACCTGTTTCTCGGAGAAATTTTTGCTTTTCGTGAAAATAAATATTTCTTTAAATATATCGATGGATATATTCAATGAAAAGAAAAAATGAACTCAATTACTATTACAGCATAATTAAGTGATTCTATACTATCGATAAATTGTAAATTTTCAATCGTCGTAATGAAGTACTTGAAGATTTTGTACTTAATTCACTTTAATCTTTTACCCATATGATAAATAAGATAGTTTTACCCTACAACTATTAAAGTACCCCAGTATTTCGAATAATTGTTTGTTGGGAATGGTATTAGATCCTCAATATTGTTCACATTTCTCAGAAACTCTCTGATAAATCTAATGTTTTCCTAGACAGCCATTTTACATTTTTTTTATACACATTTACAAGTATTACAAATATTATACAATAATTAGACTAAAAATAATTACTGTACTGTAGCAGCTCCATTACAATGTAGCTGCGACAATGTTACGTGTGTACTTTTGTGCGATACCGGTACAATAAAATATAAACTCTATTTAAAGTACTACTCCTGTGGTGGTCTAAAGGGAAAGAGGACTTCTGACACGCAAACTCGCCCTTTATGTCCTTCGCTTGCATCGTGCATTAATTCCAAACATAAATTCACTTGTTATTCAAAAGAACTCTGATCTATGTTCATTACAATTTTGTCTTTTAAAGCACACAACTATAAGCACGTCTTCTATTTTCACAAAAGTTAATTAAATACCTGCTACTATTACTGATATGATATCTATGATTTCTTGGCAATAGTAAGAACAAATTCTGAATGGATGCATGGCGGTCCTATGTTTGGCAATGAATGGTCCTATGTAGATTTGGCCATGGCTGAATATTGATTTCCAAATCAATCCACTCAACCCGGACACCCCTGTTAAGCCACCAAATGTCACCAAGCGAACCTACCTGTATTATGACACATACGTCTCGTTTTGAACAAGACCGTCCAATTTTGATTGTTCCAAATGAAAGTGTCAGAAAGCGGGCCACCCGGGACATCAAATTGAGAGTAAATAATTATCTAGAATCAGATATCTATAAATAGTTATCATTCAGATACAATTTACCTTACTTTGGACAACATGCACAACACTCTTTCACGGTTTTATCTGTTCAGTGGGTATCGTGGATTCATTGTCTAGCGATGGTCCCGGATTAGAGAGGTTTATTACTATGAATGTCACGTTTTAAGTTTTTTTTTTTCGGCTTTCATCCTTCAAGGTTGTTCTAAACCATCATTTAAAATTATGGAGAAAAGAAAGGTGAATTTCAATATTAACTTTATTTAAATAGGCAAATTTTAAAATTATAATGAAGATTGTAGTCGAGTTCAGACTTAGAAGAGATGAGATATTGAATGGAGGGTAGGCAATTTTGATAAGGCTTGATAAAAGAGATAATATTTATTTAGAGAAGGACAACCTATAAATAAATATGTGATCTAAAGTTCCCACTTATAGACCACAGAATGTACAACCTGGGGAGTCAAGGACGTGAATTTTAAAAAGGTGAGAATCAACAGAACAATGTCAGATTCTCATTCAAATAACTGAGGATATTTCTTTTTTGGAAAAATGGGGGAATTGTTGAACCACGGTTTTGATGGGATAGTCCTTTGTATTGTATTGAGGCATAACAGGCTCCCTTGAATGGATTTACTAGCAAAAGGGTTAGATTCTTTATAATCTTAAAACATATTACGTAGGTACCAATAATGCATTGTGAAATTCGGTTTTCATTTACACGTTCACCGGAACCCATCTCGTAAACGGAATGGCTAAACGGTGATGCCTAGAGGGAAATTCGTCATTAATACACTGCGTATAGCTCGATACCTGGCTATATTGTGCCCTACAGACACATTGGTTAATCTCAAAATTATAGCTATCTGTCGTACAATTTATATTTTGTTGCTTCATTTTCTCTTTTATGCAAAACCGGCCTTCAAAGCGTAGGAACCTAATAATTGTCTACGTGATTGAATTGGCTTCGGGTTTGATTTCTGTGCTAAGTTAAAAAATAGGCTTAAAAACACATTAAAAAAAGGTTCTCTACATCCTCTCACTAATGTGACATGAATGTAGAGAACCTTTTATTAACTCCCATCAAACTCTATGTCACTAATGAGACATTGATGTATTTTACTGTAAATAATTTTAGGCAGCATAAATTTTATTATAAACTATCGCACCCGTGAAAAATCATGGGATTATACAAAAGTATATATACATGCCTTAGGATAAAAAATTCACATTTAGAATGTTAGTAAATTTGAAATTACAACATCTTTCCAAATACAAGACACGTTATATTTATACTAATCGAACAGAAAATGTAGCTCCACTTATAAAAAATAGCAATTCAAAGAATATGTGTGCACGAAAGAAATAGGCAGATATATGAACGGCCCGCTACAGTATGTCCGATGGACCTAGTTCAGTGAAACTACGTGCGTTGTCTCAGTAACCTACCTTCACTATGAAAAATCATATTTTCGCTGAATAGTCATTTGATGACAATGTTACATTTGAATTTCAGCGTTTATTTGTGTGGAATAGTTTTCTGTCGTACTTTAAAACTGTTGAACACAGTTTTCTGTGTCGATGTACACCTGGAACTGAACGTCCTATTCGCAGAATTTGAACATATTTGTGTGGAATAGTTTTCTGTCGTACTTTAAAACTGTTGAACACAGTTTTCTGTGTCGATGCTTTCTCTGCCCAACCCCTCGGTCACGGCCTAAAGGTGTGAACTATACTGCGTTATAAATGTTATTCTAAATTACGATCATTTTATTCGTAAAACGGTTAAAAACGGGACTCAAGTTCTTACGATCAAATTAACAGGGTTTCAATGTTTATTGGCGAAAAAATACATTTTGACATATTTGTGTGGAATAGTTTTCTGTCGTACTTTAAAACTGTTAAACCAGTATTAAAGTAACAATTGAAACAATTTCTCCTTAATGATAAACAATACAATGCATGCTACGTTCACATTCTTATCAATCAGATTCTTAATAAAAAGTATAAATAACAATAATTTTTTTTTTTTTTTAAATTATCCTTTTATTTAGAGAAACGATGTAAAAAAATTCACAGAAAATAAGATATAGATGCTCAAAGCAGATTATAGTATTGATTGAGTAGTTTGTCCTTCATTGAAATAAAAGACATTGTTGGCACTTTTCCAATTATTCAGAGAGATACTTGTATCGGAATTCTTGCCAGTTCAATATAACAGTATTATCTAACAATAAAAGTACTCCTGGAGCTAACAGGACTATGGCAGCAAAGCTATTTCATGCAATGTTTTCAATCGGGATGGCGATCCTTGACAATCAAAACCTCGAAACAGAGACATCTACAAGGATAATGGAATGCATGGTACCTACATACTTTTAATATCACAACGGTGATCGACATCCATTCAGAAACGAAAATTTATTTTGCGTTTTTGATGATCAGATTTGAATATCCATGTTCTTCCACACCGTCCTCTGAACTATCTCCCTAATACATTCTGTCTCAAAACAAACCCCGATGGGATGCCACAGTCCCACTAGTTCCAGGCGGTTATGAGCAATTGCAACTCTTGAGCGGTATTGAAAAAACTGACTCTTTTGATTATACACTAGTACAGACCCGTGAAAAATCACGGGGTAGTTTTGAACCAGATTTCACAGGAACAAACAACCACGCACATACATATTTTGCTTAGAGCCACTTTCTTGCTACGTAGAAAACATGATTTCATATTATAATGTAATCCGTAATGTTTTTTTTTCTATTCGAACAAGAATCTATCTTGGTCGACGGCCTCGGCGTCGGGGGAAAGGCTCTTAACTAGTAATATCTCTCAACGGTGATCGACATCCATTCAGAAACGATTATTTAGTTTGCGTTAATAAAAACCTAAAATTTACTACAAATCGTTTTAAATTATGATTTTTCCTCTGTAGTCTTTGATCAGATTTTGGACAGGAAATCCCTGATGGAGTGAGGAATGGAACCGAGGATGCCCTCATCATCATTATATTCCAGTTCCTTCATCTTCTCGTTTAAGTTATAAGGAGCTGGATAACATATCCATGTTCTTCCACACCTTCCTCTGAACTAATATATTAATATATTCTGCCCTAATATATTCTGCCTCCAACATACCCCGATGGGATGCCACAGTCCCACTAGTTCCAGGCGGTTATGAGCAATTGGATCTCCTGAGCGGTATTAAAAAAAAATGACTCTCTTGATTAAACACTAGTGAAAAGTCACAGGATAATCTAGGTTGCGTTAATAAAAACCTAAAATTTACTACAAATCGTTTTAAATTACGATTTTTCCTCTGTAGTCTTTGATCAGATTTTGGACAGGAAACCCCTGATGGAGTGAGGAATTGAACCGAGGATGCCCTCATCATCATTATATTCCTGTTCCTTCATCTTCTCGTTTAAGTTATAAGGAGCTGGATAAAATATCCACGTTCTTCCACACCTTCCTCCGAACTGATATATTAATAGCCTAATATATTCTGCCCTAATATATTATGCCTCCAACATACCCCGATGGGATGCCACAGTCCCACTAGTTCCAGGCGGTTATGAGCAATTGGATCTCCTGAGCGGTATTGAAAAAACTGACTCTCTTGATTAAACTCTTGACAAATCAGATTCAATTTTTTGAAATAATAAGATACCACACTAAAAGTAGGTACTTTATCGCTTATCTGAGTTCTTCTCACTTTTTTAACCAGATTTCAAGGGAACAATCAAACACGCACTGACATACCTGTTTACAGCCACTTTCTTGCTACGTAGAAAATATGATTTCATATTACAATCTAATCCGTAATGTTTTTTTTTTCTATTCGAACAAGAAACTATCTTGGTCGACGGCCTCGGCGTCGGGGGGAAGGCTCTTAACTAGTAATATCTCTCAACGGTGATCGACATCCATTCAGAAACGATTATTTAGTTTGCGTTAATAAAAACCTAAAATTTACTACAAATCGTTTTAAATTACGATTTTTCCTCTGTAGTCTTTGATCAGATTTTGGACAGGAAACCCCTGATGGAGTGAGGAATTGAACCGAGGATGCCCTCATCATCATTATATTCCTGTTCCTTCATCTTATCGTTTAAGTTATATGGAGCTGTATAAAATATCCACGTTCTTCCACACCTTCCTCTGAACTAATATATTAATATATTCTGCCTAATATATTCTGCCCTAATATATTCTACCCTAATATATTCTGCCTCCAACATACCCCGATGGGATGCCACAGTCCTACTAGTTCCAGGCGGTTATGAGCAATTGGAACTCTTGTGCGGTATTGAAAAAACTGACTCTCTTGATTAAACACTAGTGAAAAGTCACAGGATAGTCTGTTTATAAATTCTTGACAAATCAAATTCAATTTTTTGAAATAATTAACTAGTAATAACTCTCAACGCTGATCGACATCCATTCAGAAACGATTATCTAGGTTGCGTTAATAAAAACCTAAAATTTACTACAAATCGTTTTAAATTACGATTTTTCCTCTGTAGTCTTTGATCAGATTTTGGACAGGAAACCCCTGATGGAGTGAGGAATTGAACCGAGGATGCCCTCATCATCATTATATTCCTGTTCCTTCATCTTCTCGTTTAAGTTATAAGGAGCTGGATAAAATATCCATGTTCTTCCACACCTTCCTCCGAACTGATATATTAATAGCCTAATATATTCTGCCCTAATATATTCTGCCTCCAACATACCCCGATGGGATGCCACAGTCCCACTAGTTCCAGGCGGTTATGAGCAATTGGATCTCCTGAGCGGTATTGAAAAAACTGACTCTCTTGATTAAACACTAGTGAAAAGTCACAGGATAGTCTGTTTATAAATTCTTGACAAATCAAATTCAATTTTTTGAAATAATTAACTAGTAATAACTCTCAACGGTGATCGACATCCATTCAGAAACGATTATTTAGGTTGCGTTAATAAAAACCTAAAATTTACTACAAATCGTTTTAAATTACGATTTTTCCTCTGTAGTCTTTGATCAGATTTTGGACAGGAAACCCCTGATGGAGTGAGGAATGGAACCTAGGATGCCCTCATCATCATTATATTCCTGTTCCTTCATCTTCTCGTTTAAGTTCTAAGGAGCTGGATAAAATATCCATGTTCTTCCACACCTTCCTCTGAACTAATATATTAATATATTCTGCCTAATATATTCTGCCCTAATATATTCTGCCTAATATATTCTGCCTCCAACATACCCCGATGGGATGCCACAGTCCCACTAGTTCCAGGCGGTTATGAGCAATTGGATCTCCTGAGCGGTATTGAAAAAACTGACTCTCTTGATTAAACACTAGTGAAAAGTCACAGGATAGTCTGTTTATAAATTCTTGACTAATCAAATTCAATTTTTTGAAATAATTAACTAGTAATAACTCTCAACGGTGATCGACATCCATTCAGAAACGATTATTTAGGTTGCGTTAATAAAAACCTAAAATTTACTACAAATCGTTTTAAATTACGATTTTTCCTCTGTAGTCTTTGATCAGATTTTGGACAGGAAACCCCTGATGGAGTGAGGAATGGAACCTAGGATGCCCTCATCATCATTATATTCCTGTTCCTTCATCTTCTCGTTTAAGTTCTAAGGAGCTGGATAAAATATCCATGTTCTTCCACACCTTCCTCTGAACTAATATATTAATATATTCTGCCTAATATATTCTGCCCTAATATATTCTACCCTAATATATTCTGCCTCCAACATACCCCGATGGGATGCCACAGTCCCACTAGTTCCAGGCGGTTATGAGCAATTGGATCTCCTGAGCGGTATTGAAAAAACTGACTCTCTTGATTAAACACTAGTGAAAAGTCACAGGATAGTCTGTTTATAAATTCTTGACTAATCAAATTCAATTTTTTGAAATAATTTACTAGTAATAACTCTCAACGGTGATCGACATCCATTCAGAAACGATTATTTAGGTTGCGTTAATAAAAACCTAAAATTTACTACAAATCGTTTTAAATTACGATTTTTCCTCTGTAGTCTTTGATCAGATTTTGGACAGGAAACCCCTGATGGAGTGAGGAATGGAACCTAGGATGCCCTCATCATCATTATATTCCTGTTCCTTCATCTTCTCGTTTAAGTTATAAGGAGCTGGATAAAATATCCATGTTCTTCCACACCTTCCTCCGAACTGATATATTAATAGCCTAATATATTCTGCCCTAATATATTATGCCTCCAACATACCCCGATGGGATGCCACAGTCCCAATAGTTCCAGGCGGTTATGAGCAATTGGATCTCCTGAGCGGTATTGAAAAAACTGACTCTCTTGATTAAACACTAGTGAAAAGTCACAGGATAGTCTGTTTATAAATTCTTGACAAATCAAATTCAATTTTTTGAAATAATTAACTAGTAATAACTCTCAACGGTGATCGACATCCATTCAGAAACGATTATTTAGGTTGCGTTAATAAAAACCTAAAATTTACTACAAATCGTTTTAAATTACGATTTTTCCTCTGTAGTCTTTGATCAGATTTTGGACAGGAAACCCCTGATGGAGTGAGGAATGGAACCTAGGATGCCCTCATCATCATTATATTCCTGTTCCTTCATCTTCTCGTTTAAGTTCTAAGGAGCTGGATAAAATATCCATGTTCTTCCACACCTTCCTCTGAACTAATATATTAATATATTCTGCCTAATATATTCTGCCCTAATATATTCTGCCTAATATATTCTGCCTCCAACATACCCCGATGGGATGCCACAGTCCCACTAGTTCCAGGCGGTTATGAGCAATTGGATCTCCTGAGCGGTATTGAAAAAACTGACTATCTTGATTAAACACTAGTGAAAAGTCACAGGATAGTCTGTTTATAAATTCTTGACAAATCAAATTCAATTTTTTGAAATAATTAACTAGTAATAACTCTCAACGGTGATCGACATCCATTCAGAAACGATTATTTAGGTTGCGTTAATAAAAACCTAAAATTTACTACAAATCGTTTTAAATTACGATTTTTCCTCTGTAGTCTTTGATCAGATTTTGGACAGGAAACTCCTGATGGAGTGAGGAATGGAACCTAGGATGCCCTCATCATCATTATATTCCTGTTCCTTCATCTTCTCGTTTAAGTTATAAGGAGCTGGATAAAATATCCATGTTCTTCCACACCTTCCTCCGAACTGATATATTAATAGCCTAATATATTCTGCCCTAATATATTATGCCTCCAACATACCCCGATGGGATGCCACAGTCCCACTAGTTCCAGGCGGTTATGAGCAATTGGATCTCCTGAGCGGTATTGAAAAAACTGACTCTCTTGATTAAACACTAGTGAAAAGTCACAGGATAGTCTGTTTATAAATTCTTGACTAATCAAATTCAATTTTTTGAAATAATTAACTAGTAATAACTCTCAACGGTGATCGACATCCATTCAGAAACGATTATTTAGGTTGCGTTAATAAAAACCTAAAATTTACTACAAATCGTTTTAAATTACGATTTTTCCTCTGTAGTCTTTGATCAGATTTTGGACAGGAAACCCCTGATGGAGTGAGGAATGGAACCTAGGATGCCCTCATCATCATTATATTCCTGTTCCTTCATCTTCTCGTTTAAGTTCTAAGGAGCTGGATAAAATATCCATGTTCTTCCACACCTTCCTCTGAACTAATATATTAATATATTCTGCCTAATATATTCTGCCCTAATATATTCTACCCTAATATATTCTGCCTCCAACATACCCCGATGGGATGCCACAGTCCCACTAGTTCCAGGCGGTTATGAGCAATTGGATCTCCTGAGCGGTATTGAAAAAACTGACTCTCTTGATTAAACACTAGTGAAAAGTCACAGGATAGTCTGTTTATAAATTCTTGACTAATCAAATTCAATTTTTTGAAATAATTAACTAGTAATAACTCTCAACGGTGATCGACATCCATTCAGAAACGATTATTTAGGTTGCGTTAATAAAAACCTAAAATTTACTACAAATCGTTTTAAATTACGATTTTTCGTCTGTAGTCTTTGATCAGATTTTGGACAGGAAACCCCTGATGGAGTGAGGAATGGAACCTAGGATGCCCTCATCATCATTATATTCCTGTTCCTTCATCTTCTCGTTTAAGTTATAAGGAGCTGGATAAAATATCCATGTTCTTCCACACCTTCCTCCGAACTGATATATTAATAGCCTAATATATTCTGCCCTAATATATTATGCCTCCAACATACCCCGATGGGATGCCACAGTCCCACTAGTTCCAGGCGGTTATGAGCAATTGGATCTCCTGAGCGGTATTGAAAAAACTGACTCTCTTGATTAAACACTAGTGAAAAGTCACAGGATAGTCTGTTTATAAATTCTTGACTAATCAAATTCAATTTTTTGAAATAATTAACTAGTAATAACTCTCAACGGTGATCGACATCCATTCAGAAACGATTATTTAGGTTGCGTTAATAAAAACCTAAAATTTACTACAAATCGTTTTAAATTACGATTTTTCCTCTGTAGTCTTTGATCAGATTTTGGACAGGAAACCCCTGATGGAGTGAGGAATGGAACCTAGGATGCCCTCATCATCATTATATTCCTGTTCCTTCATCTTCTCGTTTAAGTTCTAAGGAGCTGGATAAAATATCCATGTTCTTCCACACCTTCCTCTGAACTAATATATTAATATATTCTGCCTAATATATTCTGCCCTAATATATTCTACCCTAATATATTCTGCCTCCAACATACCCCGATGGGATGCCACAGTCCCACTAGTTCCAGGCGGTTATGAGCAATTGGATCTCCTGAGCGGTATTGAAAAAACTGACTCTCTTGATTAAACACTAGTGAAAAGTCACAGGATAGTCTGTTTATAAATTCTTGACTAATCAAATTCAATTTTTTGAAATAATTAACTAGTAATAACTCTCAACGGTGATCGACATCCATTCAGAAACGATTATTTAGGTTGCGTTAATAAAAACCTAAAATTTACTACAAATCGTTTTAAATTACGATTTTTCCTCTGTAGTCTTTGATCAGATTTTGGACAGGAAACCCCTGATGGAGTGAGGAATGGAACCTAGGATGCCCTCATCATCATTATATTCCTGTTCCTTCATCTTCTCGTTTAAGTTATAAGGAGCTGGATAAAATATCCATGTTCTTCCACACCTTCCTCCGAACTGATATATTAATAGCCTAATATATTCTGCCCTAATATATTATGCCTCCAACATACCCCGATGGGATGCCACAGTCCCACTAGTTCCAGGCGGTTATGAGCAATTGGATCTCCTGAGCGGTATTGAAAAAACTGACTCTCTTGATTAAACACTAGTGAAAAGTCACAGGATAGTCTGTTTATAAATTCTTGACTAATCAAATTCAATTTTTTGAAATAATTAACTAGTAATAACTCTCAACGGTGATCGACATCCATTCAGAAACGATTATTTAGGTTGCGTTAATAAAAACCTAAAATTTACTACAAATCGTTTTAAATTACGATTTTTCCTCTGTAGTCTTTGATCAGATTTTGGACAGGAAACCCCTGATGGAGTGAGGAATGGAACCTAGGATGCCCTCATCATCATTATATTCCTGTTCCTTCATCTTCTCGTTTAAGTTCTAAGGAGCTGGATAAAATATCCATGTTCTTCCACACCTTCCTCTGAACTAATATATTAATATATTCTGCCTAATATATTCTGCCCTAATATATTCTACCCTAATATATTCTGCCTCCAACATACCCCAATGGGATGCCACAGTCCCACTAGTTCCAGGCGGTTATGAGCAATTGGATCTCCTGAGCGGTATTGAAAAAACTGACTCTCTTGATTAAACACTAGTGAAAAGTCACAGGATAGTCTGTTTATAAATTCTTGACTAATCAAATTCAATTTTTTGAAATAATTAACTAGTAATAACTCTCAACGGTGATCGACATCCATTCAGAAACGATTATTTAGGTTGCGTTAATAAAAACCTAAAATTTACTACAAATCGTTTTAAATTACGATTTTTCGTCTGTAGTCTTTGATCAGATTTTGGACAGGAAACCCCTGATGGAGTGAGGAATGGAACCTAGGATGCCCTCATCATCATTATATTCCTGTTCCTTCATCTTCTCGTTTAAGTTATAAGGAGCTGGATAAAATATCCATGTTCTTCCACACCTTCCTCCGAACTGATATATTAATAGCCTAATATATTCTGCCCTAATATATTATGCCTCCAACATACCCCGATGGGATGCCACAGTCCCAATAGTTCCAGGCGGTTATGAGCAATTGGATCTCCTGAGCGGTATTGAAAAAACTGACTCTCTTGATTAAACACTAGTGAAAAGTCACAGGATAGTCTGTTTATAAATTCTTGACAAATCAAATTCAATTTTTTGAAATAATTAACTAGTAATAACTCTCAACGGTGATCGACATCCATTCAGAAACGATTATTTAGGTTGCGTTAATAAAAACCTAAAATTTACTACAAATCGTTTTAAATTACGATTTTTCCTCTGTAGTCTTTGATCAGATTTTGGACAGGAAACCCCTGATGGAGTGAGGAATGGAACCTAGGATGCCCTCATCATCATTATATTCCTGTTCCTTCATCTTCTCGTTTAAGTTCTAAGGAGCTGGATAAAATATCCATGTTCTTCCACACCTTCCTCTGAACTAATATATTAATATATTCTGCCTAATATATTCTGCCCTAATATATTCTGCCTAATATATTCTGCCTCCAACATACCCCGATGGGATGCCACAGTCCCACTAGTTCCAGGCGGTTATGAGCAATTGGATCTCCTGAGCGGTATTGAAAAAACTGACTATCTTGATTAAACACTAGTGAAAAGTCACAGGATAGTCTGTTTATAAATTCTTGACAAATCAAATTCAATTTTTTGAAATAATTAACTAGTAATAACTCTCAACGGTGATCGACATCCATTCAGAAACGATTATTTAGGTTGCGTTAATAAAAACCTAAAATTTACTACAAATCGTTTTAAATTACGATTTTTCCTCTGTAGTCTTTGATCAGATTTTGGACAGGAAACTCCTGATGGAGTGAGGAATGGAACCTAGGATGCCCTCATCATCATTATATTCCTGTTCCTTCATCTTCTCGTTTAAGTTATAAGGAGCTGGATAAAATATCCATGTTCTTCCACACCTTCCTCCGAACTGATATATTAATAGCCTAATATATTCTGCCCTAATATATTATGCCTCCAACATACCCCGATGGGATGCCACAGTCCCACTAGTTCCAGGCGGTTATGAGCAATTGGATCTCCTGAGCGGTATTGAAAAAACTGACTCTCTTGATTAAACACTAGTGAAAAGTCACAGGATAGTCTGTTTATAAATTCTTGACTAATCAAATTCAATTTTTTGAAATAATTAACTAGTAATAACTCTCAACGGTGATCGACATCCATTCAGAAACGATTATTTAGGTTGCGTTAATAAAAACCTAAAATTTACTACAAATCGTTTTAAATTACGATTTTTCCTCTGTAGTCTTTGATCAGATTTTGGACAGGAAACCCCTGATGGAGTGAGGAATGGAACCTAGGATGCCCTCATCATCATTATATTCCTGTTCCTTCATCTTCTCGTTTAAGTTCTAAGGAGCTGGATAAAATATCCATGTTCTTCCACACCTTCCTCTGAACTAATATATTAATATATTCTGCCTAATATATTCTGCCCTAATATATTCTACCCTAATATATTCTGCCTCCAACATACCCCGATGGGATGCCACAGTCCCACTAGTTCCAGGCGGTTATGAGCAATTGGATCTCCTGAGCGGTATTGAAAAAACTGACTCTCTTGATTAAACACTAGTGAAAAGTCACAGGATAGTCTGTTTATAAATTCTTGACTAATCAAATTCAATTTTTTGAAATAATTAACTAGTAATAACTCTCAACGGTGATCGACATCCATTCAGAAACGATTATTTAGGTTGCGTTAATAAAAACCTAAAATTTACTACAAATCGTTTTAAATTACGATTTTTCGTCTGTAGTCTTTGATCAGATTTTGGACAGGAAACCCCTGATGGAGTGAGGAATGGAACCTAGGATGCCCTCATCATCATTATATTCCTGTTCCTTCATCTTCTCGTTTAAGTTATAAGGAGCTGGATAAAATATCCATGTTCTTCCACACCTTCCTCCGAACTGATATATTAATAGCCTAATATATTCTGCCCTAATATATTATGCCTCCAACATACCCCGATGGGATGCCACAGTCCCACTAGTTCCAGGCGGTTATGAGCAATTGGATCTCCTGAGCGGTATTGAAAAAACTGACTCTCTTGATTAAACACTAGTGAAAAGTCACAGGATAGTCTGTTTATAAATTCTTGACTAATCAAATTCAATTTTTTGAAATAATTAACTAGTAATAACTCTCAACGGTGATCGACATCCATTCAGAAACGATTATTTAGGTTGCGTTAATAAAAACCTAAAATTTACTACAAATCGTTTTAAATTACGATTTTTCCTCTGTAGTCTTTGATCAGATTTTGGACAGGAAACCCCTGATGGAGTGAGGAATGGAACCTAGGATGCCCTCATCATCATTATATTCCTGTTCCTTCATCTTCTCGTTTAAGTTCTAAGGAGCTGGATAAAATATCCATGTTCTTCCACACCTTCCTCTGAACTAATATATTAATATATTCTGCCTAATATATTCTGCCCTAATATATTCTACCCTAATATATTCTGCCTCCAACATACCCCGATGGGATGCCACAGTCCCACTAGTTCCAGGCGGTTATGAGCAATTGGATCTCCTGAGCGGTATTGAAAAAACTGACTCTCTTGATTAAACACTAGTGAAAAGTCACAGGATAGTCTGTTTATAAATTCTTGACTAATCAAATTCAATTTTTTGAAATAATTAACTAGTAATAACTCTCAACGGTGATCGACATCCATTCAGAAACGATTATTTAGGTTGCGTTAATAAAAACCTAAAATTTACTACAAATCGTTTTAAATTACGATTTTTCCTCTGTAGTCTTTGATCAGATTTTGGACAGGAAACCCCTGATGGAGTGAGGAATGGAACCTAGGATGCCCTCATCATCATTATATTCCTGTTCCTTCATCTTCTCGTTTAAGTTATAAGGAGCTGGATAAAATATCCATGTTCTTCCACACCTTCCTCCGAACTGATATATTAATAGCCTAATATATTCTGCCCTAATATATTATGCCTCCAACATACCCCGATGGGATGCCACAGTCCCACTAGTTCCAGGCGGTTATGAGCAATTGGATCTCCTGAGCGGTATTGAAAAAACTGACTCTCTTGATTAAACACTAGTGAAAAGTCACAGGATAGTCTGTTTATAAATTCTTGACTAATCAAATTCAATTTTTTGAAATAATTAACTAGTAATAACTCTCAACGGTGATCGACATCCATTCAGAAACGATTATTTAGGTTGCGTTAATAAAAACCTAAAATTTACTACAAATCGTTTTAAATTACGATTTTTCCTCTGTAGTCTTTGATCAGATTTTGGACAGGAAACCCCTGATGGAGTGAGGAATGGAACCTAGGATGCCCTCATCATCATTATATTCCTGTTCCTTCATCTTCTCGTTTAAGTTCTAAGGAGCTGGATAAAATATCCATGTTCTTCCACACCTTCCTCTGAACTAATATATTAATATATTCTGCCTAATATATTCTGCCCTAATATATTCTACCCTAATATATTCTGCCTCCAACATACCCCAATGGGATGCCACAGTCCCACTAGTTCCAGGCGGTTATGAGCAATTGGATCTCCTGAGCGGTATTGAAAAAACTGACTCTCTTGATTAAACACTAGTGAAAAGTCACAGGATAGTCTGTTTATAAATTCTTGACTAATCAAATTCAATTTTTTGAAATAATTAACTAGTAATAACTCTCAACGGTGATCGACATCCATTCAGAAACGATTATTTAGGTTGCGTTAATAAAAACCTAAAATTTACTACAAATCGTTTTAAATTACGATTTTTCGTCTGTAGTCTTTGATCAGATTTTGGACAGGAAACCCCTGATGGAGTGAGGAATGGAACCTAGGATGCCCTCATCATCATTATATTCCTGTTCCTTCATCTTCTCGTTTAAGTTATAAGGAGCTGGATAAAATATCCATGTTCTTCCACACCTTCCTCCGAACTGATATATTAATAGCCTAATATATTCTGCCCTAATATATTATGCCTCCAACATACCCCGATGGGATGCCACAGTCCCACTAGTTCCAGGCGGTTATGAGCAATTGGATCTCCTGAGCGGTATTGAAAAAACTGACTCTCTTGATTAAACACTAGTGAAAAGTCACAGGATAGTCTGTTTATAAATTCTTGACTAATCAAATTCAATTTTTTGAAATAATTAACTAGTAATAACTCTCAACGGTGATCGACATCCATTCAGAAACGATTATTTAGGTTGCGTTAATAAAAACCTAAAATTTACTACAAATCGTTTTAAATTACGATTTTTCCTCTGTAGTCTTTGATCAGATTTTGGACAGGAAACCCCTGATGGAGTGAGGAATGGAACCTAGGATGCCCTCATCATCATTATATTCCTGTTCCTTCATCTTCTCGTTTAAGTTCTAAGGAGCTGGATAAAATATCCATGTTCTTCCACACCTTCCTCTGAACTAATATATTAATATATTCTGCCTAATATATTCTGCCCTAATATATTCTACCCTAATATATTCTGCCTCCAACATACCCCGATGGGATGCCACAGTCCCACTAGTTCCAGGCGGTTATGAGCAATTGGATCTCCTGAGCGGTATTGAAAAAACTGACTCTCTTGATTAAACACTAGTGAAAAGTCACAGGATAGTCTGTTTATAAATTCTTGACAAATCAAATTCAATTTTTTGAAATAATTAACTAGTAATAACTCTCAACGGTGATCGACATCCATTCAGAAACGATTATTTAGGTTGCGTTAATAAAAACCTAAAATTTACTACTAATCGTTTTAAATTACGATTTTTCCTCTGTAGTCTTTGATCAGTTTTTGGACAGGAAACCCCTGATGGAGTGAGGAATTGATCCAAGGATGCCCTCATCATCATTATATTCCTGTTCCTTCATCTTCTCGTTTAAGTTATAAGGAGCTGGATAAAATATCCATGTTCTTCCACACCTTCCTCCCAACTGATATATTAATAGCCTAATATATTCTGCCCTAATATATTATGCCTCCAACATACCCCGATGGGATGCCACAGTCCCACTAGTTCCAGGCGGTTATGAGCAATTGGAACTCTTGAGCGGTATTGAAAAAACTGACTCTCTTGATTAAACACTAGTGAAAAGTCACAGGATAGTCTGTTTATAAATTCTTGACAAATCAAATTCAATTTTTTGAAATAATTAACTAGTAATAACTCTCAACGGTGATCGACATCCATTCAGAAACGATTATTTAGGTTGCGTTAATAAAAACCTAAAATTTACTACAAATCGTTTTAAATTACGATTTTTCCTCTGTAGTCTTTGATCAGATTTTGGACAGGAAACCCCTGATGGAGTGAGGAATTGATCCAAGGATGCCCTCATCATCATTATATTCCTGTTCCTTCATCTTCTCGTTTAAGTTATAAGGAGCTGGATAAAATATCCATGTTCTTCCACACCTTCCTCCGAACTGATATATTAATAGCCTAATATATTCTGCCCTAATATATTATGCCTCCAACATACCCCGATGGGATGCCACAGTCCCACTAGTTCCAGGCGGTTATGAGCAATTGGAACTCTTGAGCGGTATTGAAAAAACTGACTCTCTTGATTAAACACTAGTGAAAAGTCACAGGATAGTCTGTTTATAAATTCTTGACAAATCAAATTCAATTTTTTGAAATAATTAACTAGTAATAACTCTCAACGGTGATCGACATCCATTCAGAAACGATTATTTAGGTTGCGTTAATAAAAACCTAAAATTTACTACAAATCGTTTTAAATTACGATTTTTCCTCTGTAGTCTTTGATCAGATTTTGGACAGGAAACCCCTGATGGAGTGAGGAATGGAACCTAGGATGCCCTCATCATCATTATATTCCTGTTCCTTCATCTTCTCGTTTAAGTTCTAAGGAGCTGGATAAAATATCCATGTTCTTCCACACCTTCCTCTGAACTAATATATTAATATATTCTGCCTAATATATTCTGCCTCCAACATACCCCGATGGGATGCCACAGTCCCACTAGTTCCAGGCGGTTATGAGCAATTGGATCTCCTGAGCGGTATTGAAAAAACTGACTCTCTTGATTAAACACTAGTGAAAAGTCACAGGATAGTCTGTTTATAAATTCTTGACAAATCAAATTCAATTTTTTGAAATAATTAACTAGTAATAACTCTCAACGGTGATCGACATCCATTCAGAAACGATTATCTAGGTTGCGTTAATAAAAACCTAAAATTTACTACAAATCGTTTTAAATTACGATTTTTCCTCTGTAGTCTTTGATCAGATTTTGGACAGGAAACCCCTGATGGAGTGAGGAATGGAACCTAGGATGCCCTCATCATCATTATATTCCTGTTCCTTCATCTTCTCGTTTAAGTTATAAGGAGCTGGATAAAATATCCATGTTCTTCCACACCTTCCTCCGAACTGATATATTAATAGCCTAATATATTCTGCCCTAATATATTATGCCTCCAACATACCCCGATGGGATGCCACAGTCCCACTAGTTCCAGGCGGTTATGAGCAATTGGATCTCCTGAGCGGTATTGAAAAAACTGACTCTCTTGATTAAACACTAGTGAAAAGTCACAGGATAGTCTGTTTATAAATTCTTGACAAATCAAATTCAATTTTTTGAAATAATTAACTAGTAATAACTCTCAACGGTGATCGACATCCATTCAGAACCGATTATTTAGTTTGCGTTAATAAAAACCTAAAATTTACTACAAATCGTATTAAATTATGATTTTTACTCTGTAGTCTTTGATCACATTTTGGACAGGAAACCCCTGATGGAGTGAGGAATGGAACCTAGGATGCCCTCATCATCATTATATTCCTGTTCCTTCATCTTCTCGTTTAAGTTCTAAGGAGCTGGATAAAATATCCATGTTCTTCCACACCTTCCTCTGAACTAATATATTAATATATTCTGCCTAATATATTCTGCCCTAATATATTCTACCCTAATATATTCTGCCTCCAACATACCCCGATGGGATGCCACAGTCCCACTAGTTCCAGGCGGTTATGAGCAATTGGATCTCCTGAGCGGTATTGAAAAAACTGACTCTCTTGATTAAACACTAGTGAAAAGTCACAGGATAGTCTGTTTATAAATTCTTGACAAATCAAATTCAATTTTTTGAAATAATTAACTAGTAATAACTCTCAACGGTGATCGACATCCATTCAGAAACGATTATTTAGGTTGCGTTAATAAAAACCTAAAATTTACTACAAATCGTTTTAAATTACGATTTTTCCTCTGTAGTCTTTGATCAGATTTTGGACAGGAAACCCCTGATGGAGTGAGGAATGGAACCTAGGATGCCCTCATCATCATTATATTCCTGTTCCTTCATCTTCTCGTTTAAGTTCTAAGGAGCTGGATAAAATATCCATGTTCTTCCACACCTTCCTCTGAACTAATATATTAATATATTCTGCCTAATATATTCTGCCCTAATATATTCTACCCTAATATATTCTGCCTCCAACATACCCCGATGGGATGCCACAGTCCCACTAGTTCCAGGCGGTTATGATCAATTGGAACTCTTGAGCGGTATTGAAAAAACTGACTCTCTTGATTAAAAACGAGTGAAAAATCACAGGATAGTCTGTTTATAAATTCTTGACAAATCAGATTCAATTTTTTGATATAATAAGATACCACACTAAAAGTAGATACTTTATCGCTTATCTGAGTTCTTCTCACTTTTTTAACCATATTTCAAGGGAACAATTAACCACGCACAGACATACCTGTTTACAGCCACTTTCTTGCTACGTAGAAAATATGATTTCATATTATAATCTAATCCGTAATGTTTTTTTTTTCTATTCGAACAAGAATCTATCTTGGTCGACGGCCTCGGCGTCGGGGGGAAGGCTCTTAACTAGTAATAACTCTCAACGCTGATCGACATCCATTCAGAACCGATTATTTAGTTTGCGTTAATAAAAACCTAAAATTTACTACAAATCGTATTAAATTATGATTTTTACTCTGTAGTCTTTGATCACATTTTGGACAGGAAACCCCTGATGGAGTGAGGAATGGAACCGAGGATGCCCTCATCATCATTATATTCCTGTTACTTCATCTTCTCGTTTAAGTTATAAGGAGCTGTATAAAATATCCACGTTCTTCCACACCTTCCTCTGAACATATATATTAATATATTCTGCCCCAATATATTCTGCCCTAATATATTCTGCCCTAATATATTCTGCCCTAATATTTTCTGCCTCCAACATACCCCGATGGGATGCCACAGTCCCACTAGTTCCAGGCGGTTATGAGCAATTGGACCTCTTAAGCAGTATTGAAAAACTGACTCTTAGTATCAAGAGGTAGTCTGTTTTATCAATTCTTGACAAATGAGATTCAATTTTTTTAAATAATAAGATGTCACACCATAAGTAGGTAGTTTATCGCTTATCTGAGTTCTTCTCACTTTTTTTAACCACATTTCACGGGAACAATCAACCACGCACAGACTGTTTAGAGCCACTTGCTACGTAGAAAAACTGATTTCATATTATAATGTAATCCGTAATGCTTTTTTTTCTATTCGAACAAGAATCTATCTTGGTCGACGGCCTCGGCGGAAGGCTCTTAACTAGTAATAACTCTCAACGGTGATCGACATCCATTCAGAAACGACAATTTAGTTGGCGTTAATAAAAACCTAAAATTTACTACAAATCGTTTAAAATTAGGATTTTTCCTTTGTAGTCTTTGATCAGATTTTGGACAGGAAACCCCTGATGGAGTGAGGAATGGAACCGAGGATGCCCTCATCATCATTATATTCCTGTTCCTTCATCTTATCGTTTAAGTTATAAGGAGCTGGATAAAATATCCATGTTCTTCCACACCTTCCTCCGAACTGATATAATAATTGCCTAATTAATATATCAGTTCGGAGATAATAAGAATTACGAAAATCACAAACTTATCGACAAAATTTGACTATTTGATATTATGCCCTAATATATTCTGCCTCCAACATACCCCGATAGGATGCCACAGTCCCACTAGTTCCAGGCGGTTATGAGCAATTGGAACTCTTGAGCGGTATTGAAAAAACTGACTCTCTTGTGAAAAATCACTGGATAGTCTGTTTATAAATTCTTGACAAATCAGATTCAATTTTTTGAAATAATAAGATACCACACCAAAAGTAGGTACTTTATCGCTTATCTGAGTTCTTCTCACTTTTTTATCCAGATTTCAAAGGAACAATCCACCACGCACAGTCATACCTGTTTAGAGCCACTTTCTTGCTACGTAGAAAATATGATTTCATATTATAATCTAATCCGTAATGTTTTTTTTTTTCTATTCGAACAAGAAACTATCTTAGTAAATAGTTCTGTTTGGATAGGTAATCCAGCAACTATCGCCTAAAACTGGGCCCAACACTGAATTTCGTCCAAGTTCAGCTTCCGTGGCATCTTCTTCAGCGCCGGATTTGGTCCTTATCCCATGGTCTTTGATTTTACAGCTTCCATGGCTTTTATCAATTTTTCTGTGTTCCACGTCTTCCGCTGTTTCTTAATGAACAAGAATTTATCTTGGTCCACGGCCTTGGCGTCAAGGGGAAAGGCTCTTAACTAGTAATAACTCTCATCGGTGATCGACATCCATTCAGAAACGACAATTTAGTTGGCGTTAATAAAAACCTAAAATTTACTACAAATCGTTTTAAATTAGGATTTTTCCTCTGTAGTCTTTGATCAGATTTTGGACAGGAAACCCCTGATGGAGTGAGGAATGGAACCGAGGATGCCCTCATCATCATTATATTCCTGTTCCTTCATCTTCTCGTTTAAGTTATAAGAGCTGGATAAAATATCCATTTTCTTCCACACCTTCCTCTGAACTAATATATTAATATATTCGGCCTAATATATTCTGCCCTAATATATTCTGCCTCCAACATACCCCGATGCGATGCCACAGTCCCACTAGTTCCAGGCGGTTATGAGCAATTGGATCTCCTGAGCGGTATTGAAAAAACTGACTCTCTTGATTAAAAACGGGTGAAAAATCACAGAATAGTCTGTTTATAAATTCTTGACAAATCAGATTCAATTTTTTGAAATAATAAGATACCACACTAAAAGTAGATACTTTATCGCTTATCTGAGTTCTTCTCACTTTTTTAACCAGATTTTAAGGGAACAATCAACCACGCACAGACATACCTGTTTAGAGCCACTTTTTTTACCGTGATGTATATCTAAATCAACGTACATGATCCAGACGAGGAGATGGAAACAAAACAATGGACTAAAATACCGTACCTTGGCAAAATTTCAAATAAAATTGCAACATTAATAGACAATGACAAAAAATGTAAGACAACCTTTTATAACGTAAATTCTTTGGGTAAAATATTCATAAATAATAAAGATAAAAGAGATAATCTGGAAAACTCTGGAGTCTACCAGGTGAACTGCGCGAACTGCCCTGCATATTACGTAGGACAAACAGGGAGAGCAAAAGTAAAATGAGAAGAAAACAAAAGAAACATGTGAGAATTAAAAAAATGTCCCAATATAAACCTCCTGATACTTTGAAAGGACAAACTTTGCTGTCATTTATGTACCTTAACATAAGAAGTTTTAAAGGTAAACTTGATGATATAGAATGTCTACTTAAATCCACAAATTCCAATTTCAATATTATTCTGATGAGTGAGACATGGCTGAAAGAAGGGGAAGTAAAGTACGTGAATCTAGAAGGCTACCGGCATGAAGCATCCTGCCGCCCACAAGGAGCTGGAGGTGGAGTGTCAATATTTATCAAAGATACCATAGACTATAACGTGAACGACTCCGAGAACAACTACCTGTGGATACGTATAAGCAAACTTAATTTTAATACCATAGACTATAACGTGAACGACTCCGAGAACAACTATCTTTGTAAGATACCACACTAAAAGTAGATACTTTATCGCTTATCTGAGTTCTTCTCACTTTTTTAACCAGATTTTAAGGGAACAATCAACCACGCACAGACATACCTGTTTAGAGCCACTTTTTTTACCGTGATGTATATCTAAATCAACGTACATGATCCTTCTGAATTTTTGTCTCAATCGTTCTATTGCAATTACGATATCATTGACATAGCAAAAGCCTTCTGCCTCATCCCTGAAATAAAATGATTTATTAGTGTTTTGGGTACCGTGGCAAGCGAACATAGGAGCGCGCATGTAACCACGCACGTCACTATCGGCAATCCGTTCACCAATCGCAAACAATATCTTTGAACACAATTTGGGCGGACAGGGCATTTCTACCTTTTACGCAGGTCCTACTTGAATGCCTGCAACGGAATTGCCGTCAAATACTTTTGAATGAATATTATACACCAATATCTTTGTAAGGGTCACTAAATGTATGTATGAAACATATATAAATTTATATCTACACATTATATGTTATACAAGTCTTCCCTATCTTCTGATTTCCTCGTCTTTTTTTTCTCGAATGAGTTCCTTCTTTTTGCCTAAGTGTGTTATTTCATTATAAGCCATTGCCGAATTTCTTCGCTGTAATATGTCTTTAGCTCTTATCACTACCTTATTGAGGGGCTGCAGTTTGAGGGTAGAATGTGAAGATGTGTACATAATGGTGACATGATGCTCACGAGCTTTATCTAAATCATCAATGCTGAGTCTGTGGCTGTAAAGTCCGTCATGGTTTTAGTTTCGTATATTTGATGAAGTGCTAGAATCAGTAAGTAAATAGTTCTGTTTGGATAGGTAATCCAGCAACTATCGCCTAAAACTGGGACCAACACTGAATTTCGTCCAAGTTCAGCTTCCGTGGCATCTTCTTCAGCGCCGGATTTGGTCATTATCCCATGGTCTTTGATTTTACAGCTTCCATGGCTTTTATCAATTTTTCTGTGTTCCACGTCTTCCGCTGTTTCTTATTGAACAAGAATTTATCTTGGTCCACGGCCTTGGCGTCGAGGGGGAAGGCTCTTAACTAGTAATAACTCTCATCGGTGATCGACATCCATTCAGAAACGACAATTTAGTTGGCGTTAATAAAAACCTAAAATTTAATACAAATCGTTTTAAATTAGGATTTTTCCTCTGTAGTCTTTGATCAGATTTTGGACAGGAAACCCCTGATGGAGTGAGGAATGGAACCGAGGATGCCCTCATCATCATTATATTCCTGTTCCTTCATCTTCTCGTTTAAGTTATAAGGAGCTGGATAAAATATCCATGTTCTTCCACACCTTCCTCTGAACTAATATATTAATATATTCGGTCTAATATATTCTGCCCTAATATATTATGCCTCCAACATACCCCGATGGGATGCCACAGTCCCACTAGTTCCAGGCGGTTATGAGCAATTGGATCTCCTGAGCGGTATTGAAAAAACTGACTCTCTTGATTAAACACTAGTGAAAAGTCACAGGATAGTCTGTTTATAAATTCTTGACTAATCAAATTCAATTTTTTGAAATAATTAACTAGTAATAACTCTCAACGGTGATCGACATCCATTCAGAAACGATTATTTAGGTTGCGTTAATAAAAACCTAAAATTTACTACAAATCGTTTTAAATTACGATTTTTCCTCTGTAGTCTTTGATTAGATTTTGGACAGGAAACCCCTGATGGAGTGAGGAATGGAACCTAGGATGCCCTCATCATCATTATATTCCTGTTCCTTCATCTTCTCGTTTAAGTTCTAAGGAGCTGGATAAAATATCCATGTTCTTCCACACCTTCCTCTGAACTAATATATTAATATATTCTGCCTAATATATTCTGCCCTAATATATTCTACCCTAATATATTCTGCCTCCAACATACCCCGATGGGATGCCACAGTCCCACTAGTTCCAGGCGGTTATGAGCAATTGGATCTCCTGAGCGGTATTGAAAAAACTGACTCTCTTGATTAAACACTAGTGAAAAGTCACAGGATAGTCTGTTTATAAATTCTTGACAAATCAAATTCAATTTTTTGAAATAATTAACTAGTAATAACTCTCAACGGTGATCGACATCCATTCAGAAACGATTATTTAGGTTGCGTTAATAAAAACCTAAAATTTACTACTAATCGTTTTAAATTACGATTTTTCCTCTGTAGTCTTTGATCAGATTTTGGACAGGAAACCCCTGATGGAGTGAGGAATGGAACCTAGGATGCCCTCATCATCATTATATTCCTGTTCCTTCATCTTCTCGTTTAAGTTATAAGGAGCTGGATAAAATATCCATGTTCTTCCACACCTTCCTCTGAACTAATATATTAATATATTCGGCCTAATATATTCTGCCTCCAACATACCCCGATGGGATGCCACAGTCCCACTAGTTCCAGGCGGTTATGAGCAATTGGATCTCCTGAGCGGTATTGAAAAAACTGACTCTCTTGATTAAACACTAGTGAAAAGTCACAGGATAGTCTGTTTATAAATTCTTGACAAATCAAATTCAATTTTTTGAAATAATTAACTAGTAATAACTCTCAACGGTGATCGACATCCATTCAGAAACGATTATTTAGGTTGCGTTAATAAAAACCTAAAATTTACTACAAATCGTTTTAAATTACGATTTTTCCTCTGTAGTCTTTGATCAGATTTTGGACAGGAAACCCCTGATGGAGTGAGGAATGGAACCTAGGATGCCCTCATCATCATTATATTCCTGTTCCTTCATCTTCTCGTTTAAGTTCTAAGGAGCTGGATAAAATATCCATGTTCTTCCACACCTTCCTCTGAACTAATATATTAATATATTCTGCCTAATATATTCTGCCCTAATATATTCTACCCTAATATATTCTGCCTCCAACATACCCCGATGGGATGCCACAGTCCCACTAGTTCCAGGCGGTTATGAGCAATTGGAACTCTTGAGCGGTATTGAAAAAACTGACTCTCTTGATTAAAAACGAGTGAAAAATCACAGGATAGTCTGTTTATAAATTCTTGACAAATCAGATTCAATTTTTTGATATAATAAGATACCACACTAATAGTAGATACTTTATCGCTTATCTGAGTTCTTCTCACTTTTTTAACCATATTTCAAGGGAACAATTAACCACGCACAGACATACCTGTTTACAGCCACTTTCTTGCTACGTAGAAAATATGATTTCATATTATAATCTAATCCGTAATGTTTTTTTTTTCTATTCGAACAAGAATCTATCTTGGTCGACGGCCTCGGCGTCGGGGGGAAGGCTCTTAACTAGTAATAACTCTCAACGCTGATCGACATCCATTCAGAACCGATTATTTAGTTTGCGTTAATAAAAACCTAAAATTTACTACAAATCGTATTAAATTATGATTTTTACTCTGTAGTCTTTGATCACATTTTGGACAGGAAACCCCTGATGGAGTGAGGAATGGAACCGAGGATGCCCTCATCATCATTATATTCCTGTTACTTCATCTTCTCGTTTAAGTTATAAGGAGCTGTATAAAATATCCACGTTCTTCCACACCTTCCTCTGAACATATATATTAATATATTCTGCCCCAATATATTCTGCCCTAATATATTCTGCCCTAATATATTCTGCCCTAATATTTTCTGCCTCCAACATACCCCGATGGGATGCCACAGTCCCACTAGTTCCAGGCGGTTATGAGCAATTGGACCTCTTAAGCAGTATTGAAAAACTGACTCTTAGTATCAAGAGGTAGTCTGTTTTATCAATTCTTGACAAATGAGATTCAATTTTTTTAAATAATAAGATGTCACACCATAAGTAGGTAGTTTATCGCTTATCTGAGTTCTTCTCACTTTTTTTAACCACATTTCACGGGAACAATCAACCACGCACAGACTGTTTAGAGCCACTTGCTACGTAGAAAAACTGATTTCATATTATAATGTAATCCGTAATGCTTTTTTTTCTATTCGAACAAGAATCTATCTTGGTCGACGGCTTCGGCGGAAGGCTCTTAACTAGTAATAACTCTCAACGGTGATCGACATCCATTCAGAAACGACAATTTAGTTGGCGTTAATAAAAACCTAAAATTTACTACAAATCGTTTAAAATTAGGATTTTTCCTTTGTAGTCTTTGATCAGATTTTGGACAGGAAACCCCTGATGGAGTGAGGAATGGAACCGAGGATGCCCTCATCATCATTATATTCCTGTTCCTTCATCTTATCGTTTAAGTTATAAGGAGCTGGATAAAATATCCATGTTCTTCCACACCTTCCTCCGAACTGATATAATAATTGCCTAATTAATATATCAGTTCGGAGATAATAAGAATTACGAAAATCACAAACTTATCGACAAAATTTGACTATTTGATATTATGCCCTAATATATTCTGCCTCCAACATACCCCGATAGGATGCCACAGTCCCACTAGTTCCAGGCGGTTATGAGCAATTGGAACTCTTGAGCGGTATTGAAAAAACTGACTCTCTTGTGAAAAATCACTGGATAGTCTGTTTATAAATTCTTGACAAATCAGATTCAATTTTTTGAAATAATAAGATACCACACCAAAAGTAGGTACTTTATCGCTTATCTGAGTTCTTCTCACTTTTTTAACCAGATTTTAAGGGAACAATCAACCACGCACAGACATACCTGTTTAGAGCCACTTTTTTTACCGTGATGTATATCTAAATCAACGTACATGATCCAGACGAGGAGATGGAAACAAAACAATGGACTAAAATACCGTACCTTGGCAAAATTTCAAATAAAATTGCAACATTAATAGACAATGACAAAAAATGTAAGACAACCTTTTATAACGTAAATTCTTTGGGTAAAATATTCATAAATAATAAAGATAAAAGAGATAATCTGGAAAACTCTGGAGTCTACCAGGTGAACTGCGCGAACTGCCCTGCATATTACGTAGGACAAACAGGGAGAGCAAAAGTAAAATGAGAAGAAAACAAAAGAAACATGTGAGAATTAAAAAAATGTCCCAATATAAACCTCCTGATACTTTGAAAGGACAAACTTTGCTGTCATTTATGTACCTTAACATAAGAAGTTTAAAAGGTAAACTTGATGATATAGAATGTCTACTTAAATCCACAAATTCCAATTTCAATATTATTCTGATGAGTGAGACATGGCTGAAAGAAGGGGAAGTAAAGTACGTGAATCTAGAAGGCTACCGGCATGAAGCATCCTGCCGCCCACAAGGAGCTGGAGGTGGAGTGTCAATATTTATCAAAGATACCATAGACTATAACGTGAACGACTCCGAGAACAACTACCTGTGGATACGTATAAGCAAACTTAATTTTAATACCATAGACTATAACGTGAACGACTCCGAGAACAACTATCTTTGTAAGATACCACACTAAAAGTAGATACTTTATCGCTTATCTGAGTTCTTCTCACTTTTTTAACCAGATTTTAAGGGAACAATCAACCACGCACAGACATACCTGTTTAGAGCCACTTTTTTTACCGTGATGTATATCTAAATCAACGTACATGATCCTTCTGAATTTTTGTCTCAATCGTTCTATTGCAATTACGATATCATTGACATAGCAAAAGCCTTCTGCCTCATCCCTGAAATAAAATGATTTATTAGTGTTTTGGGTACCGTGGCAAGCGAACATAGGAGCGCGCATGTAACCACGCACGTCACTATCGGCAATCCGTTCACCAATCGCAAACAATATCTTTGAACACAATTTGGGCGGACAGGGCATTTCTACCTTTTACGCAGGTCCTACTTGAATGCCTGCAACGGAATTGCCGTCAAATACTTTTGAATGAATATTATACACCAATATCTTTGTAAGGGTCACTAAATGTATGTATGAAACATATATAAATTTATATCTACACATTATATGTTATACAAGTCTTCCCTATCTTCTGATTTCCTCGTCTTTTTTTTCTCGAATGAGTTCCTTCTTTTTGCCTAAGTGTGTTATTTCATTATAAGCCATTGCCGAATTTCTTCGCTGTAATATGTCTTTAGCTCTTATCACTACCTTATTGAGGGGCTGCAGTTTGAGGGTAGAATGTGAAGATGTGTACATAATGGTGACATGATGCTCACGAGCTTTATCTAAATCATCAATGCTGAGTCTGTGGCTGTAAAGTCCGTCATGGTTTTAGTTTCGTATATTTGATGAAGTGCTAGAATCAGTAAGTAAATAGTTCTGTTTGGATAGGTAATCCAGCAACTATCGCCTAAAACTGGGACCAACACTGAATTTCGTCCAAGTTCAGCTTCCGTGGCATCTTCTTCAGCGCCGGATTTGGTCATTATCCCATGGTCTTTGATTTTACAGCTTCCATGGCTTTTATCAATTTTTCTGTGTTCCACGTCTTCCGCTGTTTCTTATTGAACAAGAATTTATCTTGGTCCACGGCCTTGGCGTCGAGGGGGAAGGCTCTTAACTAGTAATAACTCTCATCGGTGATCGACATCCATTCAGAAACGACAATTTAGTTGGCGTTAATAAAAACCTAAAATTTAATACAAATCGTTTTAAATTAGGATTTTTCCTCTGTAGTCTTTGATCAGATTTTGGACAGGAAACCCCTGATGGAGTGAGGAATGGAACCGAGGATGCCCTCATCATCATTATATTCCTGTTCCTTCATCTTCTCGTTTAAGTTATAAGGAGCTGGATAAAATATCCATGTTCTTCCACACCTTCCTCTGAACTAATATATTAATATATTCGGTCTAATATATTCTGCCCTAATATATTATGCCTCCAACATACCCCGATGGGATGCCACAGTCCCACTAGTTCCAGGCGGTTATGAGCAATTGGATCTCCTGAGCGGTATTGAAAAAACTGACTCTCTTGATTAAACACTAGTGAAAAGTCACAGGATAGTCTGTTTATAAATTCTTGACAAATCAAATTCAATTTTTTGAAATAATTAACTAGTAATAACTCTCAACGGTGATCGACATCCATTCAGAAACGATTATTTAGGTTGCGTTAATAAAAACCTAAAATTTACTACAAATCGTTTTAAATTACGATTTTTCCTCTGTAGTCTTTGATCAGATTTTGGACAGGAAACCCCTGATGGAGTGAGGAATGGAACCTAGGATGCCCTCATCATCATTATATTCCTGTTCCTTCATCTTCTCGTTTAAGTTCTAAGGAGCTGGATAAAATATCCATGTTCTTCCACACCTTCCTCTGAACTAATATATTAATATATTCTGCCTAATATATTCTGCCTCCAACATACCCCGATGGGATGCCACAGTCCCACTAGTTCCAGGCGGTTATGAGCAATTGGATCTCCTGAGCGGTATTGAAAAAACTGACTCTCTTGATTAAACACTAGTGAAAAGTCACAGGATAGTCTGTTTATAAATTCTTGACAAATCAAATTCAATTTTTTGAAATAATTAACTAGTAATAACTCTCAACGGTGATCGACATCCATTCAGAAACGATTATCTAGGTTGCGTTAATAAAAACCTAAAATTTACTACAAATCGTTTTAAATTACGATTTTTCGTCTGTAGTCTTTGATCAGATTTTGGACAGGAAACCCCTGATGGAGTGAGGAATGGAACCTAGGATGCCCTCATCATCATTATATTCCTGTTCCTTCATCTTCTCGTTTAAGTTATAAGGAGCTGGATAAAATATCCATGTTCTTCCACACCTTCCTCTGAACTAATATATTAATATATTCGGTCTAATATATTCTGCCCTAATATATTCTGCCTCCAACATACCCCGATGGGATGCCACAGTCCCACTAGTTCCAGGCGGTTATGAGCAATTGGATCTCCTGAGCGGTATTGAAAAAACTGACTCTCTTGATTAAAAACGGGTGAAAAATCACAGGATAGTCTGTTTATAAATTCTTGACAAATCAGATTCAATTTTTTGAAATAATAAGATACCACACTAAAAGTAGATACTTTATCGCTTATCTGAGTTCTTCTCACTTTTTTAACCAGATTTTAAGGGAACAATCAACCACGCACAGACATACCTGTTTAGAGCCACTTTCTTGCTACGTAGAAAATATGATTTCATATTATAATGTAATCCGTAATGTTTTTTTTTTCTATTCGAACAAGAAACTATCTTAGTAAATAGTTCTGTTTGGATAGGTAATCCAGCAACTATCGCCTAAAACTGGGCCCAACACTGAATTTCGTCCAAGTTCAGCTTCCGTGGCATCTTCTTCAGCGCCGGATTTGGTCCTTATCCCATGGTCTTTGATTTTACAGCTTCCATGGCTTTTATCAATTTTTCTGTGTTCCACGTCTTCCGCTGTTTCTTATTGAACAAGAATTTATCTTGGTCCACGGCCTTGGCGTCGAGGGGGAAGGCTCTTAACTAGTAATAACTCTCATCGGTGATCGACATCCATTCAGAAACGACAATTTAGTTGGCGTTAATAATAACCTAAAATTTACTACAAATCGTTTTAAATTAGGATTTTTCCTCTGTAGTCTTTGATCAGGTTTTGGACAGGAAATTCCTGATGGAGTGAGGAATGGAACCGAGGATGCCCTCATCATAATTATATTACTGTTCCTTCATCTTCTCGTTTAAGTTATAAGGAGCTGTATAAAATATCCACGTTCTTCCACACCTTCCTCTGAACATATATATTAATATATTCTGTCTAATATATTCTGCCTCCAACATATCCCGATGGGATGCCACAGTTCCACTAGTTCCAGGCGGTTATGAGCAATTGGACCTCTTAAGCAGTATTGAAAAAACTGACTCTTGGTATCAAGGGGTAGTCTGTTTTATCAATTCTTGACAAATCAGATTCAATTTTTTTAAATAATAAGATGTCACACCATAAGAATGTACTTTATCGCTTATCTGAGTTCTTCTCAATTTTTTGAACCAGATTTCAAGGAACAAACAACCACGCACAGACATACGTGTTTAGAGCCACTTTTTTACTACGTAGAAAATATGATTTCATATTAAGATGTGATCCTAAATGTTTTTTTTTCTATTCTAACAAGAAACTATCTTGTTCGACGGCCTTGGCGTCGAGGGGGAAGGCTCTTAACTATTAATATCTCTCAACGGTGATCGACATCCGTTCAGAAACGACAATTTAGTTGGCGTTAATAAAAACCTAAAATATACTACAAATCGTTTTAAATTATGATTTTTACTTTGTAGTCTTTGATCAGATTTTGGACAGGAAACCCCTGATGGAGTGAGGAATGGAACCGAGGATGCCCTCATCATCATTATATTCCTGTTCCTTCATCTTATCGTTTAAGTTATGCGGAGCTGTATAAAATATCCACGTTCGTCCACAACTTTCTCTAAACTAATATATTAATATATTCTGCCTAATGTATTCTTCCCTAATATATTCTGCCTCCAACATACCCCGATGGGATGCCACAGTCCCACTAGTTCCAGGCGGTTATGAGCAATTGGACCTCTTAAGCAGTATTGAAAAACCTGACTCTCTTGATTTAACACTAGTGGAGACACGTGAAAAATCACGGGATAGTCTGTTTATCAATTCTCGACTAATCAGATTTAATTTTTTCAAATAATAAGATACCACACCAAAAGTAGGTACTTTATCGCTTATCTGAGTTCTTCTCACCTTTTTTAACCAGATTTCACGGGAACAATCAAACACGCACAGACATTCTTGTTTAGAGCCACTTTCTTGCTACGTAGAAAATATGATTTCATATTATAATGTTATCCATAATGTTTTTTTTTCTATTCGAACAAGAAACTACCTTGGTCTACGGCCTCGGCGGTCGAGGGGGAAGGCTCTCACATAGTAATCATTGCTTTCGTGTTATTGTGATGCTTAATATAACTGGCTCCAGGAGGTTGGGAGTGGTTGGGACTCTTGTGCGGTATTCACATAAAAAATTTAATGTTTAATGAAAACATGACGAAAAAACATGAAATATGCATATTATGTGCTCGACAATTTAGTTACAAAGTTTACCCGCTTCTTTTGAAATTATTTGCAGAACCAGCAGTAAAGAATATCTAAGACGTTAGAAATCGTAACCTTTTTTAAAATTTTCTTTGAACTGAAAACACAGAGTGTTAGTGAACATATTGGTCTTGCTTTAACCAGTGTTTCCTGACATTATTTGGAGTAAAAATTCAACATGAAATCAACACCAACATTACATTTACATGGAATCACTGGTTAAAGTAAGTCCAGTACATCCCTTAACATCCTGTATACCCGGAACACATGTAGTCCACGAACACTCGACAGGTCAAATTGAGTTGCGCGGCGGCAGCACACTTCTATTAGATGATGCTTCTCTTCACGGAAAGATTGTATCATATCGCAGACGTGACAGACTTAGATGTGACCCGGAGACTATACCTCTAGTCTTCGTTTCATTTAGGTATACATAAAAGATCATATAATGTAATAATTATACACATACAGGGTTTTACAGCACGTATCCGAATTATTTTAACCAGAGATTTCTGAGCATATTTGGAGTAAAACATGTCAAAGAAATCACTTTGCAGTCCCGTGATTTAAAAAAAATTTAAAGACAATAAAAATATTTTCCATCTCACGTGGCAATCGTCTGTTATAGCCTAGCGAGTCACGTGATGAGTACTCTGTCTCATTCTCGCAGCACGGTAACATTCGAAACAGCGCGCATATCACGTGATCGCGACGTGTAGGAATGTGCTCAGTGGCGACAATAGCTTTTTTGTTTTTGTGTTTACTTCGTAGAACTCCATTTAATTTTGAAAATATTTAATTTCATGGAGCGCCCACACGCTTGCCAAGCCTCGGCGAGCATTCACTAGAGTTTTTGTTCTTTTTAAAAAACGAAAACGCTAACCGTTTTCTCAAACTTTGGGAAAAAATCGGCTATTTTGAGGCAAAGAAATGGGTTAGTACCAAATAATGGGTAAAGTAGAGTCCACAAATTTATTTCTCACATATTACTTTGCCGACCACTTCACAGACCACTCTGAAACGATTTGTTTATATGATTCTAAATTTCAATTTTGAAAGTGCCTAAATTGATTTATTATCGGTTAAACCGATTTGTTGTGGATATAATTGTGACTATAGATTCTCTATTTTGTGGGGTCCTTTGAAATCTGTTTTCTCCACATTAAAAAATGTCAATGTGTTCTTGATTATTGTCAACCGAAAAGCTGTCAAAATAATATATAACAAAAATAATAGCAGAAATTAATATTAATTTAAATTAAATTTTAAAAAAAAAAACATTTTTAATAGAACAAAAATATATTATCGGACAGCAAAATGACATGTAATGTTTGTACTCCAAATATGCTTAAGAATTGCTGGTTAGAATCCTCCGGCTACGTGCTATTACACCCTGTATCTACCTTCATATATTATATAAAATACCTCAGGTATTATGCCCATTACGGGTAACTTACATGCCTTAATTAAGTTATAAAAAATAGATCATAATAAGTAATATAATCTATACATACGTGGGCAAACATTCCATAAAATACCTCAGGTAATATGGGTAGCTTTTTAGTTTATTTATGTCGTCTGTAAATGGTGATGCAGCTATCACGCGAATCGGGGACAGTAAGGTTTGCAAAATAGTGTTAGTATTTATTTATAATGTGAAGAACCGTAAACAGAATGTAGGTTTATTTAAAACAAGAAACGTTTATGTGATACCGCTTACGAGTCCACGTTTGGTCGGGGCCAGTGGATCTAGGCATTCTTATAATCTATTTTTTGTGAAAAGCAAGGAAGGTTGGAAGTTGGAACCTATCCATTTAGATCTGTCAATGAAAACGTCATTTTAAGCAACGGTTCGCTCCTAAATGGTGAGAAAATCTTACAAAATGTCTGGTTCCAGAGCCAACGAACTTAACGCTCTGCCACGGAGAAATATACAATAATAATAATATTTGGATGATTTGTAAAGCGCCATTTTTGTGAAAAATCTGTAGTATATTTATGTGCAAATTAATGATATATTTCTACGATGATCTATCTTACTACAAACTAAAGACTCGACAAACTATTTTATCAACTTATTGCTAAAAGATTGCTTCCACCGGTTCGTCTATCAATTATACATGTACAATGCATTTGACCAATGAACGTGAAACGTGATGCTGTGTAAAAATGTAGAAAATATACAGAACCATACTCATCTGGAAGGTAGAAACGTAATCACAGAGCCTAGATACCTTCGAAGGTTAAGCATCTTAGCTTAAATCCATTTTCTAAACATAATTAAATTCTGTTCACAAAAATTCTAAGCTATTTTGGAAAAACATGAAATTTATTAACTATAACTAACTAGTAAGTCAAAAAGTAATGTCTACTATTTTTTTCTCCTTTTAATTGTCAAGAAATGAAAATGCAAATATACAATGGAAACCACACTATTGACGATTAATTTGCCACTTTTCAATTTCCGTCCATCTCCACAGTTTTGGTCCATCTTTTAACAAAGGCATTTATTTAAATGTGGTAAAAAGCACATCCCTGCTTCCTATATAAGTCATTGCTGCACGAACGTTTTCACGGCCTCCGCATTTTCAAAGTGAATCTCACAATGAGCTTCACGTCACACTGCTTTTTTACTGAGGGAGAGAATGCGTCTCAATTCATCTGTAGGTATTGGCGATCACCAAGAATGATGTTATCGACTCTGTTTGACTGAATTTTGCGTGGAGTTTCTGCAGTCAACTGCCTACCACTCAGCTAACTACGTTTGTCTTTCAGCTTCGTTACAGCGACGAAACCCAATAGTGCTGACATCCACTGTTACATCACCGTACACATTTTCAGTCTTTCGTGATTGCGAATGGGCGTTTCACCTTCTGCATTCATGAATTCAATCACAGAACCCTGTCTGATATGAACATCGATAACGGCCATTTGCCACCTATTGATGCAGAAAGTTACTACTTCCAAAGATTGTAGAAGAAGGCTGGAGGTGCCAAATTCAAAATGTTCACTTAACTAACTTTATTTAAGTAGAAAAAATAGAGGCATTAGTTTTTTTACTAACTCTCGTAATAACCGATTTTACTGTACAATACTACAATACCGGACGCACGAATTATTATACCGTACACGACAAGTACGCTATATTAAAAACGTTTCATTGCAGGTAAAATCTCACGCAAAACCTAATAATAACGGGGTTGATTTGATGAGTATTGCGTAACGTGAGTAATAAATATTATATGGTATCTAGGTAAATTACAAAAGGCCCCGCTTTGTGCGAAAGTCAAATCACAACCAGTAATTATTTGTGAAATCACTACAAGTATCATCAATCCAAGAATTACAGTTATACGTAGGCAGTAAGGAAGGTTGTAAATATCCAGGAGAAGGACGTAAAACAGACAGCGGAATAATTGACCTAATCAAACCCCTACAATTCATTGGTAGTCTGTTGTACTACCATAGGATATGTAAATAATAACTGTTTATCTGATAGTGTGAGAACGGTCTGAACTCCTGATAACAATTTTCATTATTATTTGGTACCTACCTATTTATGATTTTAAAAAAAAATACGTTTTTGAAAATAAAAAACACACTTTTTCCTCGAAGTCTAACGTATCTTTTTATCAGCTTAAATAATAATCAATTAATAAAGAACAAACTTCTTTATAAAAAATATTTATTCCTACGACGTTGAAAAGGCATACTTTACACTTATGGTACACTTTTGCCGTTGTTGACGACATAGTTCAACACTTTACATCTTTTCTTAGGAAGGTGATAAAGACCCGCGATTTTATATCTGTTTTCATGTAGTTTTTTTAGAACCTAGTACCTACATGAGTCGTTTATTTTTAATGGTGAAATTTGGTATTGAATTAATTTTTTCGATGGAAAGTCACCAAAATTCCTTTGACCACCATCTAAACGCGCTTATCGACATATTCTCTATCGGTTTTTCTGTGACTAGGCAGGTACATGTTAATTTTGATCACTTAGAAATGTGAAACGACTTTGTTTGAAGATGGTTTTCACCATGTCATAAACATGTGTTCGATTAGTCGGCTTGTATCCAAAAGGGTCGTGCCCGGGTTCGTATTTGGGTGCCTATAGTCTCCCACAACACATTTTTGTCTGCCGAAGTAATAATTTTAAATCTATTAGTAGAATTCGAAAATCTATTAGTAGAATAAGAGATAATCTGGAAAACTCTGGAGTCTACCAGGTGAACTGCGCGAACTGCCCTGCATATTACGTAGGACAAACAGGGAGAGCAAAAGTAAAATGAGAAGAAAACAAAAGAAACATGTGAGAATTAAAAAAATGTCCCAATATAAACCTCCTGATACTTTGAAAGGACAAACTTTGCTGTCATTTATGTACCTTAACATAAGAAGTTTAAAAGGTAAACTTGATGATATAGAATGTCTACTTAAATCCACAAATTCCAATTTCAATATTATTCTGATGAGTGAGACATGGCTGAAAGAAGGGGAAGTAAAGTACGTGAATCTAGAAGGCTACCGGCATGAAGCATCCTGCCGCCCACAAGGAGCTGGAGGTGGAGTGTCAATATTTATCAAAGATACCATAGACTATAACGTGAACGACTCCGAGAACAACTACCTGTGGATACGTATAAGCAAACTTAATTTAAACATAGGTGTAGTGTATAAAAAGCCTAGTACTAACTATCAAGACTTTTGTCAAGTCAAGTCATGAGATACTACTAAATAAATTTTTGTCTGCCGAAGTAATAATTTTAAATCTATTAGTAGAATTCGAAAATCTATTAGTAGAATTCGAAAATCTATCCGAAAGAAATCCTGGACAATGTGAAATGTAATTTGGCTGAGGGTGCAACATTCGGCAGCGTATAAAAGCCGATAAGCTTTGCCGAGTGGGCCGAACATGAAACGTGTTTAACAATCGACAAGAGTATTTATTTATTGAATAACTGAAGAATACTCCCCCGATATATCGCTTGCATTATTATACGACTGACGACGACATTAAAATTGTCGATGTCTAAAAAGGGAGTATTATTTTCTCATTTCTATTTATTATTTATTACCAAATTCTGAATTTACAGAAAAAAAAACTTCAATCTTACACAATATGGTACTACAGTCCGACTAGATCTCACTTAATCTCACCAAGGGGAGGGAGAGGGGTCTAATTTTTTTTTTAAAGCTCACGTAATTAATGTATGTCACCTAATTTCACACACACAGTCTTATATATCTATAGCTTCGGCCGCCCTAAATTTTACCGACATAGGCAGCTATCTAAGCTTCTTATAGGCCTAAATACGGTCCTGTTTATGCAGCTGACTACGGATTAAACAGTGCTTTACTGGTACCCGCGAATAGATCGTGTCGCTTTTGATTACGACACTGGCGTGTGTAATTGTTAATGACATACCATAGTCCTATAGTCGCATGTTACGCGGAAGACCCGAGTTATGTTGTCACCGACTTGGGTTATAATTAAAATTATATAGTGAATAGGACGAGTAGGATACCTGTAATATGATTATAATGCAAATCACTACTCGTGTTTGACCAACACGACATTTAGTACCAGTAATAAAAACTCGTGTATAATGTCGATAATCAAATAATCCTGACGCAATCAATGCTTGTTTCTGAATTATACCTTTTAGTTATTAGATTATGTTACCATCTTACATCTCATATCGTTATCCATCTTACAACTTAAATCGACGATTCATTAGCCAACAATTCTATGCTTGTTTATATCCGCTTAAAATGCCGAAACTATCAAATTTTAAGCTGTAAATCGGCCCGAGAACAATAAAATTAAATTTACTCAAGTTAAATGAAGCACTATTCATTATTAAAAATGCTCAGGGAAGCGCTGTTAATTATAAAAGATGCTCGGTTAGAAGGACCCAATAGCTAATAAGGGAGGCGAAGCTGTAGATGCGGTCTTCCGCAAACATCACTGAAGCGCTGCAGTAGCGTGGTAGCCCACCCAGCATTTTAAAACTAAATAGTTAAACATATGGGCTTACGCCAGACGAGGAGATGGAAACAAAACAATGGACTAAAATACTGTACCTTGGCAAAATTTCAAATAAAATTGCAACATTAATAGATAATGACAAAAAATGTAAGACAACCTTTTATAACGTAAATTCTTTGGGTAAAATATTCATAAATAACAAAGATAAAAGAGATAATCTGGAAAACTCCGGAGTCTACCAGGTGAACTGCGCGAACTGCCCTGCATATTACGTAGGACAAACAGGGAGAGCAAAAGTAAAATGAGAAGAAAACAAAACTAAAGAAACATGTGAGAATTAAAAAAATGTCCCAATATAAACCTCCTGATACTTTGAAAGGACAAACTTTGCTGTCATTTATGTACCTTAACAGAAGAAGTTTAAAAGGTAAACTTGATGATATAGAATGTCTACTTAAATCCACAAATTCCAATTTCAATATTATTCTGATGAGTGAGACATGGCTGAAAGAAGGGGAAGTAAAGTACGTGAATCTAGAAGGCTACCGGCATGAAGCATCCTGCCGCCCACAAGGAGCTGGAGGTGGAGTGTCAATATTTATCAAAGATACCATGGACTATAATGTGATCAACAACGTGAACGACTCCGAGAACAACTACCTGTGGATACGTATAAGCAAACTTAATTTAAACATAGGTGTAGTGTATAAAAAGCCTAGTACTAACTATCAAGACTTTTTGGATAAACTCAGCCCCCAACTTGTAGCGCACAAAAGATGTATTATTTTTGGAGATTTTAACATAAGTTTACTTGACTCAACAAACACTCAAACACGTAAGTACATGGAAACAATTAGATTAAATAATTATAGCATCCTGAACAAAATAAACAACAAACACGCGACACGTATCACAGATAATACTAACACGATCATAGATCATGTACTCTCCGACATCACACTTTCGTACTCACTAACAAACTGCGATAATGGAATATCCGACCATAATATACTACTCCTGTCCTTCACACATACAATAACACTTCATCCAAAACGTCTAAAAAAATGTGTTACTTGGTATTAGGTAGTAAACCATCATTATTAATATTATTTGTATCAATGTATTAAGTTAACAAAGCGAAATATGTATATTTCTTTTAACTAAAGAACATTTCGCTAGTTGGGTTAATCAAAAAGGGGAATTATCGAATGTCGCCATGCATTTATTAGAAAACCGACTAAAATAAAATACTTTTGATAAAGATAGAGATGTCAAAATCATTCATGTTTGTAACAAAGGAGCAAAATTAGATTAGATATATTCGATATATTCAATTAGAATAATTTAACTTCAGAGAGCAGTGGTGTAATTTATGTATGTAATTAAAAATGTAATAACCCAAATATATGGAGAACCGTAATAACAATAATGACCATAGTGCTATCAATATTTGTTAATTAAGCCCTAAGCAACAAGGAGGGAATATCCCAACATTACCAAAATAAAATATCAGTGATCACAAACCTTTTCAATTATATAAATTCATATAGATTCATGTCAATTAAAAATAACCTTTTACTATGTATCATCATTCATAATTGTAATAATAAACTTTATAATTATCTATATGTACCTTAACTTAACAAAATAACTGATAATACCTTAAATTAACAAAATAGAAACATTCATCATATAGAGACAATGTTGTGCGTCCCTGCCTAAGTTTGTATTAATTCCGTAGCATAAGAATTTCAACTACCACTCTGAAAATGTTCGAAGTAGGACGAAACCAGTCCTGGTGTAAATAAACAAGTGAAAAAAATGAAAAAATGGTTTAATTTCATATCTAATAAATAGTTATATATTTTCATCAAAAATTCCAAGCATTGAGATTGCCCAAAATGATAATATCTAATTTATAAAGCACATTGTATGTGTGTCTGGCGTGGATTTAATTTGTATTCAAATCTACATCTTTGTTCCGAGGTTGATGAAATTTTACACACTTGAATTTAAAAACAAGAAGAAGCTCTCTATCTTCATTAGATTTAAAAAAAACTCTGTCTAAAGCCACTACTAGCTACAATACAAAAAAATCAAATAAAACATTAACTTTCTATTGATATTGAATGAGTGTCTTGATTGCAGATACCTTTATTACAAGATAATATTATAATACGAAGTCATAAAGTAACAATGGATTGTGTTGCGTTGAGGAAAAAA
The DNA here is from genome assembly GCA_951813805.1 of Limnephilus auricula. Lineage (NCBI taxonomy): Eukaryota > Metazoa > Arthropoda > Insecta > Trichoptera > Limnephilidae > Limnephilus > Limnephilus auricula. The sequence continues at coordinate 30,674,849 of OX638391.1, forward strand.
AGGAACACAAGGTTTTGTTGTTTACACAACTTTTGTTTCTGTCAAATATCATACTAGAAACAATTCTAATATCGAAAACCAACGGAGTTTCTTTTGTATCGCCAAATCTATTGTTTTTGGCTTTTAAACACCCACGCCAAAATAATAATGGCAAGTATTTTTATATAATAAAACGCAAATGATGGGGCATATATCTTAACAAAGAGCTATTTTAGATGATAAATTTATTGATATATCATGGCTTTCTGACTCATACATAATTCATTTGTATAATTATGATGTTAGGATTGTCTTTTATTATAATACTTATAAATAACATTTATTTACGCAGAGCGTGATGTAAATCTCCATAATGCTTAATTGGTTTTAATAAAATATTTAAAAAAATATGTTTCTTAAAATAAATTTATTTTTGTAATATAAATAATCCTTTAATCAAGCGTTTCTAAAATGACAATATTAATACCGTTACAATTTTCAAAAAAGTTTTGCCTACGAGTACCAACAGAGTTTAAATTTATGCACCTCGTTAAAAGCATTTTTTGCCGATTTTTCTTTAGCTCGTGTTTTATTCTCTTTTGTTTTGATGATTTCATCACTAGTCACTAAACCAAGTAACCGCTCAACCCCTCACCCGACCCTACCTGTCCAATACATACTGTTTTTTGAAGGTTTTAAGTTGAAAAAAAAACCCGTCGAAAATGTCACTGGAAACCAACAACTGAAATAACACAAATTAATAAAATTAAATTAAATTAAAACAAATAACTTTGTTTAAACCACTAATATATTAGTGGTTTAAACAAAGTTATTTGTTTTAATTTAATTCAAAATGACGCCACAAAGTGATTTTGCGAAGTTTGAAGAAATAATAAAATTAAATTGAATTGGGTACGCTGGGATATAAGCCCCCGTTCTCCGGATAGCTTGTCGAAAGTATTGCCCCTCGACCATGGAGGCCGGTACGGGGTTGGTAAGTATTTCCTGAAGGTATTTATATTGTTCCTTATTATCCGTTCATCAATACGCACGTTCTATTAAATTATATTCTTTCCAACTGCCAAGCCAATGTAAAACAAGTTCGTCAAATGGTGTGGGAAATGTTAATAGTATGTTTAAAGAATCAAAAGATTATTTTGTATCGGTTGTGATCTAAGAGTATGGATATTAGAGAGACGGCATGTGAAGTGTGCCCGCGCGCTTCAAGTGTGCCTTTTCGAGAATTCTACCCACACGGCTAACATTGGCTGTCACCATGTAAAATGGCTGCTGTCGGAACGTATTAAACGGCCAAAAACCAGCAGCCAATGTAAGCCGTTTGGGTAAAATTCTCGGAAAGGCACACTTGGAGCGCGCGGGCACACTTCACATATACTGCCGTCTCTCCAATATCCATACTCTTGGGTTGTGATCGTCTTTGGTAAAACCCTTCTTAGGACAATAGATACTTTACAATGGAAATGGATATTCAGGAGGTATTTATTCACTATAATTCCGAAGACGGTTCATTGTGGAAAAAAGTAATGTTTTATTCACAGTATTTATTAATTAAATCTAATATATTATAATGGACAGCAGACACGTTGTTCACAGGGTCAAAGAATGGACACCACGACCGTACATACTGGACCGTATATATTCGACCGTTATTGTCGAAAATCATGCCTTTAAATGAATGCTAATCAAGGGAACTTATTAGTGAATTGCGTGAGGATTAGCTTTTAGTTCCCTCGCGTGCAGGTATGGCTTAAAGCAGCGGAGCTTTGGACCGCGTAATGTGAACTTTTGAGCTCGCCGTTATTTATTATTCGCCTGTTTGCACGAACGTCCATACCCGCGAATGGCTTTTGTACTGAGGTCGAACGCTCAGAGCTCAGCGCTGGACGCAGACATATTAAGCTATTAATGCATTCGCATAAATATCAATTTGCTGGAAGCCAGCGTGAAACTAACTATTCCTCAATACACTCGCAATCCGCATTCAAATGTTCCGCTGAGTTATTCCTCGGTAATTAATTAAGGTCAGCGGCCATCGCGATCTGTGGACGCCGCTAATGTAAAACCCACTAACAACACTTAATATCATTTTTCAATTACATGAGTAATTACTTTATCTAAACGTGTCGTGTCATATGTAGCGAAAACACTTATTTCGGAAAAGCTTTCATGGAGGCATTACAAATTGGCGATATAAAACAAATTAATCAACTAACTACGACAAAGTGATATTTATTCCGTTTGTATTGTATGTTCGTGCTATTCGTCCGGTTTTCTTCTCATATTATGCTTAGTTTTGTTTAGCGAAACTCACTTTGCAAGTAGATCTGTATCCTGTCCTAAGATTGAACTTTTTATTTATTTATTTATTTTATTTATTTATTTATTTTTTCATGTTCTCTATAAAACAGTTATACACCAATATATATCATAGAGAAGATTATAGATTACAAAGTACACAAGGGCAGTTTTACTACTTAGTGACATTTGCTAAAAGATAGTTGCTGAACTGTCTGTAAGTGACATTGAAAATGTCGATGGTCAATGCAGAATCGTTAAGCAGTTGAGTCGCTCTGTTTATTGGCGCGTTCTGATATGTAGAAGTCCTCACTTTCGGAGCATAAAAAAGTGCATGGGATTTACCACGAGTATACTTGTTAGGGACGTAAAAATTAACCTCTTTTAATATAGGCGGATTGAGTATGATACCAGAGATTAGCTTAAAAAAGTGTTTACCTAAAAATATTTTTCTGCGGGCTTCTAAGGTGTTGAAATCGAGCATCCCTGTTAAGAACAAGGATGGATAAAGGAATGGATAGTACGTATATTCTCTCATATACAGGTAACGCAAAAATCTTTTTTGTACTTTTTCTATTTCTAGGATATGGTTTTGTTCAGAAGGGGCCCAAATAATGGAACTATATTCCAGGATGCTACGAACAAGTGCTTCATATGTTCGACGTATTGCAATTCCATTAGTAAATGATCTCGCATTACGAAGAACAAATCCAAGCATTTTGTTGGCGCGGGAGACAATGTCAAATATGTGGGATTTGAAAGAGAGATTTGCTTCAAAAATCACGCCAAGGTCTCTAATCTCATTTTTCCGTGTTAATATATTTTTATTAATCTGGTAGGGGAATAGAAATGTATTTTTGGATCTTGTAAATGTAACGACATTGCACTTCTGGATGCTGAAGGGTAATTTGTTCAGTTCCGACCATTTGACAAGAGAATCAAGATCATTCTGTAGAATAATGGAATCTATGTAACTTTTAATAGCTCTGAAAAGTTTGATATCATCAGCGAAGAGGAGATATTTTGAGCGGTTAATGGTCTTGCCTATATCATTAATGAATAAAAGAAAGAGGAGGGGTCCTAAATTTGATCCCTGGGGGATCCCGGAGTTGGTTTTGTATTCGTGAGAAAATTGGTGTCCGTAACTGACATATTGACGACGATTGAGTAAGTAGCTAGCTACGAAAGCGAGAAAATTCTGAGAGAATCCGATGTCACTCAATTTTTTTAATAAAATATCATGGTCGACTTTGTCAAATGCTTTCTCGAAGTCTGTATAAATCACATCGACATGTACAAAATTTTCAAAAGATTTATTGATATATGTAGTAAGATTCATTAGGTTTGTTGAGGGTGATAGAGTAGGGCGAAATCCGTGCTGATTCTCGTTGAGTGAATGTTTTGTTTGATTATATATTTGTGAATAAATTATGGTTTCCAAGAGTTTTGCGGGTGCTGATAAGACAGCTACAGGTCTATAATTATCGATTGCTGACTTTTTGCCTTTTTTGTGTATAGGCGTGACTTTCGTTACTTTCCATTTTTCAGGAAAGATATTATTACGAATTGAAAGGTTAAAAATGTGCTTTAGAGGTTGAATAAAATAATTTGAATATTTTTTTAGTGTGATGGGTGGTATAAAATCTGGGCCGACAGAGTATTTAGGTTTTAGCTTATGAAAAGCGGCAACAATATCGACATCGCTAATTTCGTGAATTTGTATAGGTAAAGCATTGTGTGACGAAGAAGCTATAGAGGAAATATCAAGTTTGGGAATACTGTCGCTAAATACTGATTCAAAATATTTTGCGAAGCCTGCTGCTATTTCAGAATATCCGTTATATTGATGTTCGTTAAAATTCATGTGATTTAGTTTGTCACAGCCGCGACGTTTATCTTTCATGTAAGTCCAAAATCGAGTGGGGTCAGTTATAATACTATTCTCTGCCTCTCGTGTAAAGTCAGTGTAGGCCTGACCAATTAACTGCTTGATTAATTTTCGTGTTTTTTTGAAGTTCGTTAAGGCATGTTCAGATTTTGTTTTTTTCCAAAGATAGTGCATTTTATTTTTCTCTCGTATGCGGTGAATGATCTCTCCAGTAAACCATTTTGGATATTGTTTATCATCTCTGAGCAAATGTGTGGATCTTTTCTTTAAACAAAGGTCGAAAATGTTATTAAGCTGCTTATAAAACATTTCGACATTTTTGTTGCAGTTAGGATGATACCCGGTGGTGGAGTAATTTAAAAATAAAGATTTTACTAAATTGTTGCTGTCACTGTTGCTCTTACTCCACCGGATACTGAGCGAAAGGGACAATGCACCTCAGGCTACTAATACCCAACTAAAATCAAATTTTGTATTCCCCACTTTTCTCCTCCAAAAGTGGACTGATTTTAATTTTTTTTTTACCAACTACATAAAAAAACTATCCTATGTCTGTACGTTTTGCTTTTTTTTAAAAAAAAACATTGTCTAGTTTGTATACTGAACGTCTTTTGACGGCGTTTGAACTAGTAAATTTTATTGATTTTTGGAAGGTCATAACTTCTATAAAAAGTAACTTATCAAAAAAAAAAAAAAAAAGTACCGACACGCTAGTAGTTGATATCTATTTTATGTTAAAAACAATATTTTCTCTAGGTTTAAAATCCAGATAGATAAATCGGGAATACGTTTGTATGGAAAAATCACCGCCGGGTATCCCCTTAACTCATAATTTTAATTCTAATTTCAATAGGTTACCTAGAGACTTATTCATGTTCTAAATTAACATATTACAGAATGTTTTTCAAATATGTAATTTTTTTATGTTGAAAATGTTAGAATAAACTACACATCGTTGACTAAAACCATGGTGCCTAACTTGTAAGTAAAAATAATATTTCATTTTCTATAATATCAAATGGGTCCATAGAGACTCATGACGGACCATCAGTCAGTATTACTTACACGCATATTGTACGAGTATAAAGACCTAGCTAGTCCGTCCGATACAACAGAATTTTTTACTTATAAAAACGCCTTGTTTGTTATACTTGACTGACAACTAAAGAATTTATTCCTCTTTTTAATGTTACAAGTTTGGACGAAGTTCACACTTTTTTTTTATTACTGCGATCAACCAAAACAAACCAAAGTTTGAATGACTAACTTTTTTTCGTTCTTATAAAATTATTCATTAAAAAAATAAAAACAACTTTGGCGCTACTTTTGTCGCGCAGATAATACCAAAAATACGCTAATAAAAAATATAAAAGTTCTAAAGGGGTAAGAAGACAAATACTTCTGGCGTTTATATTCCTCTTAAATATTAAAAATAAAAATAAAAACACAGTAAGTAATGGTATTTAACACGACCATATCTTCACACATTAAGTACACAAGATAGCGCTTACAAACAGTCATGCTTTCTTTTTAACTTATAAAATTTTGAACTTTTCCGATACATATTGCTAATTTCTACTTTGTGCAAAATACAGAAATCAGGCATGCTGGGTGTGGGTGGTGAAGTGATACAGTTTGGTGCTGCTGTGGGTGGTGGCACTAAATCGGGTTACCTTCAGTGCAAATGGGGTATGGAATGGTACTAGGAATAGTGCAGGGTATGGACGATGGAATGAAGCCTAGCAGAAGGTCCTGGGATTGTGTATTACACGGGGATGCTAGGTTGTAAAGGATTTGGGTAATTACCCTGCCAAGTCGTGAAAGTAGATTCAGTGTTGTGTGTATGATGTTTGGTTGTGAATAATATTATAAATGTTCAGCTTTTGCAAGATGTTGTATTGGTATAAGGCTCGTAGCTCCGTTGTAATCTTTTATATTTTCTTGTAATATAAGTTACAACGGAAGTCTCAACATAGTTACGTTAATCAGTGGTAATACACACATAATTGATCCTGTATTTGTTGCTTTCTTTGTTAGTTAGTTATGGGTTTCAAGGTTGTGTAAGTTGTGGGTAGTGTTTTTTTACCCTTACATCAGACACATAAATGTTACTTTCTGGTATTGTTTTGGTTGAGGGAAGAGATTGTTTTCAAGGTGTTGTAGGATAATGGTCTCGCAATCCAATGTTATTGGGGGCACAATTGGTTCAATGTGTCTTGCTTGTGTGAGAATGTTGTGGATGCGGGAGTGGGTTGTGTAAAGGGTGTATGAAGGCGGTAAACGGTTCAAGGTGCGGTAGGTTGGTTGGTTGGACACATTACCTGGTGGTGGTAGGAGGGCGGGAATAGTCCTTGCAGGGCGTCCATCGGAGAGACGCAACCCTCGCCATGGCCTTGGAGCATCCAGCTCTACCACAGAAACAGAAACAACACCCTTTATTCGCTGAAGGACCACATTCTCACAATTCTATGATCAAATAGATTACTCAATTTCTATCAACTGCTAAACCATTATTTAACAATCATACACAATATTCTGTAAAAAATTGATTTTCGATATTTCATAGTTATATTGTGTATTTCAGTTGTTATCAGTTAACACGACAAAAGCTAGTCGTTAATGATATTGTAATTGGATAAAAAAATCTTCACTGTATCGCGGCTTTTGTAGGTGCACCACCATACGGTACGATAATAAGTTTTATTTTCCTTTAAATCTCACGGGTACGTTCCGTTACAAAATCTTCACATTGGAAGGATATTTATAATACCTGGATAGTGGTATATATTTAAAAGAAAAAAAAATTGAAACACGAAGAGACTAAACTATAGTCACTAGTGTAGGTATTTATCCATCATAGATGAATGCACACTTAACAAAGGTCCTATAAAAGTTATAAATAACCATCTTCAGTTTTTGCCCGCAAACAAAATCAATATCAATCACAATCTATTGAGAAACTCCAAAACTTTCCATATTCCTTTCCAAAGAACTAACTTTACCTCCTCTCAACCTATTGACTATTCTCAAAACCTGGCCAGAATAAAACGTAGTATAACTATTTTATTTTTAAAAAGGCTTCGAGACTTAAAATACTAATTGAAATATTTAGTTACGGCTCACCACAAGTGCATTACACTCATATAGTTATAATTTATGTTTCCCTCATTTAACTCATACGCTCAATTCTGTAGGTAACAATAAAATCATTTAATTGCTACCTGCGCAAGCGGCTTGAAATCTGCCAATGATTATTTGAGAAGTCCGACTTTCTCGCATTCTCCGCGGAGACTCATTAATGTCTCCCGGGGAAAATCATCTTTTTAAAGTAGGTTCACGGCGTGCAAAACATTACTGCTATCAAAGCTAACTATTATGGACAAGATGTTATCCGCCATTTGCTTAGCATTCAGGTGAAATCACGCTAAACGAGAGACAATAATCATGGATATTTCATTGTCGGTTGGACAATATCGCTGAACCTTATTAGAAATTCTAAAAAGGGAAATTTTATGCTGAGAAACGAGCCATTCCGAATTCGCGGATATAACTTTATGCAGCCGTAGAAACGTTATCCTATGCTGAACTATAAAACTTAATATTCTTCGCTTCACCTTCGTACATGACCTCACTAATGCAAGTTATAAATAACTGACAATTTATATTTTATTGTACCTACATACCTAACTAATGCTGTGGGTTTTTGAAGTAAAACTTCTTTACGCACGCTTGATTTGGGGGGAAGCTGGCGAATGTGTGACGAGAGCGTTACGAAAAGTGTAGTAGGGCGAGGCGAACGGGCTGTATCACACTGTAGGAGCAAGAGAGAGTAGTGCGCGTGAACATTTTATTTCTCTCTTCCTCTCATAGTCAGTGCATGAAGATTATTCGTAATTTCATTTCGTTCTTGAACAATTTCACAATTTCAATATTTACGAAACTTGAGATAAACTAATATCTTATTAAAGGGGTATTACCGGAATAGAATAGAGAATACCGGAAATTAGTCCCCTTTAAATCAAATTCTAGTAATTCTAGACGTATTAACTCTTTTTTACAAAAAAAAACATAAATTGATTTTGAAAACTTACAAACTAAAATATTAACATTTTTTTACGCACTTATTTTGTTTTGACAGTAAATACTTATGATCAAAAAATACTTACAAGAAGTACACGATATTTAATAATTTATCATCGTGCGTTTTGAGCATTTTTATTGCTTACTTGAACGTAAGTAGGTAAATATTAAAGCAAGTTTTAATTTTTAAAAATTGATACGGGGAATAATCAATATTTCTCATCAGAACCTCCCTGTACAGTTGCAAGCATTTTTAAACTTTTATTCTCAGCCGCTGGTCAATGACTCTTAAATGAAACAAACCCTTTGTTTTAAATTTAATCCGAGTGTAATGGTAGGTTCAGACTGGACGACGTACGTACGCATCGCTACTCAAACAATGCTTAGCAACTCATACATTTTCTATGAAAATGGCCACAGACATCGCACGTCGCGATGCGTGTGGCCAATGTGATTCTAAAACATAAATTTTCATTGAAAATCTATGGTTGCTAAGCAGTCCAGATATTGTTAGGAATTGAAACGGAACCTTTTCAGCCAAGCCAGGCTTAGCCTAAGCAAAACCGGTTGGTGAATAAATTTAAATTAAATACTGGATAAAAACAAACATTTTGTTTCTTTTAATAATATGTCGAACCACAATTTGATTGCTTTCTATAAAAACAAAATAACAAAAATTTAAACAAGTTTTATTTATATGTCAGTTGTCTTTGTGTTCATATTTTAAACATCAGTGTATGACGACTTCATAAAGGGAGGAAGTAACTACATTGATATTTTGAACTAACAAGTGCACAGCTTTTAAAAACAATTTTTTCTTTTTAATGGGTTGGTACGCACACTTTTATCGCTTAACTTAATTGAACGTGCTTTATACTTTTCGTGCCCTTACATGCCCAAATTATAACACGTAAAGATTCACCTTTCACGTGTGCATATTTACACCTCAGCGTGTGCGTGTACATTAGTTCATCTGCCGGTGTGCCATCACACCGCCGAACTTCGTCATCCCGACGTCAAACCATTAAAAACTACGCCAGTGTTGAATCGGAAAAAGTCACTTTAAACACTGGTGAAATAAAACGCAAAATTGCTTGGCAATTTGAGTGGAGTTCGGTTGTTAGGTGACTGGGTCGCTTTGCTTCAATTAATTTAAATGCACGACTGTTGATTTGACGAAGTGTCCCTAAAACACTCGTGGAATAAGACCTAAATTTGCTTGGCGCTATGAATGGAGTTTGTGTGTTTGGGATGGGGTTAAGTTGCGTCCGGCGCGTGGCGTGACGCCGTCCGGCGCCGACGTCCATTAGTTGATTAGGGGGAGGGGGAGCTCTCACCTGGTGGAGGGGGGGAAAGGGAGGGGGGGGGGGGAGTGACCGCCGGCCACGATAAGATAAAACACCGGTCATTCTGACTAATAGTGCTATGTTAAAAATGTTTTCTTTGTACGTTTTTCACTTCTTTGATTTAGTTTTTTATATAAAGATTTTCCTTAGTGTAGTGATATTTAGGTCAAGAAATTATACAATTAAACACCACACTACTCAGAAAGATGAATAAATGATTGTTTATTTATTAATGCGCTACGGTGGAATTCAAACCTCTAAACACAAAAGGCGTATACGTAACCATATTTCTGAATTTGGGAGGCGGGTAGTACTACCGCTGTTCCGGGAATCATTTTTTGGATATCCAACACCTCTGCTGTAGGCCACCCCCAGTGGTTCGCTACGTTTGGTGACTTATCAGGGGTTAACGGGGTACGGCCGGATCGGGAGAGATTGGTTCTCTGATTCCTAACCACCCCTCATACTTCTTACATACATATTTTCCAGAACTTCCTCTTCCTTTCTTAAAAATACCCTCACCCAGCATCCCCAAAGATGACATGGCCCTAAAGGGATTTATTTTCCTTTTTAATTTTTCTCCTGTGTGGAGTTGATGTATAAAAATAAATATGAAATGTGTTGACGTCCGCACTATCAACACCAACGGGAGCAAGTGCTGAAATTGTTTTATATCCGCATATTTTGTGCGCTAAACATCGACACATGCAACTATCTTCGTAGAGCAACAGAGAAAAGCTCTGTAAAAGAAAGATTCACAGAGAAATTAAAAAAAAGATAAACATTCCGGGATTACGAAAAACCTGATAATGTTTTAAAAGCGGTAAATGTTGCTTGTGGGAGAGCAGCCTGCAGAGCAACCCACCCTGTGTGGGAACCCGACACATTTGTCAATTCGGCTACTAACTGTAAAGATAATAGATATAATTTTAAAATAAAAGTTAAACTAGTAGTTCTGTGAACGATAGACATAGTATGATTCTATTTTTGTCTCATAATAAATCATAAAAGAAAAATCATAAGATTTGTAAGTAGTTATTTAAATTCCTATCTATTTGAATGTAAACCATAGTTTTTATGTAACTCTTTTTATTCCAATCTAGTTGCCTGGGATTTACACAAATCGAATTCAGACGTAGCCAGTGACCTTCCTCTTCTTTTAAAAGTCAAATATATTAAATTTCATCAATCTCGGAATAAAACTGTAGATTTGTATAAAAATTAAACAAACGCGCCACATAATATCTTCTTTGTATAAATAGAAAAACGAGGAATTACACAATTTGTCCAAAGAAACGTCACTTTCTGAATGACAATTATTTTTCCAAACTTTCATCAGGCAGGTAGAGACCATAATTTCTTAGTCCAATGTTAGCCTTTTAGTCCAAGAAAGAATTGGTTAAATAATAAAACGGAAGCAGCAGATTTTCGATCAACGCAAATCAGTCAACTATTTATTCTGTATTGTATTTTATTGTCTATCCACCTAGTCAAAGCTATCCACCTAGTCAAAGCTATCCACCTAGTCAAAGCTAGCCACCTAGCCAAAGTTATACAAAGTTAGGCTTGCTTGAATAATGAAGTGGATGCATAAGATTTTTTCATCCAATTACTGTTTTTGAGGGCAAATGGCGGTAGATGAAGGACTACAAAGAATGAAGAAACATTGGTTTAATTCTTAGTACATTTTCTTTAATGTTTAAGTTAGTAAATTTATATTTAACATCAAAGGAGAATTTTGGTACAGAGTCTTATTGAGTTAACATTAAAAACTGTTGCAATTTTCAAATACAAACGCTTTCATCTAACATACAAAATAATAAGAGGTAAGTGTATAAGAAATGTTATATCGTACATATACGAAAACATTATGTAGAAAATTTGGTCAATGATCTCACTTTATTGTCAACAGAACATCATATCGGCGAAATCCGATTAAATATTCTAATTAATTCAAGAGTGTCTGTTAATTTTTATTCATAATGTGAATTGAATGGGATACTTTTGTGTTTAAAGTTAACATGTCCATGTGGCGGGCTTGTTCAGTAAATATCGATGACATAAAAACCGGAACCTTATACTGGTGCATTACCATTTAAATTATCATGTATGACTTTTTTTATTTAAATTGGGAGCGTGACTCAAGAATGATTCGATTCTCTACTAAACGTCAAAGCGACACGGGTCCTCCTCTTTGAGAGAATGAATTAATGTTTATTCCATTATGTTCGGCGGCCGGCGGAGGTGGGTGGTGGGGTTGGGGGTTAGTGTGGGTTCAGGGGGGGCTCCCCGCAGCGGTGGTCGTAATGGCTTTTAGGAAGGGGAGGTTCGGATTCTTTAAGGGTGAACGCAGACAGATGGTGATAGATTCTTGTAAAACATTTCATTATCATAATGTAAATTAACAGCCACTATTCAATGGGTATTATGAGAGTGACAGGTAACTACTTCGAACACCTTATAAAGTTTTAAATGGTGATTTATAAAAATTAATTGTATTTTTTCCTCATTACAGATGCGTTGTGAGTTTTATTATTACCAGTTCACGTTAATTCCCGGGTGATCTAGCTTTTATTTATTTTTTCCAAAAGTTCCAAATGCTCGGAGCTAGTAAAACAGTGACATCCATATTTTTTGGGAATAATGTAAGGATGTGGGGAACAGGGTGATAAAATGAAGGTTGAAAAGCCCCTAATTATTCGGGAATGCTCACAAAACAATGATAAAATCATATCGAACAACGACGCTAATACAACTGTACTAATAAAACTATTAAATATTAGCGTAAACCCGTGAAAGATCGCGGATATATTTCAATGAACCGGAGTTACGAATAGACGGAGTCACCACCAAAATTCGTACTTTAATAATATTATTATACGCCGCGTCTGTAGTGGTGTCCTCACAAATTATCAAAAATTATGTAAAAAAAAAATATATTTATTACACATAAAATGACACTGCATTGTAATACAGTGTTATTTTCCATTGAAATTGGAAATAAATTTATTTTATTTATTTATTTATAGATAGATACAAAAGAAAGTAAAATAATTGCTAAGAATGCGTCTTATGACACATAATATATCATCGTATTGTCTTCTGATATTATATAAATATAATCCTTAACCTAAGATGGAATAATTATTTTAACATCTCTTGTCGACATTCCAGCGCTATAGAAAGGTTGTCCGCGCGACCTTCGTTCCCCGGGGACAGTCAGATTGGTAGGGAACGGCGGGTGCGGAAAGGTGCGGGAGGGGTTAGGGGAGACCGGGGGTTCCTAACACGTGCTAAACGGCGACACGTGGCACTCGTTTGTCGGTCACTCTCCGGTGCCCGCAGGTATGGGGTAGAACAATCATTGCTCACAAATTATTTCGTTAGTCGCACAGACACGCGATTCTTTTTTAATGAAAGTTCTAAGAGCAAAAACTGCAAAAAAAACAATTCAAGAAGAATTGTGTCTGGTAGATGCCACTGTCGCAGGTCTCCTCTATTTTATCGAAAAAGCAGAGTTTGAGAGGGGAAGGAAGAAATCTGATGGAAACATCTTGAAACATCTCTTATTTGTCCTTCTTCTTCTAATAGCCGCTCATATCGGAGGTTTGTTATAATCAGAACAATCTTCACAGTGCATGCTGCAACAAATCTGTGGAACTGCACTCGTACCAGCAAAAGCCGTACGAGATAAACCAGCACTCCAGCATGGAAAATGTCACCAATTTGAGCCTAATTAGCGTTTCCATGTATAACTAACCTACTAACTAACCATCACGCCGTTTCCCCGCAGGACGGAACCCTAAATAACTCATTCCATTCACATTTGCGTCATATATTCTCCTTACGCTCCTTTCTTTGTTCATTCGCTCTACATGCCTAAACCATATGAGGGTTGCATTCTTAATCTTACTCATTACACATACATTAGCCTTGAATCCACATTTCTCACACGATTAAACATGGTTTTACCACACATACGCCTCAGCGATCTCGTCTCTACAGCATTCAATCTACTTTCACCCTTTCTCTGCCAGTTCCATGACTCACTGCCATTAATCGGGGTAGGTACCAACACTACACTGTGGACTGCTAGTTTCGCTTTAGCTCTTATACTATGTTGTATTCACATAAAAAGTTCCGAGTGGAAGATACGAGTAATATTGCCATGATGAAAGACCACTATTTAAAATCAAATCCTTGTTTGAAATGGCTTTAACCATGTTTGGTGACCAGATCTAAATATAATGTTCTTCTCTTACTTATCTTTTTAAAGTTAATTAACTGTAAAAAAATAGTATTGCTGTAAACATAACTGACATGTTTTAGCCAAGTGTTTTATTGATAAATATCCGACACACGCGGCCTAGTTTACAGCCCTGGTATTGCTGTAAACCAAATCCTATCTAGGATTAATAACAGCAAATACAAACATACACACACAAGGCAACTACAAATACCAAAGTTCCTTTAAAAGGCAAACTCCGTTTCTACTAGCATAATTGTATACCTACTCTTTATATTTATGTAATGTTCTTTTGAATTTGACAAATGTATTTGAAAATGTTCTAAAATTAACAATTTTTAAATGTCTAATCAATTAATGACTTGAATAAACGAATACCAGATTCCAGACGGTTGTGAGAAGTTGAGAATTTATACGGTATGCACATTGTCCAAACGTTTTCACAGTGCTTATTTGAACAATGCATAAAATTAAATTTAAAAAAAAAAAACAGAAGAAACGTCTTATAAATGTGTTTCGTGATCCAAATATTCGCCTAATCGGTTCTTAAATTTACAGTACAAAACTTATTTTACGAAATACAATTGGGATGGACATCTACGCTTTCCGCTGAGTGTAAGTGAGACGGAACGCTTGAGCTAAATGGAACATATTTGTTTCTATTCAAGATTGTAAGGTTATAGATTTCTTCTTTTATCTATGCCTATTATTCTGCTATATTTTTCACTAGCTTTTGCCCGCGACTTCGTCTGCTTAGGATTAGTACTTTGAGAAATCTATTTTCTTTTCCTAGGTCCCATCTGCGTTTATACCAAAATTCTTAACCTATTTATTTAAAATATGTATAATTCTTGATTCGATTCAAAGTATTAGGCGAGTACTTCAAATTAATTAAATAATTTAAATATTTTCTAAAATAAAATTTTGATTTAACAATCATTGTTTTGCAAAATGTCATTCTCGAATTTTGACATTTTCTATTAAACAATAATTATTATTTTCAATATATTGAAAATAAATAGCTAGCTTTATAAATTATAGCCTATATGTTATTCTGATATATGAGCTATATTATTGTAAAGTTTCATTAAAATCCATTCAGAAAATTTTGCTTGAAAGAGTAACAAACATACATACATCCATACAAACTTTCGCATTTATAATATTAGTAAGATTCAAACACGTTCCTGTAAAACATAAAAAGAAAAGAATTTTACCGCCTTTAAATGTTCTTATTGATGATATATTGGGGGCAGGTTGACTTTCCATGGAGAGAAAAAGAGGGTGGTTGGATAGCGTGCTTGGGCCCCTTTGGCTGTCTACTGTCTATGTGTATTACAGTTAATAGCACTTCGAAATATGTTAGGACGTTATTAAGCAGACGTTTTAAAATAAAGTTCCTTGAAAAAATATCACTCCAAACTGCCTAATGGCGCTCGTAATTAATTTAAACGATAAGGAAAGAATTGAAATAATTTATTAGGTGAGGTTTTTAGACAAGGATCTTAACCAACTCGGCCATTGAAACCTTTTATTTTAAAGTTTTTTTTAAGAATTAACAATTTCATCTTTGACTAATTTATCCCACCGTTATCTTTTAATTTTTCAGTGTCTTGAACATTTTTCATGTTTTTCTTTAGATTTATTACTTTTATCTTCTTTTTCAATAACGTATGATGATTGGTATAACCTTCAAAAGTTAATATAACAAGAGTTTTTCCATAAAAATTAAAAAAATATATTCACCATTAAAACAATCGAAAAACTAACATATTAAATTACTAAATTAGGCCAAGTTTCTAGGCAACTAGTAACAAACTATTTATTATATATATATATATATATATTTTTTTTATTATTATAGTTTTTTACCGTTGGCACCAAGTAAAGAAAAAAAAACGGCCTTCAACAATAAACAGAAAATTAAGCGAATGCAAATTTCAATTTAGAAATTACAATAATGCACATCTTTATTTAAATATTTAATGCTTAGATATTAAAAATGAACGGGTACTGCATATTTCTCGAAAAATTTTACGACGAAAAACAGTTTTTGTTATTTTTCAGCGTCGTGATTATTTTTCATTATAAATTTCTTCATTAAACAAGCAAACTCTTCTCTTTAAAAATTAATAATACCCAAATAATAGTGGCACGATGGTGCCATTATAATTTATCACTAGTTCACTTAATTTTGGCGTATAGGTTAAATCTATTTATCATACATATTTCACCCCGGACAGCGATACTACTTCGCCGAAAAGCTTCCACGGCCAGTGTGCTACCGCCTCCACCCCCGCACCACACGTAGACGTAGATGTAGACGTGGGTGACCCCGCATTCAGTTTGCGCCAGTGTTGCCATTTGCATGGTTTTTACAATGTTTTCATGGTTTTTTGGGTCATTTCCACTTCCATGGTTTTTTCTTAAAACCATGTCGAACTAGACGAGGTTTTTTAAGGGATAACAAAAGTGTTTACTTTTGAGTGGGATACGTTTTTTTAACATGCATTTCTGGAGAAATCCTGAAATCAAGAATGTAGTTCTTGAATTTCAGTACGGGTTAATAAAGTCTCTTTATCTAATTAAACTTTGATAAATAAGTAATGTTAATAAATTAATAAAAATAAATTAATATTCCTATCATAAAGGTTACATTAGCTACTTATTTGAGTTGTGGTCATTTATTCGACCTGAAAAAACTTTTAATTTAATAAAAAAGTTATTAATATTATAAATTATGGGTGTGCTTTAGACCACACGACTGAAGTAAATACTTCTTTAGCTCCATCTCTACATCCGCATCTGCATCCATATCCGCATCCGCATGACTGAGATATTTCATGCACTGGCTATGAGAGGAAGAGAGAAAGAAAATGTGCGCGCGCACTGCTCTCTCTTGCTCCTACAGTCGCCCGATAAAACGCCTTTTCGTAACGCATTTCAATTTCGGTAACGCTTTCGCCAGTTTACCCCTCAAGTCAAGCGTGCTTAAAGAAGTATTTACTTTCAATTACAAATAACTCGTTTTTAAAGTGAAAAAATCTTTCGTAAATAAAATAAAAATATTTTCATGTGTTTTTTTTTCAAAAACATTAGTTTTTTTCCCATTATTGGAGGAAAAGTTTGAAATATTGGTTTTTTAATATTTTGTATTATAGTATTATAGTTTCTTTACTTCTTTACTTCTTTGTATTCTCAATAAAAAGCTTACAAAAAATATGATTTTTTCATCCCTAAGACATGGTTTTTCATTTTTGTAACATGGCAACACTGGTTAGCGCTATCGCCCGCTCCGCATTAAGGCTTTCTGTATAACGTTAGCGCTATCGCCCGTGCCGCATTAAGGCTTTGTGTATAATTTAATATGTGCTCTTTGGGGATATATTATTTGACGTTTCCATGTCACTGTCTAATTAAAAATATTATTTTCCATTTTACTCGCCCCGCGTATGCTAATTTATAGTGGCTGACAGTTGAAGCTCATGAGTCATCGTTAGCCCACTTTCCGAGCGGGCTATCAAAGCTTCCACGATAATTTAAAATGAATTATTTTCGCAAATGGTTATATTCCACTCCGTTCTAAAATTTTAAGTGGAAATTCTACCACGCCATGTGGAAATGGGCATTAAGATATAACTAATATTTATTGCACTTTCGTGCTTTATTACTTTCCACGAACATGATTCTTCGTACGTAATAAAAAACTTATTATTTATACACTAGGTGAAAGCCAGTCAACATAAGTCTAATCACGCAACAAAACTAGATAACTTCAATTTTTATTATATCGTCACCCTCTTTGGACAAGGTTCTAACTGAATTATTTTTCAAAAATCACCTTTCAGTGCAATATCATTTATTTTGTTCATTTCTTTGACAAAAATAGTTTTCAAAATGATTTGTATTGCATTTCTGTAGATACTTTGGTTATCAACATAAAATTTTTAAAGATTCCGTTTATTTTTACAATCTTCTAACATCACTTTGAACCTTTGTTTCTATCTGACGATTAATCGTTGTTACGATGAGCAGTTAAGTTCGTCACTTTGGTTGGATAGGGTTATAACTTTGCCTTACCTTATGTTCTGAGGTGTCAAAGATTGCAAAGACGAATTCTCATAATCTATTTTACAGTCAGTATTTTGGTTTAAATTGTGTCAAAGGAAAATATATCAACAGGACGTTGCCCTACCTTGGTATGGCATTAGGTAAATGTAGTTAGAACCTTATGCAATGAATTATTATGCCCCAACATGTTGCATATTGTTCTATCTGCACGTTTAGATATGTCCTAAAAAGTAAGTAAGTAAGACCATAGAAGAAATACGAAATACGTATTTACATAGAAGAAATACGAAACAAAAATTCAGACACAGATGTAGTAGATAGATATTTTAAACTGCGACATTTGTTCGGACAAAGATAAATATATACTAGTAAATATAGGCATTTCTTTGTAATCGAAACAACATAATGGAATTAATTGTCGGCTTACACAATTTGCCGTCATTAAAGCTAATAACTTTTAGTTCACCATCTTGTTTAAACTTTATTTGCAGACAGTTATAAAAATGAAAACATGTTCTTCAATTATAAAGAAATACGATACCTAACCATATTTATATTGTAAAATCGTACGTTCAGAGATAAATTACATTTTTTCTATTAGAATCAACTACCGACTGTTTAAACATTATTCGAAGACAGTTATAAAAATGAATATCATGTTCCTCAGTTAGAAACAAATGCGATACCTTACTAAAATTGTACTGTGAAATTATTATGTTCAGAGATAAATTACATATTTTCTATTGGCAACAACTACCGAGTGAACCACTACTTAAAGATTTGTGAAATTTAGAAAGGAAATCAGCGAAATTTTGGAGGTTAGAAGAGCGAAAAGCGTGGGTGGTGGGTTGGATTTGTTAAATTTGAAGTCAGAGATAAAATGATGTTTCTTTTTAACCTATCAATTATTTATAACGGTCTATTAAATATTACGCAAGTGTAACCTTCGTCTCGAGCCATTCTTTGCTGATGGAAAGTCTTTGTTGGGAGTGCTGTCGTTGTGATATTGAGAATAATAAGAAATATGATCGTACAGCGGTAGGCATAATAGCTACTTGGGACTACACCGTGAAACCTCTTGGACAAAAAGCTCAAGGAAAATTACAGATAGTATGTAGAAACGTCTTGAAGGTAACAATAATTCACATAGATAGGTATATAATACAATTTAAAAATATATTTTATTTATCTATGATTACTCAGTCAGTTGTTTCACAGAACGTGAATAATTCATCAAATATATAAAGCAAGATTAAAAACATATGTTATTATGATTTATCTCTTTACGGTAATAGTTGCTATTGATGCATACATCTTCCAAGTTACCTAGATAATTGAACAAATAAAAGGTTGCACGGAAAAAAATGTTATTCTAAAATACGATCATTTTATTCGTAAAAACGGGACTGAAGTTTTTACGAACAAATAAAAAGGATTAATTATCCTTATATTTTCCCGCCAATAAACATTGAAACACTGTTAATTTGTTCGTAAGAACTTCAGTCCCGTTTTTAACCGTTTTTTCGAATAAAATGGTCGTATTTTAGAATAACATTTTTCTCCGTGCACGCAGGGTTATTTGAATTCGTGCATATATGTTGTATACAGAATATAGGCAATGGCTTTTATTTTTTAAATGATTTGTTTGCTTCCCATTCGTCTGCCGAATTGACAGGTTTTGGATAGATTTAACAAAGATTGTAGCATCTTCAACAAAGATACTTAAGCACCTTGCCGTTTAGACTCTAAATGTTAGAGTAAAATTATCGTTGTACGGCTTTATTTGATGGATAGTTAATTAAATATTAGAACTAATAATGAAAACTGTACCTATATAATTTGATCACAAATCTATCCGTATTGTCTAAGAGTATGGATATTAGAGAGACGGCATGTGAAGTGTGCCCGCGCGCTCTAAGTGTGCCTTTGCGAGAATTCTACCCACATGGCTGACATTGGCTGTCACCATGTAAAATGGCTGCTGTCGGAACGTATTAAATGTCCAAAAACCAGCAGCCAACGTAAGCCGTTTGGGTAAAATTCTCGAAAAGGCACACTTGGAGCGCGCGGGCAAATCAATAAGTCTTTTTCGCAAGGTTGGAAAATAGAAAGACGTACAATATTTATGTGTATTCAATGTAAAGGAATGAATTTTCAGACCGTATGTACAATTATTATATGCCGAGGAATGTAACGATTATGGTTTATTACATAGAGCTCCACGCTCCACGCATGCCTGTCGTGGGGGTATTGAGCGGCTCCGAGGGGCGGGGCTTTTCCACGCATGCGCAGGCCATACTAAATGTTTATGCCAATTCCCCGACGCCGCGCGTCGCTGAGAAATTATCTGTCCTGGCCATAGTAAAATTCACATTTCATTATTCATGCGCCATAAATTATTTCACGAGGACCGACATTTGAACTTGGATGCTTAAGTTCTTCTGCAGTCGCACGATGCCAGACGTAACACGTAGAGTAATAATTAACGCGGAGTTTCTTAGTGCCTGCATTACCTACTCAGTACTTGGTTCGTAGGTCCTCACTCTCTACATTGATGCCTACACTTACGTAGATACTGAACAATACAAGTCTCCTCCAAAGAGCTTCCGTGGCTAAGATGGTCTGATACTGATGGTGTCATCACACCATTACCGTTTGAGGTTTTGTTCTATTGCTCTTTTGACCCCACTGCAGTCAGTTGATAAGTTTATGTCACTACCGGTCATCTTTCGAGACATGATCACTATAATAATAATAATAACGAAACATTTGATTTTTGAAATATTTATATTGAGGGATCAGTAGGATTTATCGGTCAAATTAGGAATTCCACCGAGCCGAACCCTCTGATATAAAAATATCTGGAGTCGGTGAATTATTTTTCCATTTAATAGTCTAGTAGGTTAACATGTTGTTCTTGTATTGTTTTGTATTAAATATACTTATATAGCGTGGATTTACTAGATGATCATTTATATGGAAAAGTGTGTGAAAGGGTTTAGTTTTTCCTATAGGAATAACTAAACCCGGACCTAAAAGTCTGGTGCGTAAAAAGTAGAAAGTAACGGTGCTATTGTAGCACAAGACAAAACAAGAATATTACAACTAAAATATAGTATAAAAAAGATGCAGAAATAAGAATCATTCTGAGTGGACATTAAAAACATGTCAATACAATGAGAAAGTAGGAAACCGAAAGCAAACAATTAGCAGATACTTTATCCAGACATAATTACAATGCGAGTATATTGAGAAGAGATTAAGATTAAGATGAATGGTATAATTTTTTAAATAATGTAGTTTTTAAAGCCCGTTTAAATTCCGTCAAATTCTGGATATTGGTAACAGTTGAGGGAAGTTTATTCCAAATCCACTATCTTTATCATAGTCGAACTTTTTCCCGTATTCCATTGACATTATTCTGGAAACATTTGCATATAGTTCCATGTCGTTATTAGAGATAGTAATCGCTAACGCGTAGCTCGAAGATACTAATAGCTAAATGGAACCACGAGGAAAAGGTCACCGTAAAGGACAATAGATTTAATTCTACAGAGGCTTGGTATCTAGCTTGATACATTACTCACAAATACCTGCATTTATAAGTTCTTTGCTGATATTCTTTAAAGATAATATAAATGTTTTTTTTTTCAATTCATTTGTAATAAAACTTTTATTGGCCGTGAATTGAAATAGAAAGGCTCCGTCTAAAGGTTATGAATAATATATTTAATAAAATTAGAGTCCCCGTACAATGCAGAGTTAAACTGGTTCCAGCACACTATGACCGGAGGTTGTTGGGTTTCAACACCTATTGTTATTGAGTGGGGAAGTAGCTAGGACTGAGACTATAAGGTACACATCTGTGGATGTCTTGGCTTGCTAGTTGCGAGGCGTGTGCAATAAGCACCAAATAATGCCGCCCCAGGCGATAACAGAATTCTCACAAATTTATTCAAAGTCTCGAGATGAATTATGGTAACTTGCAAATGACCATTACTCATTGTAATAAATTTTCCGTATTAAACTCTAGGCAGAACATAAAAAAACAATAATTCGTTCCTACATTTTGTGTGATGCCAGTGAAAAACAATATTAAAAACGAGGCTGTATTCAAATGTTAACCTTCAAATTAGTTTTCATTCAGGCGTGCACAATTTACTTTGCACGTTAAAAAAAATAAGCGTGCAACGCTTAAAGCCTCCTAAACCCATGTAACGCAGATATAAATAATATAAAAAAACATGTTTTTTTATAAATAAATACTTAATTTTTTTTAAAACATTTTTTTCATATTAGAGTGTACAATAAATTCCTCAGTGCGTGTCATCTTTGGGGATGCTGTGTGGAGGATCTTTTAGAAGGACAAATATCTGTGGTGTTTTGGAAAAGGGAGACTGGTCAATATATTAATTTGGTACCGAATGTTTCTCATATAGAAAAAAATAATTCGTTTGGCTTACTTCACATCGCATTTTTACTGACTCATCTCACTTTTCCAAAACTAAGATATATGAGGGGTGGGTAGGAATCTGGGGGTCCAGGAGTGACAGACGTATGAATCCAACCCTTCCACTGCGGTGCAAGGCGAGGGGTCGAGAGAGCCCGGCTTAAGAGGTCAAAGGTCTCCCAGTCCAACACAACCAGTCTCTTCCGATCCGGCCCGGAATGCAGTAGATGGGAAAAATCTAGACAAACCTCACCTACACTAAGTCACCAAACGTAGCGAACCAATGAAGGTGCAGATGTGTTGTTTATCCAATAAATGGTTATGATACCCTTACTCGTCTCCCAAATTGAGTTAAAAGCAAAAGTAGCTATTTTCACCTCTTCAGTTATGGTTACATGCCTAAACCTTGTCGCAGGATTGATAGTGATAAACTCGAATCGTCTAATTTCCAAACGAGCCATGGCATTTTTTGCTCCGCGATGCCTACGCTCCGCGCCGTGCAGAAATTCCTCCGCACCGCTCCGTGCCGCCAATAATCGCTGTTCGATTCCTCAGTGTTCGAGGTATGCAGGTCTGTGCCCGACAAATCCGCCCACGCGCGATCGGATGAAGTATAAATTTCTTCTCGGGTTCCGCTAGTAACAAATAAAAATCGGTACGATCAACCTGTGTGGCATAACGTAATAATGGGTCCCCATTCAGCTCGGCCCGGTAACGAAAATAGGCATTACTCCGGTCCGGAGGGGCGGGGATCTTTGATTCATACTGAGGCCTGATCGGGTTCATCTGGCGAGAAGAGTCTAAACAACTATTATATCTCCACACAACCGTCTTGAGTATTATATTCTTATTCACTGGTTCAACGTTGCCTTAAGGTCGGTTTAACTATACCTAAGCCGTCGTGATAAGTAAAGTTTTTAACTATTTCGACCTTACATAACGCGTTTATTTAAGTAAGCAACGGAGATGAAGGAAAACACAAATTATAAATCCACTTATATATAACTCAACAATAGGTAATGCCACTCTAAAATTATGGAAAACCGTTTCTTTTTGTTATGGTGCCTTAATAAAGTAGATACAATAAACAAGTTCAAGAACTGTAATAATTGAAGTAAAGCGTAAAGAATTTATAGAGCTAATATGATATAGGTACTATTTTTATTAGTAATTGCATCTTGTTCGTGGGCTAATCTATAGATTTTTATATTTGATATTAGGTATATAATTCAGCAACCCTTATACAAAAAGTCACCGACCGATAAAGAAAAATTGCTAATTCTATGAACTAATACAATTTCTGTGCGGGAGCAGGGTATATTTGCAATCAGCCATAGAGAAAGAAGAGGAGGAATATTTCAAGGCCAATTTTTTGTATGGTAATACCACTTTCGTTACCATTTCACTCTTGTTGTTTCGACTCTCGACATGATTCAACTTATTGACTGACTTAACTACACCATGCCCCCTACTTCCTCTTCCATTAATTTACGTTATTCCATGTATTAAATACCTTCAGACACTTCTTCCTTCGTCCATTCGCTCTCCTCTAGACTGATATCATTCCCAGCTAAAGTACCTAAGCCGTTTTAAAGTCTAGTGGACTTATTTCCCCCATAACATGCAACCATGGCTCTCATTCGAAAATAGGTTTTAGAGCTTTCTGGATCTTCATCTCTTAAATCAGAGATTAACTATATTGCTCACAGACCCTTCCTTATTAACCACGCTCGAATCCAACATCGTATTTTCTGTCGTGGCATTCTTTTCTTTATTTTGCACATCGGCTTGCGATTTAATTTTACAATCGGAAAACTTTTTAAAGATATTTTCATTGAAAGAGTCTGTACCATACAGCAGTCATTCATGTAATTACGATTGAGTTGGTATTAATTTCTTATAACTACTAAAATATATTGCGCAATTTTACAAGTACTATATACTAACAGAATATTTCGGTATTGGGAAATGTTTGATCGATTTTAACAGAAGTGAAAAAAATCGCTCGTTTCAGCCACACGGACACGTCCACAACTCACTTCTTTTGATTTATTTCTTTTCACCGCATAGGCACCTATCTAAAGTTTTGAATTTAATATGCTTTTTAAATTTGTCACGGAATGATGATTGAATGAATGAAAACTAATACCAAGGTAGTGATTGTGCATTTGGTATTTATAGGAGTATCTTCATCGGTTTATTACAGGTAATAATTAAGCATTGTTAATCAGCTAAAAGTATTCAAAGATCTCCAGATAGCTTTTATGGTTTAATAATGTTAATTTTCTTATATGTATTGTAGGTATTTAACGAAGTGATTGATTGTGAGTGCCATCACAATCGCCCTTCGAATTATATGACGCCAAAGAAAAGGGTCACCGTGTAACTAAGCCCGTCAGTTATCCAACAAAATCTTAATGACTTAATCAATGCAATAATCCTTGTTGTAAATTTCCCTTCAAAATAAAATAACATATGCACGACACACGACGCGCCACACATTATTTAGCACGGAATATTGTATTTGCAAACACGGTTCCAGTCTTCTATAAATATATGTACATAAGTATAATATTATTATAAAGCGTTTTAATGGCAATAGGCTATTGCACACCAAATCAACCAATTGCTCCTCTTGTAGCTGTGATTTATTTAGTCGTAAGTCGATGACGTTCCCTTATGTGTGGACTTAAAAATAGGTCATGTAATGAAAGAAAGGTTGTGCGAAACATGTCGCATGGATGGCGAAAGAAGAGCATGAGATTCAGGTTGAGATTGTTTTCTGCTTTTAGGTTATTTTATCATATATTGTTAATTATTATCACAAAACTAGGAACGAATTAGGAAATAGAGAGAAAAAGGTTTAATGATTAAGCACTTCGTAAAAACGTAGTCATCGAAGCCGTGATTCGGGTCGACTTCTTCCTGCAAATCTGACAGAGCTAACACAGCTAAAATACAACCCCAAAGCAACTGTCACTAGCATCACCGTCTAAAAGACAGAAAAAAACAAGATTTTTAATTGTAATATTTACAAGAGGTTACTATTTACATCCTGTCCAAAACTCGTCATCGGCATGCATGAATCCATGTCATGTTTGATGAAACGGATCTGATATTAGAAACTATTTATAGCCTCCTGCCATTCTTGCCTGCAGAATGTAAAGGACCACGCTCTATTTTATTTTAATTGAATCGTTTAGAGTCAGCACGTTGCTTGTTAGAATTCTGAGATTCTGACTTCGTTTCCTGCAAAAAACCTTAGTGCGCCCTTCTAAAATACAAAAATAACACCGAAAATGTCTTCTATCAAACGAAGTTGAAGCACACGAAACATTTTTTAAATTAAATTTAAATACATTAAAGTGCAATTTTTTTTGGTATATGCCACCTCACTAGGCTGAGCCTGTACCGATGTGGCAGGAATTTAAACTTTATATATCGGTTGTACCGATTTGGCCGATGGTGTATTTTTAAAATACTCCCCATTGGATTCGTTTTATAAAGCCGCACTTTTTTCGTATCGCTTCCCCACTTTAGCTATTGAATGAAGGTTTTAATTCTTTTAGTTGTGTACTTGAAGGTCTTCAATGTGGGGAAACTTTAATTATAATTAGAAATGAGATGGGGTTTAGAGTTATGCATGATTTTATAGAATCATGGGGATGTGCTGTATGACGACACATTGTTATCTTTTAGTTTACTCACAAACAGGTCACACGGTGACGTTCCCTTATGTATCAGCAAAATGATATAGCAATGGCATTTTTTTGAGAAATTTCCAATAATTGTGAAAATTGTGAACAACCGTCGCATTTTGAACTAGTTCCATTACTAAATCAAGTAATGGTGCTTCAAAATAAATTTTAAATGAATCTTTAATTGATTGGTTGAACTTGCGTTTCCTAGAATACTGTCTCCTTTGAGTTTTGACAGATATTTCGTTATGTTTACTTACTTTCTTCTTTAAATTTTTTTGAAAATTTTCAAAGACAAATCTACTTCTTTTAGTTGCGTACTTGAAGGTCTTCAATGTGGGTGAATTATAATTAGTAATGAGATGGGGTTAAGAGTTGTGCATGATTTTATAGAATCATTGTGGAATTTCCCTTCTTGTCTTGTCCTACGTCTTCGTTGGGGATGTGCGGTTTGACTACACATTGTTTTCTTTTAGTTTACTCACAAACGGTTATACGGTGACGTTCCCTTATGTATGCGCAAAATGATGTGGCAGAGGCACATTTTTTAGAAATTTCCAATAATTGTGAAATTGTGAACAACCGTCGCATTTTGAACTGGTTCCATTACTAAATCAAGTAATGGTTCTTCAAAATAGAACTTAAATGAATCTTTAATTGATTGGTTGAACTTCCGTTTCCTGGAATACTGTCGCCTTTTGAGTTTTAACTGATGTTTCGTCATTTTTACTTACTTCTACGGTAGTTTTAGTTGACGCTTTCATCTTTAAAACTTTTTTGCAAAATTTCAAACACAAATCTACTTCTTGTAGTTGCGTACTTGAAGGTCTTCAATGTGGGTGAATTAAACTTTAATTATAATTAGTAATGAGATGGGGTTAAGAGTTGTGCATGATTTTATAGAATCATGGTAGATTTTCCATTCTTTTCTTGTCCTACGTCTTCGTTGGGAATGTGCTGTTTGACTACACATTGTTTTCTCTCAGTTTACTCACAAACAGGTCACACGGTGACGTTCCCTTATATATGAGCAAAATGATGTGCCAGAGGCACATTTTGGAGATATTTCCAATAATTGTGAAAATTGTGAACAACCGTCGCATTTTGAACTGGTTCCATTACTAAATCAAGTAATGGTTCTTCAAAATAGATCTTCAATGAATCTTAAATTGATTGGTTGAACTTGCGTTTCCTCGAATACTGTCTCCTTTGAGTTTTCACAGATGTTTCGTCATTTTTACTTAATTCAGCGGTAGTTGTACTTGACGAATTCATCTTTAATTTTTTTTTTGTTAATTTTCAAACACAAATCTACTTCTTTTAGTTCTTTACTTGAAGGTCTTCAATGTGGGGAAACTTTGATTATAATTAGTAGTTAGATGGGGTTAAGAATTTGCGTGAATTTATGGAATCATGGTGGAATTTCCCTTCTTGTCTTGTCCTACGTCTTCGTTGGGAATGTGCTGTTTGACTACACATGGTTTTCTCTCAGTTTACTCACAAACAGGTCACACGGTGACGTTCCCTTATGTATGAGCAAAATGATGTGCCAGAGGCACATTTTTGAGATATTTCCAATAATTGTGAAAATTGTGAACAACCGTCGCATTTTGAACTGGTTCCATTACTAAATCAAGTAATGGTTCTTCAAAATAGATCTTAAATGAATCTTTATTGATAGGTAGAACTTGCGTTTCCTCGAATACTGTCTCCTTAGAGTTTTGACTGATGTTTCGTCATTTTTACTTACGTCTGCGGTAGTTTTAGTTGACGCATTCATCTTTAAAACTTTTTTGCAAAATTTCAAACACAAATCCACTTCTTGTAGTTGCGTACTTGAAGGTCTTCAATGTGGGTGAATTAAACTTTAATTATAATTAGTAATGAGATGGGGTTAAGAGTTGTGCGTGATTTTATAGAATCATGGTGGAATTTCCATTCTTTTCTTGTCCTACGTCTTCGTTGGGAATGTGCTGTTTGACTACACATTGTTTTCTCTCAGTTTACTCACAAACAGGTCACACGGTGACGTTCCCTTATGTACGAGCAAAATGATGTGCCAGAGGCACATTTTGGAGAAATTTCCAATAATTGTGAAAATTGTGAACAACCGTCGCATTTTGAACTGGTGCCATTACTAAATCAAGCAATGGTTCTTTAAAATAGAACTTAAATGAATCTTTAATTGATTGGTTTGACTTGCGTTTCCTGGAATACTGTCTCCTTTGAGTATTGACAGATATTTCGTTATGTTTACTTACTTTGTTCTTTAAATTTTTATTGAAAATTTACAAACACAAATCTACTTCTTTTAGTGGCGTACTTGAAGGTCTTCAATGTGGGGAAACTTTAATTATAATTAATAATGAGATGGGGTTAAGAGTGCTGCATGATTTTATAGAATCATGGTGGAATTTCCCTTCTTGTTGTTTCCTACGTCTTCGTTAAGAATGTGATGTTTGACTACACATTGTTTTCTCTCAGTTTACTCACAAACAGGTCACACGGTGACGTTTCCTTATGTATGAGCAAAATGATGCCAGCTGATCCGGTGGTGATATAGTATATTATATAATGACAATATATAACTGTGCACACACACGTGATGTGCTGGTCCTACTTCTTGGGGGCGGCCTTCTTCGCTGCGGGCTTGCCCTTGGGGG
Organism: Limnephilus auricula; assembly: GCA_951813805.1. Classification (NCBI taxonomy): domain Eukaryota; kingdom Metazoa; phylum Arthropoda; class Insecta; order Trichoptera; family Limnephilidae; genus Limnephilus; species Limnephilus auricula. Next base: position 30,703,586 of record OX638391.1, read on the forward strand.
CGGCGGCAGCCTTCTTCGGCTTGGGCGCCTTGGGCTTCTTGGTCGGGGGCTTGGCGGACTTCTTCGCCTTCGTGGGGCTCTTGGGCTTCGCTGCGGGCTTCTTGGCGGCGGCGGCCTTCTTGGCGGGCGAGCCGGCGGGAAATTTTTTGGCCTTGGCAGGGGCGGCGGCGGCCTTCTTCGCCTTGGCGGGCGCGGCGGCACATTTTGTAGATATTTCCAATAATTGTGAAAATTGTGAACAATCGTCGCATTTTGAACTGGTTCCATTACTAAATCAAGTAATGGTTCTTCAAAATAGATCTTAAATGAATCTTTAATTGATTAGTTGAACTTGCGTTTCCTGGAATACTGTCTCCTTTGAGTATTGACAGATATTTCGTTATGTTTACTTACTTTCTTCTTTAATTTTTTTTTTAAATTTTCAAACTCTAATTTACTTCTTTTAGTTGCGTACTTGAAGGTCTTCAATGTGGGGAAACTTTAATTATAATTAATAATGAGATGGGGTTAAGAGTTGTGCATGATTTTATAGAATCATGGTGGAATTTCCATTCTTTTCTTGTCCTACGTCTTCGTTGGGAATGTGCTGTTTGACTACACATTGTTTTCTCTCAGTTTACTCACAAACAGGTCACACGGTGACGTTCCCTTATTTATGAGCAAAATGATGTGCCAGAGGCACATTTTGGAGATATTTCCAATAATTGTGAAAATTGTGAACAACCGTCGCATTTTGAACTGCATCCATTACTAAATCAAGTAATGGTTCTTCAAAATAGATCTTAAATGAATCTTTATTGATAGGTAGAACGTGCGTTTCCTCGAATACTGTCTCCTTTGAGTTTTCACTGATGTTTCGTCATTTTTACTTACGTCTGCGGTAGTTTTAGTTGACGCATTCATCTTTTAAACTTTTTTGCAAAATTTGAAACACAAATCTACTTCTTGTAGTTGCGTACTTGAAGGTCTTCAATGTGGGTGAATTAAACTTTAATTATAATTAGTAATGTGATGGGGTTAAGAGTTGTGCATGATTTTATAGAATCATGGTAGATTTTCCATTCTTTTCTTGTCCTACGTCTTCGTTGGGAATGTGCTGTTTGACTACACATTGTTTTCTCTCAGTTTACTCACAAACAGGTCACACGGTGACGTTCCCTTATTTTTGAGCAAATTGATGTGGCAATGGCACATTTTTGAGATATTTCCAATAATTGTGAAAATTGTGAACAACCGTCGCATTTTGAACTGGTTCCATTACTAAATCAAGTAATGGTTCTTCAAAATAGATCTTCAATGAATCTTTATTAATTGGTTGAACTTGCGTTTCCTCGAATACTGTCTCCTTTGAGTTTTCACAGATGTTTCGTCATTTTTACTTAATTCAGCGGTAGTTTTAGTTGACTTTATGATTCATCTTTAAAACTTTTTTGCAAAATTTCTAACACAAATCTACTTCTTTTAGTTGCGTACTTGAAGGTCTTCAATGTGGGGAAACTTTAATTATAATTAATAATCAGATGGGGTTAAGAGTTCTGCATGATTTTATAGAATCATGGTAGATTTTCCATTCTTTTCTTGTCCTACGTCTTCGTTGGGAATGTGCTGTTTGACTACACATTGTTTTCTCTCAGTTTACTCACAAACAGGTCACACGGTGACATTCCCTTATGTATGAGCAAAATGATGTGCCAGAGGCACATTTTTCAGATATTTCCAATAATTGTGAAAATTGTGAACAACCGTCGCATTTTGAACTGGTTCCATTACTAAATCAAGTAATGGTTCTTCAAAATAGATCTTAAATGAATCTTTATTGATTGGTAGAACTTGCGTTTCCTCGAATACTGTCTCCTTTGAGTTTTTACGGATGTTTCGTCATTTTTACTTACGCCTGCGGTAATTTTAGTTGACGCATTCATCTTTAAAACTTTTTTGCGAAATTTCACACACAAATCCACTTCTTGTAGTTGCGTACTTGAAGGTCTTCAATGTGGGTGAATTAAACTTTAATTATAATTAGTAATGAGATGGGGTTAAGAGTTGTGCGTGATTTTATAGAATCATGGTGGAATTTCCATTCTTTTCTTGTCCTACGTCTTCGTTGGGAATGTGCTGTTTGACTACACATTGTTTTCTCTCAGTTTACTCACAAACAGGTCACACGGTGACGTTCCCTTATGTACGAGCAAAATGATGTGCCAGAGGCACATTTTGGAGAAATTTCCAATAATTGTGAAAATTGTGAACAACCGTCGCATTTTGAACTGGTTCCATTACTAAATCAAGCAATGGTTCTTTAAAATAGAACTTAAATGAATCTTTAATTGATTGGTTTGACTTGCGTTTCCTGGAATACTGTCTCCTTTGAGTATTGACAGATATTTCGTTATGTTTACTTACTTTGTTCTTTAAATTTTTATTGAAAATTTACAAACACAAATCTACTTCTTTTAGTGGCGTACTTGAAGGTCTTCAATGTGGGGAAAATTTAATTATAATTAATAATGAGATGGGGTTAAGAGTTCTGCATGATTTTATAGAATCATGGTGGAATTTCCCTTCTTGTTGTTTCCTACGTCTTCGTTAAGAATGTGATGTTTGACTACACATTGTTTTCTCTCAGTTTACTCACAAACAGGTCACACGGTGACGTTTCCTTATGTATGAGCAAAATGATGCCAGCTGATCCGGTGGTGATATAGTATATTATATAATGACAATATATAACTGTGCACACACACGTGATGTGCTGGTCCTACTTCTTGGGGGCGGCCTTCTTCGCTGCGGGCTTGCCCTTGGGGGCGGCGGCAGCCTTCTTCGGCTTGGGCGCCTTGGGCTTCTTGGTCGGGGGCTTGGCGGACTTCTTCGCCTTCGTGGGGCTCTTGGGCTTCGCTGCGGGCTTCTTGGCGGCGGCGGCCTTCTTGGCGGGCGAGCCGGCGGGAAATTTTTTGGCCTTGGCAGGGGCGGCGGCGGCCTTCTTCGCCTTGGCGGGCGCGGCGGCACATTTTGGAGATATTTCCAATAATTGTGAAAATTGTGAACAATCGTCGCATTTTGAACTGGTTCCATTACTAAATCAAGTAATGGTTCTTCAAAATAGATCTTAAATGAATCTTTAATTGATTAGTTGAACTTGCGTTTCCTGGAATACTGTCTCCTTTGAGTATTGACAGATATTTCGTTATGTTTACTTACTTTCTTCTTTAATTTTTTTTTTAAATTTTCAAACTCTAATTTACTTCTTTTAGTTGCGTACTTGAAGGTCTTCAATGTGGGGAAACTTTAATTATAATTAATAATGAGATGGGGTTAAGAGTTGTGCATGATTTTATAGAATCATGGTGGAATTTCCATTCTTTTCTTGTCCTACGTCTTCGTTGGGAATGTGCTGTTTGACTACACATTGTTTTCTCTCAGTTTACTCACAAACAGGTCACACGGTGACATTCCCTTATGTATGAGCAAAATGATGTGCCAGAGGCACATTTTTGAGATATTTCCAATAATTGTGATAATTGTGAACAACCGTCGCATTTTTAACTGGTTCCATTACTAAATCAAGTAATGGTTCTTCAAAATAGATCTTAAATGAATCTTTATTGATTGGTAGAACTTGCGTTTCCTCGAATACTGTCTCCTTTGAGTTTTTACGGATGTTTCGTCATTTTTACTTACGCCTGCGGTAATTTTAGTTGACGCATTCATCTTTAAAACTTTTTTGCGAAATTTCACACACAAATCCACTTCTTGTAGTTGCGTACTTGAAGGTCTTCAATGTGGGTGAATTAAACTTTAATTATAATTAGTAATGAGATGGGGTTAAGAGTTGTGCGTGATTTTATAGAATCATGGTGGAATTTCCATTCTTTTCTTGTCCTACGTCTTCGTTGGGAATGTGCTGTTTGACTACACATTGTTTTCTCTCAGTTTACTCACAAACAGGTCACACGGTGACGTTCCCTTATGTACGAGCAAAATGATGTGCCAGAGGCACATTTTGGAGAAATTTCCAATAATTGTGAAAATTGTGAACAACCGTCGCATTTTGAACTGGTTCCATTACTAAATCAAGCAATGGTTCTTTAAAATAGAACTTAAATGAATCTTTAATTGATTGGTTTGACTTGCGTTTCCTGGAATACTGTCTCCTTTGAGTATTGACAGATATTTCGTTATGTTTACTTACTTTGTTCTTTAAATTTTTATTGAAAATTTACAAACACAAATCTACTTCTTTTAGTGGCGTACTTGAAGGTCTTCAATGTGGGGAAACTTTAATTATAATTAATAATGAGATGGGGTTAAGAGTTCTGCATGATTTTATAGAATCATGGTGGAATTTCCCTTCTTGTTGTTTCCTACGTCTTCGTTAAGAATGTGATGTTTGACTACACATTGTTTTCTCTCAGTTTACTCACAAACAGGTCACACGGTGACGTTTCCTTATGTATGAGCAAAATGATGCCAGCTGATCCGGTGGTGATATAGTATATTATATAATGACAATATATAACTGTGCACACACACGTGATGTGCTGGTCCTACTTCTTGGGGGCGGCCTTCTTCGCTGCGGGCTTGCCCTTGGGGGCGGCGGCAGCCTTCTTCGGCTTGGGCGCCTTGGGCTTCTTGGTCGGGGGCTTGGCGGACTTCTTCGCCTTCGTGGGGCTCTTGGGCTTCGCTGCGGGCTTCTTGGCGGCGGCGGCCTTCTTGGCGGGCGAGCCGGCGGGAAATTTTTTGGCCTTGGCAGGGGCGGCGGCGGCCTTCTTCGCCTTGGCGGGCGCGGCGGCACATTTTGGAGATATTTCCAATAATTGTGAAAATTGTGAACAATCGTCGCATTTTGAACTGGTTCCATTACTAAATCAAGTAATGGTTCTTCAAAATAGATCTTAAATGAATCTTTAATTGATTAGTTGAACTTGCGTTTCCTGGAATACTGTCTCCTTTGAGTATTGACAGATATTTCGTTATGTTTACTTACTTTCTTCTTTAATTTTTTTTTTAAATTTTCAAACTCTAATTTACTTCTTTTAGTTGCGTACTTGAAGGTCTTCAATGTGGGGAAACTTTAATTATAATTAATAATGAGATGGGGTTAAGAGTTGTGCATGATTTTATAGAATCATGGTGGAATTTCCATTCTTTTCTTGTCCTACGTCTTCGTTGGGAATGTGCTGTTTGACTACACATTGTTTTCTCTCAGTTTACTCACAAACAGGTCACACGGTGACGTTCCCTTATTTATGAGCAAAATGATGTGCCAGAGGCACATTTTGGAGATATTTCCAATAATTGTGAAAATTGTGAACAACCGTCGCATTTTGAACTGCATCCATTACTAAATCAAGTAATGGTTCTTCAAAATAGATCTTAAATGAATCTTTATTGATAGGTAGAACGTGCGTTTCCTCGAATACTGTCTCCTTTGAGTTTTCACTGATGTTTCGTCATTTTTACTTACGTCTGCGGTAGTTTTAGTTGACGCATTCATCTTTTAAACTTTTTTGCAAAATTTGAAACACAAATCTACTTCTTGTAGTTGCGTACTTGAAGGTCTTCAATGTGGGTGAATTAAACTTTAATTATAATTAGTAATGTGATGGGGTTAAGAGTTGTGCATGATTTTATAGAATCATGGTAGATTTTCCATTCTTTTCTTGTCCTACGTCTTCGTTGGGAATGTGCTGTTTGACTACACATTGTTTTCTCTCAGTTTACTCACAAACAGGTCACACGGTGACGTTCCCTTATTTTTGAGCAAATTGATGTGGCAATGGCACATTTTTGAGATATTTCCAATAATTGTGAAAATTGTGAACAACCGTCGCATTTTGAACTGGTTCCATTACTAAATCAAGTAATGGTTCTTCAAAATAGATCTTCAATGAATCTTTATTGATTGGTTGAACTTGCGTTTCCTCGAATACTGTCTCCTTTGAGTTTTCACAGATGTTTCGTCATTTTTACTTAATTCAGCGGTAGTTTTAGTTGACTTTATGATTCATCTTTAAAACTTTTTTGCAAAATTTCTAACACAAATCTACTTCTTTTAGTTGCGTACTTGAAGGTCTTCAATGTGGGGAAACTTTAATTATAATTAATAATGAGATGGGGTTAAGAGTTCTGCATGATTTTATAGAATCATGGTAGATTTTCCATTCTTTTCTTGTCCTACGTCTTCGTTGGGAATGTGCTGTTTGACTACACATTGTTTTCTCTCAGTTTACTCACAAACAGGTCACACGGTGACATTCCCTTATGTATGAGCAAAATGATGTGCCAGAGGCACATTTTTGAGATATTTCCAATAATTGTGAAAATTGTGAACAACCGTCGCATTTTGAACTGGATCCATTACTAAATCAAGTAATGGTTCTTCAAAATAGATCTTAAATGAATCTTTATTGATAGGTAGAACTTGCGTTTCCTCGAATACTGTCTCCTTAGAGTTTTGACTGATGTTTCGTCATTTTTACTTACGTCTGCGGTAGTTTTAGTTGACGCATTCATCTTTAAAACTTTTTTGCAAAATTTCAAACACAAATCCACTTCTTGTAGTTGCGTACTTGAAGGTCTTCAATGTGGGTGAATTAAACTTTAATTATAATTAGTAATGAGATGGGGTTAAGAGTTGTGCGTGATTTTATAGAATCATGGTGGAATTTCCATTCTTTTCTTGTCCTACGTCTTCGTTGGGAATGTGCTGTTTGACTACACATTGTTTTCTCTCAGTTTACTCACAAACAGGTCACACGGTGACGTTTCCTTATGTATGAGCAAAATGATGTGCCAGAGGCACACTTTGGAGATATTTCCAATAATTGTGAAAATTGTGAACAACCGTCGCATTTTGAACTGGTTCCATTACTAAATCAAGTAATGGTTCTTCAAAATATATCTTAAATGAATCTTTATTGATTGGTAGAACTTGCGTTTCCTCGAATACTGTCTCCTTTGAGTTTTTACGGATGTTTCGTCATTTTTACTTACGCCTGCGGTAATTTTAGTTGACGCATTCATCTTTAAAACTATTTTGCGAAATTTCACACACAAATCCACTTCTTGTAGTTGCGTACTTGAAGGTCTTCAATGTGGGTGAATTAAACTTTAATTATAATTAGTAATGAGATGGGGTTAAGAGTTGTGCGTGATTTTATAGAATCATGGTGGAATTTCCATTCTTTTCTTGTCCTACGTCTTCGTTGGGAATGTGCTGTTTGAGTACACATTGTTTTCTCTCAGTTTACTCACAAACAGGTCACACGGTGACGTTCCCTTATGTATAAGCAAATTGATGGGGCAATGGCACATTTTTAAGATATTTCCAATAATTGTGAAAATTGTGAACAACCGTCGCATTTTAAACTGGTTCCATTACTAAATCAAGTAATGGTTCTTCAAAATAGATCTTCAATGAATCTTTATTGATTGGTAGAACTTGCGTTTCCTCGAATACTGTCTCCTTGATTTTTGACTGATGTTTCGTCATTTTTACTTACGTCTGCGGTAATTTTAGTTGACGCATTCATCTTTAAAACTTTTTTGCAAAATTTCAAACACAAATCCACTTCTTGTAGTTGCGTACTTGAAGGTCTTATATGTGGGTGAATTAAACTTTAATTATAATTAGTAATGAGATGGGGTTAAGAGTTGTGCGTGATTTTATAGAATCATGGTGGAATTTCCATTCTTTTCTTGTCCTACGTCTTCGTTGGGAATGTGCTGTTTGACTACACATTGTTTTCTCTCAGTTTACTCACAAACAGGTCACACGGTGACGTTCCCTTATGTATGAGCAAAATGATGTGCCAGAGGCACATTTTGGAGAAATTTCCAATAATTGTGAACAACCGTCGCATTTTGAACTGGTTCCATTACTAAATCAAGCAATGGTTCTTTAAAATAGAACTTAAATGAATCTTTAATTGATTGGTTTGACTTGCGTTTCCTGGAATACTGTCTCCTTTGAGTATTGACAGATATTTCGTTATGTTTACTTACTTTGTTCTTTAAATTTTTATTAAAAATTTACAAACACAAATCTACTTCTTTTAGTGGCGTACTTGAAGGTCTTCAATGTGGGGAAACTTTAATTATAATTAATAATGAGATGGGGTTAAGAGTTCTGCATGATTTTATAGAATCATGGTGGAATTTCCCTTCTTGTCTTGTCCTACGTCTTCGTTGGGAATGTGATGTTTGACTACACATTGTTTTCTCTCAGTTTACTCACAAACAGGTCACACGGTGACGTTTCCTTATGTATGAGCAAAATGATGTGCCAGAGGCACACTTTGGAGATATTTCCAATAATTGTGAAAATTGTGAACAACCGTCGCATTTTGAACTGGTTCCATTACTAAATCAAGTAATGGTTCTTCAAAATAGATCTTAAATGAATCTTTAATTGATTAGTTGAACTTGCGTTTCCTGGAATACTGTCTCTTTGAGTATTGACAGATATTTCGTTATGTTTACTTACTTTCTTTTTTAATTTTTTTTTTAAATTTTCAAACTCTAATTTACTTCTTTTAGTTGCGTACTTGAAGGTTTTCAATGTGGGGAAACTTTAATTATAATTAATAATGAGATGGGGTTAAGAGTTGTGCATGATTTTATAGAATCATGGTGGAATTTCCCTTCTTGTCTTGTCCTACGTCTTCGTTGGGAATGTGATGTTTGACTACACATTGTTTTCTCTCAGTTTACTCACAAACAGGTCACACGGTGACGTTTCCTTATGTATGAGCAAAATGATGTGCCAGAGGCACACTTTGGAGATATTTCCAATAATTGTGAAAATTGTGAACAACCGTCGCATTTTGAACTGGTTCCATTACTAAATCAAGTAATGGTTCTTCAAAATATATCTTAAATGAATCTTTATTGATTGGTAGAACTTGCGTTTCCTCGAATACTGTCTCCTTTGAGTTTTTACGGATGTTTCGTCATTTTTACTTACGCCTGCGGTAATTTTAGTTGACGCATTCATCTTTAAAACTTTTTTGCGAAATTTCACACACAAATCCACTTCTTGTAGTTGCGTACTTGAAGGTCTTCAATGTGGATGAATTAAACTTTAATTATAATTAGTAATGAGATGGGGTTAAGAGTTGTGCGTGATTTTATAGAATCATGTTGGAATTTCCATTCTTTTCTTGTCCTACGTCTTCGTTGGGAATGTGCTGTTTGACTACACATTGTTTTCTCTCAGTTTACTCACAAACAGGTCACACGGTGACGTTCCCTTATGTATGAGCAAAATGATGTGCCAGAGGCACATTTTGGAGAAATTTCCAATAATTGTGAACAACCGTCGCATTTTGAACTGGTTCCATTACTAAATCAAGCAATGGTTCTTTAAAATAGAACTTAAATGAATCTTTAATTGATTGGTTTGACTTGCGTTTCCTGGAATACTGTCTCCTTTGAGTATTGACAGATATTTCGTTATGTTTACTTACTTTGTTCTTTAAATTTTTATTAAAAATTTACAAACACAAATCTACTTCTTTTAGTGGCGTACTTGAAGGTCTTCAATGTGGGGAAACTTTAATTATAATTAATAATGTGATGGGGTTAAGAGTTCTGCATGATTTTATAGAATCATGGTGGAATTTCCCTTCTTGTCTTGTCCTACGTCTTCGTTGGGAATGTGATGTTTGACTACACATTGTTTCCATTTAGTTTACTCACAAACAGGTCACACGGTGACGTTGCCTTATGTATGAGCAAAATGATGTGGCAATGGCACATTTTTGAGATATTTCCAATAATTGTGAAAATTGTGAACAACTGTCGCATTTTGAACTGGATCCATTACTAAATCAAGTAATGGTTCTTCAAAATAGATCTTAAATGAATCTTTAATTGATTAGTTGAACTTGCGTTTCCTGGAATACTGTCTCCTTTGAGTATTGACAGATATTTCGTTATGTTTACTTACTTTCATTTTTAATTTTTTTTTTAAATTTTCAAACTCTAATTTACTTCTTTTAGTTGCGTACTTGAAGGTCTTCAATGTGGGGAAACTTTAATTATAATTAATAATGAGATGGGGTTAAGAGTTGTGCATGATTTTATAGAATCATGGTGGAATTTCCATTCTTTTCTTGTCCTACGTCTTCGTTTGGAATATGTTGTTTGACTACACATTGTTTCCATTTAGTTTACTCACAAACAGGTCACACGGTGACGTTGCCTTATGTATGAGCAAAATGATGTGGCAATGGCACATTTTTGAGATATTTCCAATAATTGTGAAAATTGTGAACAACTGTCGCATTTTGAACTGGATCCATTACTAAATCAAGTAATGGTTCTTCAAAATAGATCTTAAATGAATCTTTATTGATAGGTAGAACTTGCGTTTCCTCGAATACTGTCTCCTTTGAGTTTTCACTGATGTTTCGTCATTTTCACTTACGTCTGCGGTAGTTTTAGTTGACGCATTCATCTTTAAAACTTTTTTGCAAAATTTCAAACACAAATCCACTTCTTGTAGTTGCGTACTTGAAGGTCTTCAATGTGGGTGAATTAAACTTTAATTATAATTAGTAATGAGAGGGGGTTAAGAATTGTGCGTGATTTTATAGAATCATGGTGGAATTTCCATTCTTTTCTTGTCCTACGTCTTCGTTGGGAATGTGCTGTTTGACTACACATTGTTTTCTCTCAGTTTACTCACAAACAGGTCACACGGTGACGTTCCCTTATGTATGAGCAAATTGATGGGGCAATGGCACATTTTTAAGATATTTCCAATAATTGTGAAAATTGTGAACAACCGTCGCATTTTAAACTGGTTCCATTACTAAATCAAGTAATGGTTCTTCAAAATAGATCTTCAATGAATCTTTATTGATTGGTAGAACTTGCGTTTCCTCGAATACTGTCTCCTTTGAGTTTTCACGGATGTTTCGTCATTTTTACTTACGTCTGCGGTAATTTTAGTTGACGCATTCATCTTTAAAACTTTTTTGCAAAATTTCAAACACAAATCCACTTCTTGTAGTTGCGTACTTGAAGGTCTTATATGTGGGTGAATTAAACTTTAATTATAATTAGTAATGAGATGGGGTTAAGAGTTGTGCGTGATTTTATAGAATCATGGTGGAATTTCCATTCTTTTCTTGCCCTACGTCTTCGTTGGGAATGTGCTGTTTGACTACACATTGTTTTCTCTCAGTTTACTCACAAACAGGTCACACGGTGACGTTCCCTTATGTATGAGCAAATTGATGGGGCAATGGCACATTTTTAAGATACTTCCAATAATTGTGAAAATTGTGAACAACCGTCGCATTTTGAACTGGTTCCATTACTAAATCAAGTAATGGTTCTTCAAAATAGATCTTCAATGAATCTTTATTTATCTCGAATACTGTCTCCTTTGAGTTTTGACAGATGTTTCGTCATTTTTACTTACTTCTGCCTTAGTTTTAGTTGACGCATTCATCTTTAAAACTTTTTTGCAAAATTTCAAACTCAAATCTACTTCTTTTAGTTGCGTACTTTAAGGTCTTCAATGTGGGGAAACTTTAATTATAATTAATAATGAGATGGGGTTAAGAGTTGTGCGTGATTTTATAGAATCATGGTGGAATTTCCATTCTTTTCTTGTCCTACGTCTTCGTTGGGAATGTGCTGTTTGACTACACATTGTTTTCTCTCAGTTTACTCACAAACAGGTCACACGGTGACGTTCCCTTATGTATGAGCAAATTGATGGGGCAATGGCACATTTTTAAGATATTTCCAATAATTGTGAAAATTGTGAACAACCGTCGCATTTTGAACTGGTTCCATTACTAAATCAAGTAATGGTCCTTCAAAATAGATCTTTAATGAATCTTTAATTGATTGGTTGAACTTGCGTTTCCTGGAATACTGTCTCCTTTGAGTATTGACAGATATGCGGTAAATACTTCTGAGGTAGTTTTAGTTGACGCATTCATCTTTAAAACCTTTTTGCAAAATTTCAAACACAAATCCACTTCTTGTAGTTGCGTACTTGAAGGTCTTCAATGTGGGTGAATTAAACTTTAATTATAATTAGTAATGAGATGGGGTTAAGAGTTGTGCGTGATTTTATAGAATCATGGTGGAATTTCCATTTTTGACTACACATTGTTTTCTCTCAGTTTACTCACAAACAGGTCACACGGTGACGTTCCCTTATGTATGAGCAAAATGATGTGGCAATGGCACATTTTTGAGATATTTCCAATAATTGTGAAAATTGTGAACAACCGTCGTATTTTGAACTGGTTCCATTACTTAATCAAGTAATGGTTCTTCAAAATAGAACTTAAATGAATTTTTAATTGATTGGTTGAACTTGCGTTTCCTGGAATACTGTCTCCTTTGAGTTTTGACACATGTTTTGTTATGTTTACTTACTTTCATCCTTAATTTTTTTTTTGCAAGTTTTTAAACACAAATCTAATCTTTCAGTTGCGTACTTGACGGTGTTCAATGTGGGTGAATTAAACTTTATTTATTATTTATTAGTAATAAAATGGGGTTAAGAGTTGTGCGTGATTAACAATCTCATAGATTTATATAAGAGGGTTGGGTCGTGGTATTAATACCATTGCGATTTGAATTAATACAATCCGTTTTTTCCGCAATTTGATAGTGAAATCCTAAACAGAAAAGCTCTGTATATTTCATACGGCCAAAGTTCACCGTTATTTCTTGCTGAAAAAATACAATTATATTGACGATACCGGCACGAAGACTGGTTTGTTTTCAGATCGTAAATATAAACTTTAAAATAATTAATGTGAATATTGAACGAAGTTAGTGATAGTTTGAAGGAGCATGGGGAGAAGGTGGAATGATAAATTAAGTAGAGTGGGAAGAAGATGAACTACAAAATAAATCAAGTTAGATAGGTGTTCCAAGCACATTCAAAGCCAATCCAATGTAACGTACGTATTTGAGAAAGTTGGTAGCTCACTTTCAGGAAAATCGACCTTTCAAATCATCCCCTAATTATCTTACTTTGATTTGTGATGCGTATCCACAACGTACAACAGATATTCGGATGCCTCCCTATCTGCACGATTCAATCAAACAACTTTGATTAAAAAAATATAGTCGATTGATCACACAACGCCGGCCGGGGACGCATTAGAACGGTCACACAATACTGATTGCCTGATCCCTTGACAATGTTGTTGATTGAGGAAATTAATTTCCGGTCGATGAATTTTTTTGTTTGACAGATACAACATAGCTGAACAAAGTATTCGCTAATTCAACGAAAAATTAAGCAGAGTTTATAAAATTTCGTGAATGTAAACGAATGTTTTTCGCTTCATTGCCTTTTAACAATATACGATAAATGCTTATGTATTTATCTATACAAGGCATTTTATATTAGATATATATTTCTTTACTTGGTATTGATTTTCGCTACTATTAGAGCATGAAAAAAATTTTTGTTCTACTTGCCTGACCTTTTGAAAGTCTGATTTTATTAATGTGAAAAATAATTTGAATTAATTTCATGTTAGATTATTTTGGGGTATGGGGTAATTCTCTCTCTCTGGTTTCAATCCTGGGATTGGTTTGCAGCAATTTCCTTTATTTTTCTCTTCCATTCTTCCCTTTCTTGTGCGGCTCTTTTGAAGTCTGCATATGATGAGCAGCGCATGTCCACCAGCAGGTCCTCCAGGTACTCTCGTCCCCTAGAGTTTGTCCCCTCGGTCATACCCTCCATTATGGCATGCAAGAGGCCTTCTTGTCGTATTATATGGCCGATCCATCTTGCACGCCTTTCGGACAAGGTCCTGAGCAGGTGCCTTCCTCCTTCGATTCTTTGGAGAACCTCCTCCTTTGTAAGGTGGTCTCTCCAGGAATTTCCTAATAGTCTTCTATAGGACCACATCTCAAAAGCCTCTAGTCTCCGTTTATCTCTTTCGGATAGATACATAGATACATTTACATCAAGATACTCCATACGTAGGTCTTAATGAGGAGTATTCTCAGTATTAGGTCTATATTATTCGATTATATTATTTTAGACCTTTTATTGAATGTAAGCCTAGCCTGTCGGCTGTCGACCTCGCTCTTAGACCGACCGTCCCAAGTTATTTTGTTCCCAAAGTAGACAAACTCCTCGGTGTTCTTTAGTGCTTAGTTCTTTCCTGAACAGTAGGCTGATTAAAGTCACCTGTACGGATAAATTTAGCGTCCGGATATTATCTTCGCAATAATTCTACTTCTTGACAGTAACTTATATATAGCTGCTATTGTCCATAGTTCTTATTTCGATCAACCTTCCGACAGTCGACAAACAACTTCCCTCCTACCGCTAAAATATGACTAAAAGCAGTATTTATATAAATTGCTTAGCGCCATACAGATTATCCGAATTACATTGACATGAACAAAACAAAGCGGAAATACGATACTAGTAGTAGGCTGATTAAGTTGAAAGGCTGTAAGGATAAATTTAGCGTCCGGATATTTTCTTCGCAATAATTCTACTTCTTGACAGTAACTAATATATAGCTGCTATTGTCCATAGTTCTTATTTCGATCAACCTTCCGACAGTCGACAAACAACTTCCCTCCTACCGCTAAAATATGACTAAAAGCAGTATTTATATAAATTGCTTAGCGCCATACAGATTATCCGAATTACATTGACATGAACAAAACAAAGCGGAAATACGATACTAGTAGTAGGCTGATTAAGTTGCAAGGCTGTAAGGATAAATTTAGCGTCCGGATATTTTCTTCGCAATAATTCTACTTCTTGACAGTAACTAATATATAGCTGCTATTGTCCATAGTTATTATTTCGATCAACCTTCCGACAGTCGACAAACAACTTCCCCCCTACCGCTAAAATATGACTAAAAGCAGTATTTATATAAATTAGTCGATTCTATTATTTTAGATCTTTTTATTGAATGTAAGCCTAGCCTGGTGTATACGGCAGACGACCTCGCTCTTAGACCGACCGTCCCAAGTTATTTTGCTCCCGAGGTAGACAAACTCCTCGGTGTTCTTTAGTGCTTAGTTCTTTCTTGAACAGTAGGCTGATTAAGTTGAAAGGCTGTAAGGATAAATTTAGCGTCCGGATATTTTCTTCGGAATAATTCTACTTCTTGACAGTAACTAATATATAGCTGCTATTTTCCATAGTTCTTATTTCGATCAACCTTCCGACAGTCGACAAACAACTTCCCTCCTACCGCTAAAATATGACTAAAAGCAGTATTTATATAAATTAGTCGATTCTATTATTTTAGACCTTTTATTGAATGTAAGCCTAGCCTGGTGTATACGGCAGACGACCTCGCTCTTAGACCGACCGTCCCAAGTTATTTTGCTCCCGAGGTAGACAAACTCCTCGGTGTTCTTTAGTGCTTAGTTCTTTCTTGAACAGTAGGCTGATTAAGTTGAAAGGCTGTAAAGATAAATTTAGGGTCCGGATATTTTCTTCGCAATAATTCTACTTCTTGACAGTAACTAATATATAGCTGCTATTGTACATAGTTCTTATTTCGATCAACCTTCCGACAGTCGACAAACAACTTCCCTCCTACCGCTAAAATATTACTAAAAGCAGTATTTATATAAATTAGTCGATTCTATTATTTTAGACATTTTATTGAATGAAGGCCTAGCCTGGTGTATACGGCAGATGACATCGCTCTTAGACCGACCGTCCCAAGTTATTTTGCTCCCGAGGTAGACAAACTCCTCGGTGTTCTTTAGTGCTTAGTTCTTTCTTGAACAGTAGGCTGATTAAGTTGAAAGGCTGTAAGGATAAATTTAGCGTCCGGATATTTTCTTCGCAATAATTCTACTTCTTGACAGTAACTAATATATAGCTGCTATTGTCCATAGTTCTTATTTCGATCAACCTTCCGACAGTCGACAAACAACTTCCCTCCTACCGCTAAAATATGACTAAAAGCAGTATTTATATAAATTGCTTAGCGCCATACAGATTATCCGAATTACATTGTTCTTCCTTGCACTGTCCCAACTCATTGCCTAGGTAGGCTGTTGGGGTCCGCTCTCCTCGTTCTCAGGTTGTAGCTTCTTCGGTTCTGGGTATCGCTCTCTTCCAGGCCGTTTCTACTTAGGATTTTGGAGCATTGAGTTATCCAGGAGTTCTTTGGTCTTCCTCTGGATGACTGTCGATGAAGCTCCATAGACATTGCCTGCTTCACTGTGTGTCCTCTGTCTTGTTAATTATCGTTCCTCTAGCTTATTGTTTATGTCCGTGACACCCAGGTTATCACGAATGCGTGAACTTTTAATTTTATCTTTTAGTGACACTCTTGCCGACCATCTAAGCATTCGCATTTCTGCTGATTCAAGTTGCCTGGTGTAGGAGTTGTACATGGTCCAGCATTCGGAGCCATACATTATCGCGGGTCTAACAATAGTCTGGTATACCTTTCCTTTTAGTTTTATAGGCATTTTTGTGTCACACAAGATTCCTGTTACGGATCTACAAAGCGGAAACACGATACTGAAAAACTTTAAATTTTAATGAAGAGTTTAACGTGTATAAGTTTTAGTATCACGATATGTCCTTGGAGGGTAAAAGGTGATGACGGGGCATTCATCAACACCTTTCGAAATGATTTACATTCGATTCGGATGAAATTGATTTATACTCAGTTTTCAATTATACCCCCTGCGGCAGTTTTTTTTTAAAGATTATTGTAGTTTGTCAGATATGATTTGAGATTTTCACGTCCAAAAGTCTTATCGTGATTTATTTTTCTTTGAATTATTATTACATATCTGCCCTGATGATGGACATTGTAACGCGGTCCGAAACGTTGGCTATAGAAGGAGGTAGTGGAACATGGCGTAATCCCCAAAAATAAGTCACTTTAATTTATTATAAGAAACGCCCCACTTAAAATAAATAATATAACTTAAAAAAGGTAGCTCTCAATAATTTGGAAAAAGACATTAGTCGAAGATAATATTGTTGATTCTGAAATTTGAAATATGTATTTGACAAATACGACAGTCTCATAATGGCAAAATTGGTTAATACGTATGTCCCGGTTAGAGGTGAGGTTCTGTTTTTTATTATTTTTATTATTTTTCTGTGTCTTGTTCATTTTCATATTTATTTTTTTTTTATTATTATTGTTATCTTCTTCAATGATATATTATATTGATGGGAATAACCTTCAAAAGTTAAAAAGTTTTTTTTTAGTTTTTCTTTAAAAAAATTATATACCTTTAATTAGTTTAGATTTAATTACTTAGTTGTAAACTTTTCCTGTGTTGAGGACACACAGAATTGTGAAGCATGAAAAAGGCGATATGTTCAGAAAATGTCAACATACCTGTCTTTATAGTTTGTTTTCAGTTCAAGTACTATTACTAACAAGTTGTAGGGGTACTTATGGTATGTACCTACATTTAGAAGTAAAAATAAGTTTTATAACTTAGTTTAACTATCTTAAAAACAAACCTGGTTACACATTATACGTTATGTCACTTCTTAAGAAACATTACCCTTTTATATATTAGATTACCCTGACTTATACACAAGTCTTGCTATCTAGACAATTTATGTGTATCTTTTGCAATAATACATGTACATTCCTGCATATCGTATTCACAAAAGTTTCATAGAGATTGTGCACATATAAATATTATACAATTCACATTATCATTGGTTTGATAAGAACTTAGCACCGTTTGTTGTTGATTTATGTTATACGATGCAGTTGCTCCGGCGGTGGAGGTAAAGTGCTTAAGGTTATCCAGTCGGTAGGTATTTATTTAAAGCAATGTAATTGACCTTTCCAACAATGAAGTAATATGTGAACTACTTTTTTCAATGATTGCTCGAGAAGTAGGCAGATACCAGACGGTGATTGTTTTTTCTTGCACTAAATAAGTAGGTATCGACATTATAAAATTATTTTATCAATTTTATAATAGTCTTCACATAACAACATAGTTATACAGGGTGTTAAGGGACATACTTGACTTACTTTAACCAGTGATTCCTGACATTATTTGGAGTAAAATATGCTAATAAAATATTGGTTTCCGGTGACATTTTTTTTTGTGATCGGAATCAACCACCCAGGCCAAATCAGTTGGGAATGCCGACATAATTTATCCGAATTTTAGAAAAATGTTTACATTTACTTATGTGTATGTGTGATTGCTACCAAAACTTGGATAGAATGCATTGGCACTGACAACGAATCTCTCTGCCTAGTTTTTCAATTAATCAAGAAATTAAAGTGAAATTCTAACATATGTATTTAGAATAAAAACAATTATTGTATCAGTTTCCGAATGTTTTTAGTATATATACTATATACTGTTTTTAGTATATATATATATACTTTCCTAGTTGGACAGGCAAAGCTTTCTTATATGTAAATTGTACTTTTTTTGTATCCTTCTACAATAAATAAATTAAAAAAAAATTTAAATCGAGATTTTTCATTAGTGCGATTTTTAACCTTTTCAGAATAACATGTATTTTATATTTTGTGTAACTGAAAAGTGTGCATTTACGTAACTTCAATCTTGTACATAAACTAGTTTAAAAACATCTAAAAACAAAATCGATGAGATAGGTAACAAATAATATGGTAGTTGAATCTACGAACTTATCAGCAGTGACGAGAGCAGTTCGGCCGAGGAATGATTTTGATCCACGAACAGATTGAGCCCACGACTTCCGTGTGCACTGAAGTCAGTTGTGCAAGCGCAGGACCATCGGGCATGGCGGGCCTGACCCATTAACTGAGAAGGAAATGCTCTACAGGTGAATGTTACCAAAGTAACCTTTCAACGATTGCCCATTGAAGAGCCGGTGGGGAGGAGTTTTGCAGCCGAGATGGCATTATCACACTGTTTAGATTGCAAAGTAAAGCGTGTTATAAATTGAAAATGAAAAATGGTTTTTGTACATGATGATCTTGTTTTCTATTACTTATCCAACTCAACTTACTGAATTATTTTAACAAAGAAATTTAAAAAAATATAGAGCACAAAATCATAAGAGCCCAGGTTTCTTGCTTGCCTAACCGTTAAAATCTTTTCATTATTATTACATATTGCAATGCACATGCACGGCGCACAGTAACAGATAATTGGACTGCATTACAATAAATTTGAATATGCTCAAAATAAGTAGCAAAATTAAAAAAAAAAAAAAAAAAACAACTTAGTAACATGGATTTTTTCCCCTTAATAGTCTGTGTAGGTTGTAAAGTTATAATAGATCAAAATTATTTAAAGCACCCAGATACTAGATACATATATACAAATCTACACAATGTAGGTATAATTTTCGATGTCATCTTTCGAAAAATGATGTTGTCATATAAAAATCTTCCCAGTGATTTGTAATGAATGTCCTATGCAAAATAAAATAATATAATATTCGAAAAAAATCGACGTAGTGGACAAGGTAATTAATGGATGCGTTTCCATGGGTGGGGATGCCCTCATAGAAGGATTCCGCGAGATATTATTTTAAAAGGGGAACTTCCGAATCTTACTTTGGAAGATCTTTAGAATTCATTTTTAGGACTCCCAGGGAACACCGCCATAGCCGAATGACTTTTAAACTAGTTTAAGTCTCCGGCGTCGCGTCGCAAAAGTTTTTTAAAATCAAGTCAAGTATGATAAATTTCATCAATGTCGGAATAAATCTAGACATGTATAAAATTCGAATCCCCGCACGTACAGACACTCTTCTTTATATAAATTAAGACATTAATGATCTCTAGGGTAGGCGGGAAAAGGGGTCTTCCGCAAATATCTGCTTCTGTTTCATAACAGTATTAAAAAACGTATCCATCTGTAAATTATGCATGGAATTAAAATTATATAGTTTAAAATGTAGGCGTCGGTCAATAGGTTAACAACAAATACGTATCATAAATAAATAAAAGTCACGCCGCTGCATTTATCCATCTTTAGAAGAAAAAAATACACACACGATTTCAGCTACTGACTTGACACGATCAAAAATCATGCCGGTAAGATGTATGCGCCATGTCTTAAAAAGGCATTAATTTAAACGGCCGGAGCCCCTGTAGATTTAATTGAACGGGTGTTTGTTTGTTCGTTTGTTTGTTTTGCATAACAAAGCATGATTCTCCTTATTGGTAATGGGCACCTAATAGGCCACGGGTAAGGTAGGTAATAGGTGAGAGCACACCTAGCAGCAGCAGTACCTACCATCACCCACTTGGCAACCTGTTTCGGTTGGAAAAGTTGAGCTGCCGCTGCACAAGCGACCGGATCGAATTTTTAGATGGTCAAAAATATGCATTCTTTAAAATTCATTATTTTATGATTAATCAAATATCTCAAATACATACATATATTATAATGAAAGCTCAAACACTTGTACAATTATGTCGCCACGACCCGTCCCTTAATCACAATGATTTATTGTGCATCTGAAAGGGTCCGCTCACGTATTTTGCTTGATTAATATAGGTAGTTTGTTTTAGAGTAAGTAGCTTGATATTTTTTGGTTGTCCCTCTCTAAAGAAACACCATGTGTATCTTTTTTTCTATCACGCCTTACTTATGATTCTTTTATTGCTATTCAACATATGAACTCTTCAATTCTGATGCACTCTATTTTTTCAAATTATTTTGAAATATGTTTGCCCAATTTCAATAATTTTCAAGTCTATTAAAACTACTCCTTACATCTATTGAAACGATGTCGAAGTCTAAAGAAAGCTATTTATAATTAGATGTTTTCTATGAAGTCTTCAGATTTCATCCGTAATATTATTATTTTATTTTATTCAGGAGACCAACAGTTTACTTTAATAACAAAGCAAAATAGTATTTAAGTAACAAAGTTCGACCGTTCGGAGTAATTTTTCGACCCCCTGCCAAATTGTAATGTTTTCTTCAAATGTTGCCCAAATCCGATAAATCTATTGACCCATTTAATTTACACCCTGAAATATATTTTTGTTCTGATTGGGTTCTGTAAAATGTAAATTGTGATTGGGTTCTGTAAAAAATCACCGGTATCATTTCACATCAATAAAAAATACAATTTTTCAATTTTTTGGCCAGCAAAAGGATGGATTCGGATGCGTGTGTGCCGTTGGGATCGCGTTACTGCGGTGATCTTTGACCGGGGACGGCTCGTCTAACTCGCCCATCACGGGGATGGGATTTATCGGAGTGGATCCTTATTATTTTGACAGATGCGCGATGAAGCGTGCGCCTGCCAATTAACAATTTTCCCATTATAATATATTATAATCAATGATAATTACGACGGGTATTTGATTGTTTGATGAAACGCCACAGCCAGTGATTATCACGTCAGACGGACGATGGTAGGTAGGTTATTATCACTCTGGATGATTTGGAAGAGAGATGTCAATTTAACTTGAATATTTACGTAATTTACAACCGTACCTAGTGGTAGAAACCTATCTTCATAAGCCATCCAATAACTCTACAGATCTCGCTCAAATTTTCCCAGATTTGTAAATTTTTTCGGCTCTCACCCACCGAAGTCTTCTCCGAATTCTCTTCAATTCATCAGCCCACTTTTGTTATTTGGAGGATATTTGAAGGATTTACTGGAGAGTGTTCCGTATACCATAACAAATTATTTAATGACACGTTACAAGTTATCAATGGATATTGCGGTAACATGCTAGAGGAGTTCTGGGTTCGAAAGTTATACCTACTACTAGGTATAAACTTGTTTAAAAAATGTTGTTTATAATATAAAAATATTTCCAGTAACTTATAATGAAGATCCTGTGCGAAATAAAATGTTAAAGTTATAACGAATACTATATATAAACTTTTGTCTCTTGCCGCCTCACGCTAACACTGCACATTTCCCAAACAAGGATTTTCAAAAGTGTTTAATAAATTTCTGAAAATGCTTTCCGTCATGTTTTCGTCTTACATATCAGCCTTTTACAAACCGGTCCAGCGTTAGTACCCATAGTTATGCTGGTCTTAAGCCTGATTTAAGGCTGTTTTACTATACCTAAGCATATCGTGGTAATAAGTATATTTTTAACAATTCCGACCATACGCCCCGTGTAGTATTTGAGGTAAACAGGATGTTTAATAAGTTCATCTCAAAGGGTCAGCATTCCGCATTGTAACGAAATGTCGTAACAATATTAATCCCAGTGAGGTTCTGTTAAATGTTGGCTTCTCCTAGCGGCAACACCTTATTTGCGGTCGGCGCGGCCAGAAAATGGGAAGTCATTAATATTAAAGTTTTCATCTGCGTCGGTTACCCGATCGCCGATAGGTCAGGGGTTCATACTCCACGGGTAACTTAGAACCCGCAATCGGCCGAACACGACTGCCGGAATGGCGAAGGATCAACAAATATTATTTATTATTGTATCACACAATCTTTCGATACATTTTGCACGCGTATCTATTTAATCGTTTGTTTATCTATTTGTAATATACTAATTTTACTATTAGATTAGATTGAATGCAGATTTTTCACTTGAACACAAAAAGGGAGCCTATTTTCAATGAAAAGAAATCTAAAGCAAAAAAAAGAAACAAATGTGATAATTTTATCTATTTAAAAAATATATTTGTTAAAGTAGGCGATTTTTAACTAAAACAGCGATATTGAAATATATCCCAATCAGTTGTAAATTTTGGAGGCGAAAGTGACTTAATTATCCCTTGATTTTAAAAAGTTGCTTTATTCTTGTTTAAAAATAATTTATTCTTCGCGGCACACTAGGCATGTGTTTATTTGAAGTAAATCAAATATTTTACCCCGGCTATGTCTAGAGTCAGAATACGACGTACAGTACGAGATGATGCATGAATGTGAATGGTGCTAAGATAGAGTTGTTTGATGGTCCATTATCTTTGACTTATCCTGTGGGTAAACGGCACGATGATTAGTGAACTAGTAATTATTTCAATTCGAATTTGTTGCTATTACTCGTTCGCTGTTCCAAGATCGTATTTGTTATTATTTTATTTTTCACAATCTCTCATTACAGATATTTAGTTATAATAAGTTAACTCGCAATCTCTCGCAAATCTGACAGAATAAAAAATTCTTCTGTAAAATAATTATGTCTCCAGAATTTAAATTTAACAACCTTCTGCGAAACTGACAATATTAAGAAATTTTATTTTTTCGGTTTAACGATTATTGTAAAAAATTAATAATTTAGAAAAACACGGAAATGACATAAAGTTTTTTATGTGAATATTATTGCAAAAGAGTGGACTTACAATTAATCCCAGTTATCCAGAGCTATTGTACTATGGCATACCAAATTGTGACGCTAAAGAGAGTGGAAAGAAAAGAAGATAGGAAAGATGAAAATGGGAAAGTATTCATTTATCCATATCTGGTCATCAAACACGGATAAGGCCAATTTAACCAATGTTTCGTTTCTGGATGGTGGTATTTCACAATGACGATACTGAGTGTACCGACACTCTCCAAAATATATAATTATGAGTCAATGGTTTGAATTAATGTAGGTACTTACCTAAATGCTAAATAATGTTTCCTATAAGCTAATCACGACGACTGTTTATATTGGCTCTTATTAATTAAAACTCAATAAAACTCTAACATTCATTAAACTAAAACTTTAGTAGGTATCTACTTACTTAAGCTCCGCCTGACGATGCCATTATGTTAAGCCTTTGACCAAGCATAAGTTACTACCCAATTCTAACGTGGATTTGCATTTTACCGTTTAGCATACCAACTCCAAAAGTTAAATAATTACTAAACAGGTTGACCCAAACGGCCTGTACGATCGCCGAGGACAATCGTTGTTTTTATTTCTGCTTTCATTCATAAACTCGGGTTTTTTGTTTGGTAATTCACCATCAATATCTTTTATTATTAATCCAAACCTGTTTGACTTCCTCGAGCCCAATGTTAATAAGAATGAGTCAGTGATTTATAATATTTTTATAACTCTACTATTATTGGTAAATAATAGTCGTCAGGTGGATGGGTAGATACTAGGTAGGTAGAAGTTATATGTTTGGTTTTTGCTATCTTTAGCTGTACAGATAAAATCAATGTGAAGCCCAACTTCGTGGTGGTCGGTGCCACTTTGTGTAGAATACAATAATAATTTGTCCAATTACGTTTCTGGCTAAGTATTTTTGAAGTAAATACTTCTTTACGCACGCTTGACTTGGGGGTAAAAAGGCGAGAGCGTTACGAACGTTACGGAGGCGAACGATAATAAATTAAAATTAATTTTGAGGTTCATTACTCACAATCTAATCGTTTTTTCAATCTAAAAATTTACTTTTTAGACATTGTGAGTTTGTCCAAATAATGTGTTTGTTTTTCAAATAAATGTAAATTAATATTCAAACATTTCATGAAAATAAAAAAACTTATTATTTTAAGTTCTAAAATGTGAAAGGTAAAACTTAATTTCGATAGTACAACATATATTGTATGTAATACAAATAACTGATTTTATCAACCGCGATAGAAGAAAAACATAATAATCTTGAAAAGGTAAATAAAATAATATATTTTTAACAGAGTTGTTTTAGCTGGAGGACATAATTATGAGCATGTTTCATCAGTGAAATGATGTAGAGTCGTTACACAGCGGCATTGTTTCCCCTAAATTAATTATCTAAATGGTGTTTACAGCTCTGTGTTGTATTCCCAGAAGGGTGGTCGCAAAGGACGTATCATAAAACTATAGGGCAAAGCTTGCGTCATAACCGGATTCCGATCTCCTAGTGAGAAAAAATGCCTTTATAAATATGTATTTTGTTTTTATGGCTTACAAAAAAATTAAGTAGATCTAAGGACAACACAAATAATTAGATGTTGTGAAGTATGGTAGGATTGATGGTTAAATGTTTTTTCATAAATATGTGTAATACTTTCCCTTGCCATAGTTATAAATTCATTGTGTAAGGACTAATCGTTGAAGATCAACAACACTACAAAAATAAAACACACCAAAAGCGAAAAAAAAAAATTTAAAAAAAACTAGTGTGCTTTAGACCACACGACTGAAGTAAAACTTTTTTAGCTCCGTATATATGTTTATTTGTATAATATATAGGTACATGTATAAATATATTAATTGTCTTCAAATATTTATTTATTTAAATGTATCATCGTTCGCCTCGCTTGATCACACTTTTCGTAACGCTATCGTCACGCATTCGCCAGCTTACTCCCCAAGTCAAGCGTGCGTAAATAAGTTGTACTACAATAACTAATTAAAAATCGTGCCGATTCCCCGATACGCAACTCTGCATTAATAAATATTCGTTGCTTTATTCCCAAGTATTTTATACATGGTCCCCATTCTTTTTCGCTTCACATATTCTCCTAGCCATCCTTTCTTCGTTCATCCCCTCTGGAAAAACTCTCAAAAATTATATGTTGCTACGGTATTTAATTGAACAACTTGTGATTTAGAATAGAAACCAAATGCGGTGACCACGAAAAATCGTTAAACCAATGATAGTTTCTATAGATTGATGGATATAAAACAACTAATAGCTAATGCTAACCTTCAGTTTATATTAGATTTCATTTCGTTATTGTCTATGAGAACAGCATTTGACTTCAAATAGAACCCATGAACTGTAAGTCAAACGTGGTGACCATTTCCCTACAAAGACTGCCGAAGCTATGGTAGCGTCTATCGATTGGTGCAGTCAAATAGATAGTGCGTTTTAACCTTGAAATTAATTTCAGATTCAAATTCGCAATTGTCTGCGACTGCTTGCCCCCGATTATTGTTAAAACCAGCAGTTATCAAAAATTTTCCAATCGTTCCGTGTGCTAGCAAATGGACAAGTCAGCCCGAGTGTTGAACACGGTTTTACGGCCGAACAAGCTCATAACCGGCTTCCCAGCAATCTGCTCGCTAAGCATTGGGACATAAGACCTAGTATTGCTTGCGAGAGGCGAAGGATTTACGACCGTTGGGGAGGCTCGGATGGTAGTGAGGCCAAACCCGTCTTGTGGGCGGACGGGACGGATAAATATTCGACAGCCATACTGCAGCAAAGATGATGGTTGAATACCAGAATTCAGAACCATTATCGAAGCAGTCAACAACTAGTTTCAACCATTTCGCTAACATATTTTGTTCGTGTATTTTACACTCCCGGGTAGATCTTATTCGAACGTTTTGCAACGTAAATTTAGATGCAAAGTTCAAGGTAATATAAAAAAAAAAAATAGTTCATCGGACATAAAATTGTCATGGCTTCAGCAAAAATTGATAATATGTACTTTCTTATATAAGTACCATTGACGTGCATTGCTCTATGACCAAAGGTACTCTGTGTGAAATTTAAGTTCGGGTAAGAACCGTGCATTGAATATTAGAAATGCTAGTTTATATTATCATATTCCGCTGATTATTGTAACCAATTGAATAAATGAGCGTTCAAGTTCCTTAGCTGTTTGATTCTATAATAATTATTTATTATTAATAATTATTATTATAATGTTTCGTTTTTCTTAGTGTAGGCACAAATTTTCAGCCTTTATGGACTGCACTCCCGCTAATAAGTAGATATGTAATCAAAGTATTTAAACACATTTGTAAATAGCGGTATTTCTTTCAAAGGATGGGTTTCTCAAATCGAATTTTAAATGTTTCGTTTAAATGATCATAATTGTCCATTTCTGGGTTAGATCAAAATTTTATTAGTTCATCATGCATAGCGGTCACTCTATTTAGTTTAAATTACCTAAGTCTCATTAAACAGCTACACAAGAGTTTGTTGGCGAGTTATTAAAACAAACTATATTAATTTTTTTTTAAATTGTGTTGGTACATACAAATACATAAAACAACGCGAAGAATAAATTATAATTGAACACCAAAAATTAAAAGTCGTTGATTTTGATTGTCATTCAAATAAGACCGGATTCAAAACATCAAATTTTAATATCTAATAAAATTCTAACAGCAATAAACCAGTACTTTATGATGATAATTTTAAATCGTCTACTTTTAATCAATTATTACTTGAAGTAGAGTTTATAAAAGTTTCCTTACCCTCCTTTTTTAAAGAAGTTAAAAATGAGGTGACAAATTATATCAGTAGGCCTTTTAAATCAATCCAAAATAATTTCAGTAACTGGTTTTAAATAAAAAAAATATACAGATGGCATCAAGCAATTCGTTTCAACAAAATAACAAACCATTGCTAAATATACTTTGTACGTAAACGCAAAAAAAAATAATTGAAAGCATATTATATAGTCAATGTCCTTGTTACAATTAGAAGATACAAGTTACATAGTAATGAAGTTTTTCAAAATTATTATGTCAATGTTTTATACCCCTGAATTGCTGTATTTAATTTCTTTGCATGTTCCTGGCAGGACAAGAAATTATTACAGACTACCCTACCTACCACATTATTGCGACTATTCTACTACAACGTCGCAATTTTATATTCCTATCCAACGGATGCAATATTTTGGAAACAAATAAACTCCACCACTTAAAATATTGTTCTACCTACCCACTTTCAGTCATAAACTTTTAGATTTGTCTTACTGACCCATGTTTTATATGAACTGAAAACTGCCCTATGTATAATTTTACATGATTTTAAACGCACAACGATGATTTACGATATTAGCTTGCACAACGTATGCACATAATATAACAAAATTTCCCGAACACAAGATAAATTTTCTTTATAATATTTACAAAACTAAGATTCCAGTAAAACGTGAAATAAAACAATTCACAGTGAAGTTTCGTTTTGTAACATTGCAAATTTGAAATGTAATGATTTCACCTATTAGCATAACTTTGCATTATACACAATGCTCGAACTTTTCTTGGCATATTTATTTATAAGTTAAAAACAAGCTGTAGTTGAGAGAAATGCATAAGTAGGTACCTATAAAACAAGTATACATAAATAAACGAAGAATCTTCAACATAATTTTAGGAAAGGCATACCGCAGGGATCTTAGTTATAAGCACCCTTATTTAAAGATATTAACTTTGGAGCTCTCAATAAAAGAACTCTACAAATTTTGAAGAATTTACATAAAATACAATTCGTAAAATATCCTACCTTGATATTATTGTAATGATGAATCATTTTGCAGATGTTTTGGCAATTGTGAAGCAGTGCAATTCCTTACCTGAAACAATATAAAGAACAGTAAACAGTTATGTATCTACACTAAAAGTCAAATGTTTATTTAAAGGAATTTGATGTTTCATATTATCACTTTATTTAAAATTTTAATTTGTTATCTCTATTAACAAGGTTCCTCAAGACACTAAGAAAAATAACTCTTACGTAACTTTCTCCAGAGCTCATTGTTTCAAGACACTTTTGTGCCAGATAAAACAAAGTTGTTAGGAAGACGAGTTTTAAAATGAAATCAAAATATTAATACTAATAATCACCGATAAATACAAATAAATAAATACACACGAACATTCGTATGATTTGCATACTCGTTGCGTTGTTCAGCTGATGTACATATATGTTAAACACGGTATAAAGATAAAGAATGTGCTGCACGTCAGTGGCGACCGGTGACATTTTTCGTGCCAGATTACTAAAATAAAATATAAAAGTAAGTTTTTTTTTATGCAAGATATTATTTGGAACTCGTTCTCATTCGTTCAATTCATGATACTCTATACAACGATTGAGATCGCTAGTAAGGAAAGCCCTTAATGTGGGCGAAAATATTTTCTTTAGTAATCCGAGAAAAATGTTTTAAATTGCTCTGTCGCTCCAGTGGATAAGATGTTTAATATTACAAAGATACAACATCTAAAATATTATTTTAGTAATGGAAGCTCGTACTCAATGGAAACATCGAATTGTACCTAAACCGAGTGCATTGACTGTTGTCTTCTGACTTGCTTTAGAAATAATATTTAATATTTAAAACAAATATTTTAAAGAAATCCTTACGCCGTTTTTTTAAAAAAAGTTTTGTTATCTTGTAAAAGTTTCTCCTATACGTTCGCAATGATTAAAACAAATTTTGAGTAATAATTTAATAAAACAAGAAGAGGATAATCTATTAGAGTCGGTATTAAAATAAAGTATGGTTGACTGTTAAAATTAAAGGTGCATTAAGTTCAGAGTACATCACCCTCCCCCTTCCCCGGGCGGATGGGTCACCGGCCTGATAATGCTTTCGGACTCATAAACGGAACAAAATATCAATTTGATCCTAATTACGGGGGTAATCTAAACAACAGGGGTGACTCGTCCCGGGTTAACCCCAACGGGGTGGTGGGCAAACTCTCCCCTTGTATCATTTTACCCCCCGAGGGGTCACGTGGTGTGAAATCAACCGTTCATCGGCCTAAGTGTAATGGGTGTTTTTTTTTCATAGAATAAACCATGCATGGAGCGGTTACCCCCTTAATGTCAGAAGGCAGTGAGCGGTGATCAATGTTATTTTTATATCGTTCCGCAGTTTACAGACGTGAGAAAAAGACGTTTAACTTCACTTATCATAATTAGATCATCATTATTAACATTCGCTTAAATTTTGCGCATTTTTGGATCGAATATATTTTTTAATAATTAGATACCATTTTTTAAGTAAAATTTCTACTAAAATAGGTATGGTAGGGCTATCTGGGTTAAGGAAACCTTAGGCCAGCAAGACGTTGGTTGATTGAATTTGTGGCTTATCTATCCCCGTGATAATAATAATAATAATTCCAAGTATTGCTACATATTCCGGCTCACACGGTAATATGTATGTACACAGCCACGCGGCTAGAACAAACGCATCGTTTTTTACGATGCATTATAAATATTGGACGAATATTTTTATTTGTTTACACAAATTTTAGTCGTTTTGACAGCGATAATGCTATTTAGATACCCGATTTCAAGGAAAATTCAACGTTTTAAAGTAATGAAACTTATAAACTTAACATAAAAATTGAATATAGATTTAAATAATTTTACGTTGCTGCGCAGTAGCCTAAACTATTTTTTTTTCTAGAAATAAGGAAAACTGAGGTGTATGTGATAAATATGTTATGATCTAATAAGTATGACTTGGGATTACCAACTCTCAACAGTTTTGTTTTCAAATGGAGGCAATGGATATTGATGAATTAATTATTTTCTTCCTTGTAGATACAACACGGTCAGGCTGGGCGGCCAGGCGCCTGTTCGCTGTTGTGAGATGTTAATGCGTTTTGTATGACTAAGGATTCTCACGGTTTATTTATTCCGAACCTCGCAATACTCGTCATCAAAACATAGCACAAAAACTGCAGCACGGCGCAAAATAAATCATGAAAAATTCCTTTTCTAAGTTCTATCTTCATCTTACACCTGCCTTGATGATGGTCACTCCACGGTTCCAAAGCGTTTAGTTTTAGGAGAACGAAGATCAATTTCAAATATATTAAAATTTGATTAAAACTGACGTTACGAAGACTTTAGACGGTAATTATAGCCAGTGTAAAAATGTTCGTTCTGAACAATATATTATAGAAAACAATATTTTCATATTTGCTTAACCCGACACAAAACAACAATGACAGAAGAATATCGTATATCTATCTAACCGACGAAAACTGAAACCCATCGCTTAGTCATCATTAGTGGTGCTGATAACAGGCTGCTTGTTGACTATGTTTATCGATAGGTTAAACTTTTGATTTTATTATGGTGTTAGTTTTATCAATGCAAATAAGAACGTAAAAATCGCCCATAGCCTGCGAATGTTTAATGTCAGTTACTTATCGCACATGTAGATCAGTAAAATTTTAAATTCCGACAAACTCTTAGAAGATCGCCCGATAACTTTGGTTACATTTCTATTCATAATGTCAGGTGTTGCGATTTGTCGAGAAAGATAAGAATATCCAAAAACATTTATTACTTTTTTATGCATAAAAAAATATTCCCAGGGTTGTCGAAAATATTAGGTAATTCATTTTTATCGTCTAAAAACAAACATATCAAAAGGAAGAAAAAAGTATTATTTTCCTGAAAAAAGCTTATTATCCGGTCGTAATTTTCATAAACTCGATTAATCGTGGTTTTCGTTGCACAATGATGAAGAAAAGCAAGTTAAAATCCCTGATTTTCTATGTAAATAAATCCCCATCAATATAATTAATATTGTTAACACGTTTTAAGGTGAATATCGATGCTAAACCACTATTTTAGATTAATCTTTAGGTACTAGGAATCGGTTGATATTAAAAATACAAAGTAATATGCGTTGGATAAATTGAAGTTTTCCCTACAGTATCCTGTGACTACAAATAAAATAAAATTGTTAATTACTTTATTGAAAAGTATAAGCGTAAACTACTAAAAAAGGTTTTTTTTCATTAGATTATAGTCGATGGAAGAATCTCCGAGGAACTAGCGTCATTGATCCCTTCGGCACCTTGGCACTTCGGCATAGTTGGGAAAAACGCCAAATGCGCTCTCAAAATATGTATACGGATGAAATTTATCAAATGAGTCGCTTCCACGACTCGTTGTTGAGTTCAATTTGCCGGCCTCTGTGGGCTCTTCATAACTCATGTTCACTCCTTCCTCTCCTCAAAAGGACCCTCCACAAAGCATCCCCAAAAATGGCGTAGACACTGGCCTATGTTATTATGTTGGCAAATTTGTGACGTTTAGATAAAAAAAATAAAACCACCGCAGTCATGCGCGGGAACCATGACAGCCATATGATTTGAGATCCTGTGTTAAACTTATTATGAAAGGTTTCTCATTACTTAAATGAGAGATCTCAAGACCTCCATCCTATTTAGATGAAAACCTAAAGAATTAAGATTTGCAGGAGTAGCTTAAGGGTACCAGCATACTTTTAAGACCCTGATCTTTTATTCAGTCTCCTGTTTCTGTAGTGAGAGATCTTAAGATCTCCGGACTCTTATTGTGTATCCTCTGAGGAAGTAGGAAGCGCGAGTGGCTTACCGGTATGAGTAGACGTTTGACTTCATCAACAGCCCTGTAGTTTGGCAGTGGTTCTATTCTCTGTGTCTTCAACGGTCAGGAGCCTTTATAAAAATAATATTAATATTATTTAGAATAAAAAATAAAAAATAATTAATTAATTATTTATTATTAATTTAATGTATCGTTTTAAGTACATGTCATGTCAAAGCGTATGTATTAATGTTTTAGGTATATATGTATATATAATATATAATGTATACTTATTTCATAAGTGCAGTGGTTTTGCAGTCTCGTTCGTGCATGTAGGCGCCTCGATTTCATTGTTTATCTGATCTACCGATGAACTGAGGTGAAACTTAACCCATTTCAGGCGCTGGGGAGAACTAATCACGTTGTGTCTGGTATTCTTTCACCTTCTCGTTGGTAGTTGAAGTTCTCAAGTTGTGCAGCTTGCCCAGTCTCGGAAGAGTACCCAGAGTTGGGTTACAGCATCTTTTGTAGTCGGTTGTAGCAGCGAGACTCTGCAGAGCTCTCTCGCTCCTGAATCTCGCAGTATACGACCCCTGAGTCCAGGCCCTGCTGCGACACACGGTGCACCTTCGTGAGGAAGGCAACGTCCGTGAGTAGTGGACTCAGGATGTGGTCGAGGTACACAGGAAGCAGCGTTAGGGCTCCAGAATCCCCCGCCGTGTGGAGCGAGTAGGCGGTGTCTTCCACATCAGTCCCCAGGCATTGGTCCCTGAGGCCAGGCAGCGGTTAGCCTAGCATACCTTTGTACGGGTAAATTTCTGAGCCGAGGAATATCAAATGCTCTAGGGTGTGCGGGAGACCATCACCATGGTGGGCCTCAGTTGCTAATCCACTGCAAATGTCACTTCAATAGCCGCTGGAGGAAGTAGGTATAGCGAGTGGCTTACCGGTATGAGTAGACGTTTGACTTCATCAACAGCCCTGGAAAGCTTGGCAGTGGTTCTATTCTCTGTGTCTTCAACGGTCAGGAGACTTATAAAAATAATATTAATATTCTTTAGAATAAAAAATAAAAAATAATTAATTAATTATTTATTATTAATTTAATGTATCGTTTTAAGTACATGTAATCGCAAAGATGCGATTCTTGAGAAGTGGACTGTATCAAAATAAATGAGGTGACGTGACACAACTATTGGGATGGTATTTCGGATGCTGGAAGGAATTCTGGCTTTCCCTGCTTTCCTAGTCTTCGTTCTTGATAATGATATCACTGGTTATCACTTTTACAAGTGTCCGGTTTAATCAATATTATAGCGCCGAGGGATGATTAATCACGCACTGCACAGCACACATAATATCTCTGTTTAGTAAGGAGAGGTCCAAGCGACCATTGCACAATACAAAAGCAGACGGGTTAATAGTCGATGTAAAAGACGAAGAGGGATGAAGGTACATCGCTGCACATCGCCAAAAACAGACTTCACAAGGTCGATGTTTACTGCATTGAGCACAAAAACAGACTGACAATACACATGTAGTTATTATTGCCCTCACATAGTATTGTACCCTGGTGGGTAGTCAGAAGGGATAGGTAGGTGGAAGGAAGGAAGATAGGTATATACATGCATAATTGCGCCAACATTCCGCCCACCTAATTTTAGAATAAAATTAATAACCAAAAAACAGTATAACAACAAAAAGTAGCTACGGTACTATGTTATCAATCAAAGAAAATAAAGAAATTATCCTATAATTATATTTACTAAATTATAAGATTATCATTGAACGCTAGCACACTGGCTGTCTTCTGTGTAATCATCGAGAAAGAAACGAAAAAAAATAGAATGAAAAGTAAAATAATATTGTATTAAATTACAATATGAAAATACAAATAATAAGATTACAATATAGCACTATACAAAAACACAATATTGCACGACTATAATATTCAGCGTAATAGGGCAACCCATTACGGATAGCTCTACGATAAGAACATTGCTGAGTATTGAATTCAGACGAGTTATAATATGTATAGTAACCTAGCTTGACCGCTGGGTGGACAAGACGTCTTTACTTGTTCTAATTGTTCCGATTTGAACAATATCATTTTTCCCGGGATGAACGGCGAGAGTTCGATCTTGGCCGGGAGACTTGTAGGTTTTCTTATGTATGTAGCGACATAATTTGTCATCTGATATTACATTAAATTAAAGAAAAAAATAGAAAGATTTGAATATCCCAGTTAGATATTGCTTTGCTGCTACAAAATTATGTCCGCAGTCACGAAGACACCGCAACACAAACCCCGTCGATTTGTGAGTAGGGTTAAGGTGCAATAAAAGCATCAGTAGAGAGATCTGACATGATCTCAGGGTGCAAGGCCTTAGTAGCCATGCAGACAAAGAGGCATAGAAATGCCTTGGTGGTTTTTGCTTCACGACGTTTATGATATTTTAGCAAAAAATGTCCACCAAAATCGACGCCTACGCGAGAGAAGAGACGATTAGGTCGGACACTAGAGGATAGTAGATCCACCATCATATGTGGATGTGTGATGGCCTTAAACTTGTGGCATGTGAAACATTTTTATAATTGAGATCGAATGACGGTACGACCGGACATGATCCAATATTGCGTTGAATAAAAAATGGGAGAGTACGCGGGCTTACATGAAGATGTGCACGGTGATATTAATTAATTAACAACTCAATTAAATAACTAGGCTTGGGTAGTAAAACGGGATGTTTACTTTCGAATAGGAGTGCAGAATTTGGTGGCATACCGCCCACCCTGAGAATACCTTGGGAATCAATAAAAGGTTGTAACTTTTGAAGGCCAAAGTACACATTTTGTTGGAAGTTAAAAGTATAAGATCATTATGAAAATAATCTTCTTGTTCGAGTTTAATCATCTTCATGAGCGCGTTGTCAAGTTCTTGAATAATAAGTACCGCATTACTTAGGCTCTGTTTCGCCGTATTGGAAACGTAAAACAGACATTTGTTTTGCACATAAGTGTCCTAGAAATAAATATCTTCAATTTTGATGATGGGGAATACTTTACTATAAAAGAAGAGGATTTTATTTGTGCACTAAAAACTGTAGATTTAAGTGGTTGAATTTCCGGCAATTCACTGATTGGAATAGTTGATGGCCTCACCGAAGGCCAATCCTCGATAGGATTACAGAACTTTGGCAGAACCGAACGCCACGGTGGTTTAGCTGGTTTAATTGGTGGCCTCATCGAAGGCCAATCCTCAACAGCATTACGGAGCCTCGCAAGACTCGAAGCCCACGGCGGCTTAGTTGGAGGCCTCACAAAGAGCCAATCCTCGACGGGATTACGTAGTCTCGGCAGACTCAAAGCCCATGGCGGCCTAATTGGTGGCCTCGCCGAAGGCCAATCCACGACAGGATTACGGATCCTCGGCAGACCCGAACGCCATGGCGGCTTAATTGGCGGCCTCACCGAAGACCAATCCTCGATAGGATCACGGAGCCTCGGCAGACCCAAAGGCCATGGTTCATGTTTTATAAAATGAGTAGGAAATGTACATAGGGGCCCATAGTCCGCAATGTTATCCTCAAAAATAACATGGTTCCAAATTTCTCTTGGCATGTTGTCAGGGATCTGAACAACACGGTTCGCAACAAAAGTTTTGAATAAAAATAGTGGCTTATGAAGACAAGATAAGACAATTGTCGTGTCAGCGAAGCGGATAACCTTTTCAATTTGCACGGTAAAAGGTGCTGACGACAATATATTTTTTATATGTTTTGATAACAGCACGGCTGTACTCAATTCTAATCTAGGGATTGTTAATGACTTTAAGGATACGACCTTGAATTCGGCCATCAACAACTGGCTAGAGTTATTGTTTCGAACGACTAAATAAATCACTGCTGCATAACCTAGTTGGAATGCAACACAAAATTCTACGAGAATACAATGACTATCTAGGTTCGCATGGTAATATCGTTGAAATCGTAAGGGTTGCAGCGATTGAAGTTGTTCCACGTAGATACGATATGTCGTGGTACTTCGGAGTCCCGAAGATTCGAAAATTCCTGGATAATCCTTTTTGTAGTAAGGATTACAGGAAACAACCACCAGACTGACAATATATTCCGCTTTGAATATACTGCCGAATTTGGTATCAAAAGATAATCCACTTTGGGATTCCAAAACACGCGTAACATTTTAACATTCAAAATTTTGTTAAAATTCAATATTGGTTGTAGATATTCAGAATTACATTCGAATAATTCAGAATCTTCCGCTTTGATAATGTCATTGATAAAATCAGAAGCGACTGGCACTTCCTCAACTTTCCAAAATATTTTCATTATATTATTTAATGACATATCTGACAATATGAAACATGACGTTGATGATGAATCAATTAATTTACTTTTCCCGAAATTAATATATCCGAAAACTATATTTAAAACACTTGGGTTACCACGAACGATATGTGATAAGTTGAAAAGTGAATGTCCATTTGACGGAATATTATATTTCCTTAAAGATAACACAAGCGTTTTGGCACAGCCCTGAGAAACGTGGCTATGGCTAATTCGTATAGGTACGTACGCACTGTGTTTATTTTGCATGTAAACAATAGCGTTACCTAAAGGTACTGGGCACGCATTGTTTACATTTGCGATGAATAGAGTGACTGCAGTCAACGACGTACAAGTAGACAATAATTGACATTCACGAAATACATTAAATCTTAAATAATCAAAACTTCGATTTAGTTGTTTTATCCGGTTTTTCCTTTCAGTAGGAGAAATAGTTAGAAAATTTGCACACTTGTGTATTGGGTGATTTTCTTTACATATAGCACACAAATCTTGAGAAGGATTTGTATTCAATAAGGATTTTAGTAACAAGCGAGTTTGAGATTTCGAAAATTCTTGTTTGATTGTAGAGAAATTCAAATAATTGAGATATCTCGGGTAATTGTGTTCTTGCAAATGACGTTTCGAAATGTCGCCTAGTGTCTTGATCTAGACAATGCAAGATTACACGGGGAACAAATTTACTAAGAAAGTTTTCATAATTCACTGCAAATGAATTTTCAATATTGGAAACAAAAGGTGTGATTTTATTCGCGGGTAGATCTAAATTGTTACTATTATTTGTTGATTTTAATTCAATGTCTAAATTCTCATGTTTTCTTTTGGCACATAAAATGTCTGAATATAGGACCTGCATTTGTTCCGAAACTGTGATTATCTCTGAATAATCACCAGCTGTGTTTGATTCTATTAACCGATTTTTAATTTCAATATTCAAGGATTCGATCTCTCCTACCCATTCGGAAATTAAATCACAACGACATAAAAATATTTGCTTTTTCTTTTCATCGGAACTTAAAAAGGGAATTAAATTATGTGTTGTTTGAATTCTTTGTAGAAAACGATAGCGACGCGCTGTCAATACTGCAATCTTTTTATCTGCCATCTTGCTAAATTCTAATAGTTTTAGAACATAATAATTATTTCATACAACATTATTATTTCGCAAGTACAATATTATTTCGTATAATATTATCACACAGAAAACAACCTATTAACTACCTAGTTGGGTTACAGCATCTTTTGTAGTCGGTTGTAGCAGCGAGACTCTGCAGAGCTCTCTCGCCCCTGAATCTCGCAGTATACGACCCCTGAGTCCAGGCCCTGCTGCGACACACGGTGCACCTTCGTGAGGAAGGCAACGTCCGTGAGTAGTGGACTCAGGATGTGGTCGAGGTACACAGGAAGCAGCGTTAGGGCTCCAGAATCCCCCGCCGTGTGGAGCGAGTAGGCGGTGTCTTCCACATCAGTCCAGGCATTGGTCCCTGAGGCCAGGCAGCGGTTAGCCTAGGATACCTTTGTACGGGTAAATTTCTGAGCCGAGGAATATCAAATGCTCTAGGGTGTGCGGGAGACCATCACCATGGTGGGCCTCAGTTGCTAATCCACTGCAAATGTCACTTCAATAGCCGCTGGAGGAAGTAGGTATAGCGAGTGGCTTACCGGTATGAGTAGACGTTTGACCTCATCAACAGCCCTGGAAAGCTTGACAGCGGCTCTATTCTCCGTATATTCAACAGTCAGGTGACTTATAAAAATAAAATTAATATTATTTAGAATTATAATAAATAAAAGCGGTGGGTCACTCCCGCGCCGCGCTCCTCAACAAACTGTAGCGCGGCCCTAATGGTGGTAAAGTATTTGATGTGAGAGTCTGGTGTGGGGGTGAAACCGGGTCTGATTAATTAATTATTTATTATTAACTTAATGTATTGTGTTAAGTACATGTATATATCTATATATAATATATAATGTATACTTATTTCATAAGTGCAGTGGTTTTGCAGTCTTGTTCGTGCATGTAGGGGCCTCGATTTCATTGTTTATCTGATCTACCGATGAACTGAGGTTAAACTTAACCCATTTCAGGCGCTGGGGAGAACTAATCACGTTGTGTCTGGTATTCTTTCACCTTCTCGTTGGTAGTTGAAGTTCTCAAGTTGTGCAGCTTGCCCAGTCTCGGAAGAGTACCCAGAGTTGGGTTACAGCATCTTTTGTAGTCGGTTGTAGCAGCGAGACTCTGCAGAGCTCTCTCGCCCCTGAATCTCGCAGTATACGACCCCTGAGTCCAGGCCCTGCTGCGACACACGGTGCACCTTCGTGAGGAAGGCAACGTCCGTGAGTAGTGGACTCAGGATGTGGTCGAGGTACACAGGAAGCAGCGTTAGGGCTCCAGAATCCCCCGCCGTGTGGAGCGAGTAGGCGGTGTCTTCCACATCAGTCCAGGCATTGGTCCCTGAGGCCAGGCAGCGGTTAGCCTAGCATACCTTTGTACGGGTAAATTTCTGAGCCGAGGAATATCAAATGCTCTAGGGTGTGCGGGAGACCATCACCATGGTGGGCCTCAGTTGCTAATCCACTGCAAATGTCACTTCAATAGCCGCTGGAGGAAGTAGGTATAGCGAGTGGCTTACCGGTATGAGTAGACGTTTGACTTCATCAACAGCCCTGGAAAGCTTGGCAGTGGTTCTATTCTCTGTGTCTTCAACGGTCAGGAGACTTATAAAAATAATATTAATATTATTTAGAATAAAAAATAAAAAATAATTAATTAATTATTTATTATTAATTTAATGTATCGTTTTAAGTACATGTAATCGCAAAGATGCGATTCTTGAGAAGTGGACTGTATCAAAATAAATGAGGTGGCGTGACACAACTATTGGGATGGTATTTCGGATGCTGGAAGGAATTCTGGCTTTCCCTGCTTTCCTAGTCTTCGTTCTTGATAATGATATCACTGGTTATCACTTTTACAAGTGTCCGGTTTAATCAATATTATAGCGCCGAGGGATGATTAATCACGCACTGCACAGCACACATAATATCTCTGTTTAGTAAGGAGAGGTCCAAGCGACCATTGCACAATACAAAAGCAGACGGGTTAATAGTCGATGTAAAAGACGAAGAGGGATGAAGGTACATCGCTGCACATCGCCAAAAACAGACTTCACAAGGTCGATGTTTACTGCATTGAGCACAAAAACAGACTGACAATACACATGTAGTTATTATTGCCCTCACATAGTATTGTACCCTGGTGGGTAGTCAGAAGGGATAGGTAGGTGGAAGGAAGGAAGATAGGTATATACATGCATAATTGCGCCAACATTCCGCCCACCTAATTTTAGAATAAAATTAATAACCAAAAAACAGTATAACAACAAAAAGTAGCTACGGTACTATGTTATCAAGCAAAGAAAATAAAGAAATTATCCTATAATTATATTACTAAATTATAAGATTATCATTGAACGCTAGCACACTGGCTGTCTTCTGTGTAATCATCGAGAAAGAAACGAAAAAAAATAGAATGAAAAGTAAAATAATATTGTATTAAATTACAATATGAAAATACAAATAATAAGATTACAATATAGCACTATACAAAAACACAATATTGCACGACTATAATATTCAGCGTAATAGGGCAACCCATTACGGATAGCTCTACGATAAGAACATTGCTGATTATTGAATTCAGACGAGTTATAATATGTATAGTAACCTAGCTTGACCGCTGGGTGGACAAGACGTCTTTACTTGTTCTAATTGTTCCGATTTGAACAATATCATTTTTCCCGGGATGAACGGCGAGAGTTCGATCTTGGCCGGGAGACTTGTAGGTTTTCTTATGTATGTAGCGACATAATTTGTCATCTGATATTACATTAAATTAAAGAAAAAAATAGAAAGATTTGAATATCCCAGTTAGATATTGCTTTGCTGCTACAAAATTATGTCCGCAGTCACGAAGACACCGCAACACAAACCCCGTCGATTTGTGAGTAGGGTTAAGGTGCAATAAAAGCATCAGTAGAGAGATCTGACATGATCTCAGGGTGCAAGGCCTTAGTAGCCATGCAGACAAAGAGGCATAGAAATGCCTTGGTGGTTTTTGCTTCACGACGTTTATGATATTTTAGCAAAAAATGTCCACCAAAATCGACGCCTACGCGAGAGAAGAGACGATTAGGTCGGACACTAGAGGATAGTAGATCCACCATCATATGTGGATGTGTGATGGCCTTAAACTTGTGGCATGTGAAACATTTTTATAATTGAGATCGAATGACGGTACGACCGGACATGATCCAATATTGCGTTGAATAAAAAATGGGAGAGTACGCGGGCTTACATGAAGATGTGCACGGTGATATTAATTAATTAACAACTCAATTAAATAACTAGGCTTGGGTAGTAAAACGGGATGTTTACTTTCGAATAGGAGTGCAGAATTTGGTGGCATACCGCCCACCCTGAGAATACCTTGGGAATCAATAAAAGGTTGTAACTTTTGAAGGCCAAAGTACACATTTTGTTGGAAGTTAAAAGTATAAGATCATTATGAAAATAATCTTCTTGTTCGAGTTTAATCATCTTCATGAGCGCGTTGTCAAGTTCTTGAATAATAAGTACCGCATTACTTAGGCTCTGTTTCGCCGTATTGGAAACGTAAAACAGACATTTGTTTTGCACATAAGTGTCCTAGAAATAAATATCTTCAATTTTGATGATGGGGAATACTTTACTATAAAAGAAGAGGATTTTATTTGTGCACTAAAAACTGTAGATTTAAGTGGTTGAATTTCCGGCAATTCACTGATTGGAATAGTTGATGGCCTCACCGAAGGCCAATCCTCGATAGGATTACAGAACTTTGGCAGAACCGAACGCCACGGTGGTTTAGCTGGTTTAATTGGTGGCCTCATCGAAGGCCAATCCTCAACAGCATTACGGAGCCTCGCAAGACTCAAAGCCCACGGCGGCTTAGTTGGAGGCCTCACAAAGAGCCAATCCTCGACGGGATTACGTAGTCTCGGCAGACTCAAAGCCCATGGCGGCCTAATTGGTGGCCTCGCCGAAGGCCAATCCACGACAGGATTACGGATCCTCGGCAGACCCGAACGCCATGGCGGCTTAATTGGCGGCCTCACCGAAGACCAATCCTCGATAGGATCACGGAGCCTCGGCAGACCCAAAGGCCATGGTTCATGTTTTATAAAATGAGTAGGAAATGTACATAGGGACCCATAGTCCGCAATGTTATCCTCAAAAATAACATGGTTCCAAATTGCTCTTGGCATGTTGTCAGGGATCTGAACAACACGGTTCGCAACAAAAGTTTTGAATAAAAATAGTGGCTTATGAAGACAAGATAAGACAATTGTCGTGTCAGCGAAGCGGATAACCTTTTCAATTTGCACGGTAAAAGGTGCTGACGACAATATATTTTTTATATGTTTTGATAACAGCACGGCTGTACTCAATTCTAATCTAGGGATTGTTAATGACTTTAAGGATACGACCTTGAATTCGGCCATCAACAACTGGCTAGAGTTATTGTTTCGAACGACTAAATAAATCACTGCTGCATAACCTAGTTGGAATGCAACACAAAATTCTACGAGAATACAATGACTATCTAGGTTCGCATGGTAATATCGTTGAAATCGTAAGGGTTGCAGCGATTGAAGTTGTTTCACAAAGCTGATCCACGTAGATACGATATGTCGTGGTACTTCGGAGTCCCGAAGATTCGAAAATTCCTGGATAATCCTTTTTGTAGTAAGGATTACAGGAAACAACCACCAGACTGACAATATATTCCGCTTTGAATATACTGCCGAATTTGGTATCAAAAGATAATCCACTTTGGGATTCCAAAACACGCGTAACATTTTAACATTCAAAATTTTGTTAAAATTCAATATTGGTTGTAGATATTCAGAATTACATTCGAATAATTCAGAATCTTCCGCTTTGATAATGTCATTGATAAAATCAGAAGCGACTGGCACTTCCTCAACTTTCCAAAATATTTTCATTATATTATTTAATGACATATCTGACAATATGAAACATGACGTTGATGATGAATCAATTAATTTACTTTTCCCGAAATTAATATATCCGAAAACTATATTTAAAACACTTGGGTTACCACGAACGATATGTGATAAGTTGAAAAGTGAATGTCCATTTGACGGAATATTATATTTCCTTAAAGATAACACAAGCGTTTTGGCACAGCCCTGAGAAACGTGGCTATGGCTAATTCGTATAGGTACGTACGCACTGTGTTTATTTTGCATGTAAACAA
This sequence comes from Limnephilus auricula, assembly GCA_951813805.1. Taxonomy (NCBI): domain Eukaryota; kingdom Metazoa; phylum Arthropoda; class Insecta; order Trichoptera; family Limnephilidae; genus Limnephilus; species Limnephilus auricula. The sequence goes on from OX638391.1 coordinate 30,746,177, forward strand.
TAGCGTTACCTAAAGGTACTGGGCACGCATTGTTTACATTTGCGATGAATAGAGTGACTGCAGTCAACGACGTACAAGTAGACAATAATTGACATTCACGAAATACATTAAATCTTAAATAATCAAAACTGCGATTTAGTTGTTTTATCCGGTTTTTCCTTTCAGTAGGAGAAATAGTTAGAAAATTTGCACACTTGTGTATTGGGTGATTTTCTTTACATATAGCACACAAATCTTGAGAAGGATTTGTATTCAATAAGGATTTTAGTAACAAGCGAGTTTGAGATTTCGAAAATTCTTGTTTGATTGTAGAGAAATTCAAATAATTGAGATATCTCGGGTAATTGTGTTCTTGCAAATGACGTTTCGAAATGTCGCCTAGTGTCTTGATCTAGACAATGCAAGATTACACGGGGAACAAATTTACTAAGAAAGTTTTCATAATTCACTGCAAATGAATTTTCAATATTGGAAACAAAAGGTGTGATTTTATTCGCGGGTAGATCTAAATTGTTACTATTATTTGTTGATTTTAATTCAATGTCTAAATTCTCATGTTTTCTTTTGGCACATAAAATGTCTGAATATAGGACCTGCATTTGTTCCGAAACTGTGATTATCTCTGAATAATCACCAGCTGTGTTTGATTCTATTAACCGATTTTTAATTTCAATATTCAAGGATTCGATCTCTCCTACCCATTCGGAAATTAAATCACAACGACATAAAAATATTTGCTTTTTCTTTTCATCGGAACTTAAAAAGGGAATTAAATTATGTGTTGTTTGAATTCTTTGTAGAAAACGATAGCGACGCGCTGTCAATACTGCAATCTTTTTATCTGCCATCTTGCTAAATTCTAATAGTTTTAGAACATAATAATTATTTCATACAACATTATTATTTCGCAAGTACAATATTATTTCGTATAATATTATCACACAGAAAACAACCTATTAACTACCTAGTTGGGTTACAGCATCTTTTGTAGTCGGTTGTAGCAGCGAGACTCTGCAGAGCTCTCTCGCCCCTGAATCTCGCAGTATACGACCCCTGAGTCCAGGCCCTGCTGCGACACACGGTGCACCTTCGTGAGGAAGGCAACGTCCGTGAGTAGTGGACTCAGGATGTTGTCGAGGTACACAGGAAGCAGCGTTAGGGCTCCAGAATCCCCCGCCGTGTGGAGCGAGTAGGCGGTGTCTTCCACATCAGTCCAGGCATTGGTCCCTGAGGCCAGGCAGCGGTTAGCCTAGCATACCTTTGTACGGGTAAATTTCTGAGCCGAGGAATATCAAATGCTCTAGGGTGTGCGGGAGACCATCACCATGGTGGGCCTCAGTTGCTAATCCACTGCAAATGTCACTTCAATAGCCGCTGGAGGAAGTAGGTATAGCGAGTGGCTTACCGGTATGAGTAGACGTTTGACCTCATCAACAGCCCTGGAAAGCTTGACAGCGGCTCTATTCTCCGTATATTCAACAGTCAGGTGACTTATAAAAATAATATTAATATTATTTAGAATTATAATAAATAAAAGCGGTGGGTCACTCCCGCGCCGCGCTCCTCAACAAACTGTAGCGCGGCCCTAATGGTGGTAAAGTATTTGATGTGAGAGTCTGGTGTGGGGGTGAAACCGGGTCTGATTAATTAATTATTTATTATTAACTTAATGTATTGTGTTAAGTACATGTATATATCTATATATAATATATAATGTATACTTATTTCATAAGTGCAGTGGTTTTGCAGTCTTGTTCGTGCATGTAGGGGCCTCGATTTCGTTGTTTATCTGATCTACCGATGAACTGAGGTTAAACTTAACCCATTTCAGGCGCTGGGGAGAACTAATCACGTTGTGTCTGGTAACCTTTCACCTTCTCGTTGGTAGTTGAAGTTCTCAAGTTGTGCAGCTTGCCCAGTCTCGGAAGAGTACCCAGAGTTGGGTTACAGCATCTTTTGTAGTCGGTTGTAGCAGCGAGACTCTGCAGAGCTCTCTCGCCCCTGAATCTCGCAGTATACGACCCCTGAGTCCAGGCCCTGCTGCGACACACGGTGCACCTTCGTGAGGAAGGCAACGTCCGTGAGTAGTGGACTCAGGATGTGGTCGAGGTACACAGGAAGCAGCGTTAGGGCTCCAGAATCCCCCGCCGTGTGGAGCGAGTAGGCGGTGTCTTCCACATCAGTCCAGGCATTGGTCCCTGAGGCCAGGCAGCGGTTAGCCTAGCATACCTTTGTACGGGTAAATTTCTGAGCCGAGGAATATCAAATGCTCTAGGGTGTGCGGGAGACCATCACCATGGTGGGCCTCAGTTGCTAATCCACTGCAAATGTCACTTCAATAGCCGCTGGAGGAAGTAGGTATAGCGAGTGGCTTACCGGTATGAGTAGACGTTTGACCTCATCAACAGCCCTGGAAAGCTTGACAGTGGCTCTATTCTCCGTATCTTCAACAGCCAGGAGACTTATAAAAATAATATTAATATTATTTACAATTATAATCAATAATTAATAATAACTAATTAATTATTTATTATTAATTTAATGTGTCGTTTTAAGTACATGTCATGTCAAAGCGTATGTATTAATGTTTTAGGTATATATGTATATATAATATATAATGTATACTTATTTCATAAGTGCTCCATCAAGTTGGCATCAGCTTTATGTTATTAGCCATCTACCTCATATTACTACTTCATTAAAGTGTTAAAAAACTTTTATAAATTTACAAATCGTTTAAAAAATGTATTTTTGAAATGTACTTTTAATTAGTTATGTAAGGTAGAATGGTTTAAAACATCCATACGTTCTGTAGGAAGATCTTATATAAATAAGGGGAGAGCCTGAATCAGTGGAATGGACTGAGTTTTTTGAGCAAAGATCCTACGCTCCTATCCTGGATATACGAGTACATTACATATATATTATGGACGCCATGTAAAGTACCGGTACTCACTGCAGTGAGGTGCGGGTGATGTAATTTCACTTTGCCTTTTACAAATTAACGGATTACAACACGTTTTATTGTGCCTTCGGGTTTCGACAGATCGACTCCTCACCCGAACAATGAACTGCCAACATTCGCTGTCCGATTGACTTCTTCGGTGATTGATTAGGTATTATATCAAACACAATTTATATCTACCTACCAAATAAACGAAATATTATATTCGTTTTAAAAAATTATAGATTTAATGGATTCATTTATACATAGATAATAGAAAGTAGGGGGATGGGCCATGAACCATTTATTATTAGAATAAAACCGCGCGCACAATACATGTCGCCAACATTGTATACTCATTCGCATATGCAATTCGCATCTACCGCGGCGTATTTCGTATTTATATGGCGCGAAGCACCGATTTTACAAAATCAAAAACCATTTGCATTTAATTATAAAATTCTACGTTTTATATATTTAATGACCTATTTTTTGGAAATAACACAGAATACCTGATTAAGTTCCTATACGACTTTCCCGATATCGTCAACCCGGACCTGCTTGAACTGCTAGAAGTTTCTGATCGTACCCTTCTCCAGGTAACCGATCGTCTGCCCGATCGATGCGCGTATACACGCGTACCGAACTAGCGAGCCGAGCTACACAGCGAAACGCCGCTTCCGGCTGCTTCGTTCCTTGTCAAATGTCTACTCAACATAAGAAAGAAAGAAAGTAACCGTAAATGGTGCGAAACGCCGCATGCATTTTCTTCATTATTTGCTTTGCAAACATCTAATCGTAAGCATCTACGATTAAAGCAAATTTCTTTCGAATTATGGAAGCGTACCTCGGGATATAATCATTAATTTTAGAATAAGTTCTATAATAACATTAAATTATTTTAGACACTACCCGCTTACGTATACACTGATTTTTTCAATTATGAATGTAAATTTAAACTATTTTTCAACCAGGAAAACCATTGCCCGTGTTGATTATTATTTCTTTCTATTGAATATACGAGTATATCGGAGTATTAGGCTGAAGAAAATTCTAACAATCTACATTTGTCATTACGCAGTAATCAAGCCAACTGGTCCTTCCGTGGGAATTACATAAGTTTATCTGTCAGAGCTAAAAATGCACAATACCAGTGTATACATGGTTATTCTCTGTACAGTACTGTTCAAGTTCGCGTCCAATAAAATACCTCGCATCTGCACTAAGATCTCATATTATAATAAATGAATTTGAGCTGTTTTGTTCCTCAATAGTATTTTTTTTCCTAAACAGTGTGAATTCCGGTAAATTTTTGCATAAACAAGGTAATTTTAAGGAGATATTGAACATGTATTTATATCGACCTCATTTCAATAGCCGCGATCCTAGTTTCTCTACAATCAACCAGGGTCATTTTTTTTTTTATTGCGCCATAAAATTAAAATGCCTCCTTAGGGGCGGCCAATAAATAGGGCGTCAGAGAGTTTCACCGCAGATCTCCCATGGCTGAGAAATTTTGATCATGAAAATGCTTTTTGTTTATTTGTATTAGAAAGACTATCATATATGACAGACTGTGAAATGCCTTTAGACTTTGAAGTTCTTTCTCTATAATCGTTGATTTATTTTCCTTAAAAGAACTATCATCTTTCGAAGAATTTTTTGTTTTGGTTCCTTTGGCGTCTTTATCTTTAATGAACTCCTTTCTAGTGATGTCCGTAGGGTTTTGGACAATGGAGAGCCTTTCTCAGGAACTTTTAATTTCTTTTCCTTAGAAAATATATCGTTAATTTGGCACTTCATAAGTTCATAGATTTATTTTCTTTAGAAGAACTATTATCGGTAACGGGTGCACTTTTCACTTTGGTATCTGTTGGTTTTTGCTCAAAAGACATGCTTTTTTATGTCTTTGCTTAATATTCTATTTCTTGTTAGAAGGACCTATCAATGCTAGACTGTGAAATGCTTTTAGAATTATAAGTTCTTTCTCTAGAACCGTTGATTTCTTTTCCTTAGAAGAACTATTATCGGTAACGGGTGCAGTTTTCACTTTGGTATCTGATGGTTTTTGCTCAAAAAACATGCTTTTTTATGTCTTTGCTTAATATTCTATTTCTTGTTAGAAGGACCTATCAATGCTAGACTGTGAAATGCTTTTATAATTATAAGTTCTTTCTCTAGAACCGTTGATTTATTTTCCTTAGAAGAACTATTATCGGTTACGGGTGCAGTTTTCACTTTGGTATCTGATGGTTTTTGCTCAAAAAACATGCTTTTTTATGTCTTTGCTTAATATTCTATTTCTTGTTAGAAGGACCTATCAATGCTAGACTGTGAAATGCTTTTATAATTATAAGTTCTTTCTCTAGAACCGTTGATTTATTTTCCTTAGAAGAACTATTATCGGTTACGGGTGCAGTTTTCACTTTGGTATCTGATGGTTTTTGCTAAAAAAACATGATTTTTTATGTCTTTGCTTAATATTCTATGTCTTGTTAGAAGGACCTATCAATGCTAGACTGTGAAATGCTTTTAGAATTGGAAGTTCTTTCTCTGGAACCGTTGATTTCTTTTCCTTAGAAGAACTAGAAAAGCTATCGTCAATTTTTCCCTTTGATTCCTTTTGGAGATTTTTGTTTTTTTTTTATTTCTTTGCCTTAGAAGGACCATTCTATAATAGGCTGTCAATTTTTTTTAGAATTGGTAACTCGACAAAGTTCTTTCTCTAGAACCTTTGATTTATTTTCCTTAGAAGAACTATTATCGGTAACGGGTGCAGTTTTCACTTTGGTATCTGATGGTTTTTGCTAAACAAACATGATTTTTTATGTCTTTGCTTAATATTCTATTTCTTGTTAGAAGGACCTATCAATGCTAGACTGTGAAATGCTTTTAGAATTGGAAGTTCTTTCTCTGGAACCGTTGATTTCTTTTCCTTAGAAGAACTAGAAAAGCTATCGTCAATTTTTCCCTTTGATTCCTTTGGGAGATTTTTGTTTTTTTTTATTTCTTTGCCTTAGAAGGACCATTCTATAATAGGCTGTGATTTTTTTTTAGAATTGGTAACTCGACAAAGTTCTTTCTCTAGAACCTTTGATTTATTTTCCTTAGAAGAACTATTATCGGTAACGGGTGCAGTTTTCACTTTGGTATCTGATGGTTTTTGCTAAAAAAACATGATTTTTTATGTCTTTGCTTAATATTCTATTTCTTGTTAGAAGGACCTATCAATGCTAGACTGTTAAATGCTTTTATGATTATAATTTCTTTCTCTAGAACCGTTGATTTATTTTCCTTTGAAGAACTATTATCGGTAACGGGTGCAGTTTTCACTTTTGTATCTGATGGTTTTTGCTCAAAAAACATGCTTTTTTATGTCTTTGCTTAATATTCTATTTCTTGTTAGAAGGACCTATCAATGCTAGACTGTGAAATGCTTTTATAATTATAATTTCTTTCTCTAGAACCGTTGATTTATTTTCTTTAGAAGAACTATTATCGGTTACGGGTGCAGTTTTCACTTTGGTATCTGATGGTTTTTGCTAAAAAAACATGATTTTTTATGTCTTTGCTTAATATTCTATTTCTTGTTAGAAGGACCTATCAATGCTAGACTGTGAAATGCTTTTAGAATTGGAAGTTCTTTCTCTGGAACCGTTGATTTCTTTTCCTTAGAATAACTAGAAAAGCTATCGTCAATTTTTCCCTTTGATTCCTTTTGGAGATGGATTTTTGTTTTTTTTTATTTCTTTGCCTTAGAAGGACCATTCTATAATAGGCTGTGAATTTTTTTTAGAATTGGTAACTCGACAAAGTTCTTTCTCTAGAACCTTTGATTTATTTTCCTTAGAAGAACTATTATCGGTTACGGGTGCAGTTTTCACTTTGGTATCTGATGGTTTTTGCTAAAAAAACATGATTTTTTATGTCTTTGCTTAATATTCTATTTCTTGTTAGAAGGACCTATCTGTGGCTAGACTGTGAAATGACTTTAGAATTGGAAGTTCTTTCTCTGGAACCGTTGATTTCTTTTCCTTAGAAGAACTAGAAAAGCTATCGTCAATTTTTCCCTTTGATTCCTTTTGGAGATGGATTTTTGTTTTTTTTTTATTTCTTTGCCTTAGAAGGACCATTCTATAATAGGCTGTGAATTTTTTTTAGAATTGGTAACTCGACAAAGTTCTTTCTCTAGAACCTTTGATTTATTTTCCTTAGAAGAACTATTATCGGTTACGGGTGCAGTTTTCACTTTGGTATCTGATGGTTTTTGCTAAAAAAACATGATTTTAACCAGAAAAGCTATCGTCAATTTTTTAGTTTGATTGTTTTTGGAGATGGGTTCAGATCATTTTTGGTTTACAGATTTATTTGTTTTCTGAGCCTTCGAAGAACTCGTGTCTAAGAAAACAGAAGATGGGAGGGAAGTGCGTTTGTTGGAAACTGTAGTTTTTTTTTCTGGAAAATTCGTAGATTAATTTTTCTTAGAAGGACTACTATCGGTTACGGGTGCATTTTTCACTTGAAGGTTTTTGCTCAGTTTTTTTTTCTTTGCCTTAGAAGGACCTATCTGTGATAGGCTATGAAATGCTTAAAAAATTGGGTGTTTTTTCTCCAAAACCCTTGATTTCTTTTCCTTAAAAGAACTAGAGAAACTAGAGTAAATTTTTAACATTGATTATTTTTAATTGATAAACTAATGTTTAAGACAAGATTTTATGCATAGCAAAAAGGGTAACAATTATTATAAACAATAATTATCAGCCTGAAATACTCATCCACATTGAAACAATCTTCCTAGAAAAGATACATGCCGCCGACGGGACTCGAACCCGAGCCTTTCAGATGTCCGGTCAGGTGCTCTTAATCCACTGAGCTACGGCGGGTTACCTCTTACCCGCCAAATGATTCAATATATACTAGTATTTCATTCAACAACTACCGCTTATTACATTTTTTTTTCACTTGAAAACAACCAACTTTATTTTTATATGAGAAAGGCATTATAAGTGCTAACTTTCCCACTAGGTGGCGTTGAGACATATTATGTCTACATTTTTTGGTGAAGTACTATAACTCGTCAAATATTGATTATTTTTAATTGATAAACTAATGTTTAAGAAAAGATTTTATGCATAGCACATAGGGTAAGAATTACGTGAAAGTGCGAAATATTTTAGGGATCTAAGAGCTAATGTTGCCCATATTGAGTAAAGAGCTAATATGCGTAATACACCTGTATCATATTAAAAGAGCTATATCCTGCGATATATCCCAGTATCACAATGCATTCACAGAACAAATAATACGCTAAATATCCAAGTACCACAATGCGTTCACAGAGCTATAATATGCTATATATCCCAGTACCACGTCGTGTCCACAGAACTAATACGAGATAGGTGGAAACAATCAACGCGCGCAGTCGCACTCTGCACGAGCTTGGCTGGTCGGTTCTAAATCAATTTCCAGTTTGGATTAGGAATTCTCGGTATGCTGAAATGTCAGAGGCGCTCGCTGAATTTTTATCGTTAACTCGTTTATTACAAAAGGCAGAATCTCAGTACCTAGACACTATCATACTAATCCCGTCCATTGTTCGCAATGTGATCCTTTTTATGTCTTCGGGGGAAGTAGATGCCAACCAGATTTTGCGTGAACTAACACACATTTTACAGATGTTACTTACTTTAAGTTATATTACGAGTGTTTTTTTTTTTAAAGACAACACCATTTATAATAACATTTTTTTCTAACCCATCACTTAATTTCTAACCTACAGGAACTTTTAAGTGACTGATCCTAGCGAAGCCCTGTTTTAACTCGAGCGTTTTGTATTTCTTCTATCTGTAAATTGGTTTGTATGCTCCGTTTCCGTTTCAAGATAGTGGCCGGATGGTAATGGGTTCATTAAGAGGCTAGACTTTGAACGACACGCGGAACACCCGCGACTGTCATTCTGTCCCGCTCACAATTAGCTCACGAACACTTACAATACATGCGAATGCGAAATGTGCGAATGAGACAACGCTCAAATTTACCTACAGAAATCGCTCGAAAAGGGGTTTATGGAGAATACACTTTTCTACACCGAAACTTTCACGAAATTGAAATTTTAAAAAATATATATTTTTTAGAAAGAAGAAGCTACGTCGGTAGCTTTTTATAATTTTATAATTCTTTATGAGAGTTGAGTTAGCAGCACTTTTTCCTTAAATAATATTTTTTGATAAATCGTACATGTTTGACAGTGAATGTTTACGTTAATACGAAACGCATCGAAAATTCGAAAACATACCGACATATTTTTCACCCTCTAAAAGGCAGTATAAAAAAATATATTCATTTTGTGCAATTTTCGATGTAGAAAAGTGTTTTTTCCCGGGCGTCCTTTTTGTATGGGCCGAAAAGCGAAGTCTATCGTCTTAAGGATTCTTCTCAAACGTAAAATCGTCATGTTTATATGGACTTTCTCGCATTTAAAAAAAAAATATTATGGTACCAACCGAACTGAAGAAAGTTTGAAAAAAAGTAATTTAAATTTTCCTTGGAAAAATTCGTAATTCCGCGTGTGAAAAAAAAGTCACACAAAATTAATATAAATTAATAAGTAGGTATTTATGTACCCATTTATAAAAAATATGATTTCAGAGGAAATTTTGGTCTTACAGACATAACTTAAACACGTTTGTTACATCAGAATAATCACTCTTTAATATTGTCACACAATTTCTTCCACCCAATTTAACTGCTATTTTCCCCTACCCAGTTATGGGATTAGTGGAGTCGAAAGATAAGTTGAAACAGGAAAGTGTAGTTATTAAACCTAGCAACAGCAACATCCATTTGCAGGCAAAATTCCCCTTTCCACTATTTTCAGCGTCCCAACGTACCCCAATTTGGGATGCCATAGTTGCACTGGCTCCAGATGGGAGCAGTAGGAACTATTGTGCGGTATTCACATTAAAAAACCATTCCTTTGTCCCTCGGAGGCCACAGGTTTGTATAGCAAAATATCTCCTTCCAAAAGTCACAACGAAAAATAAAAGTGTGCTTTTAACCACACGACTGAAGTAAATACTTCTTTAGCTACATCTATATATATGTCCGTATATATGTATAAAATATATACATGTATATACATATATTAATTTTCTACAAATATTTATTTAAATTTATTACCATTTGCCTCGTCCGATCAAACCGTGCGCATCGATGTCCGCTCCCCTCCGCGTTTGGCACGTCACTGGTATTTCGTATTTCAAAATACTGACTGAAATATTTAATGCAATGGCTATGAGATGAAGAGAGAAAGAAAATGTGCGCTCGCACTGCTCTCTCTTTTCAACGCATTTCAATTTCCGTTACACATTCGCCAGCTTGCCAGAAGTATTAATTTAAAAAATATTTTATCGGGTTAAAATTATTGGCTGCAACCTCTGAACCTAAATTCAAAGATTGAACCATTTTGCTACGAAAGTTCATCAATCAATTCCAATTATCCTAGCAAAACTCCAAATCGTAGTTAACAAAGACTACTTTCTCGGACTTACATTAAAAAGTCAATTTTTCTATTTATCTATGGAAAATTACGTCGCCGTATTCCTCAGAAACAAGCTACGAACGATATCGGATCAATAAACGATTCAAGAATGTTTTATAATCAGTTGTAAAAATTATAATAGCCTATATTAAAAAGTTTCTTAAGGACCTTGGCCTTTAGGTTTAATTGATTAATTCTTATTTGTAAAGATATCATTAAGTGTTTAGAATTCCAGCGAATAAAAACGATTTCAGGCACCTAATCTAAAGTTCCTGCCTACACTTTTCGATTAAGTGGCTCGATATCAATTAATTGTTTCAATTATTCATTAATTGTTATCATTTTGAAAAAGCAACGAGTATAGTACAGACGACAGACCATTTGTCTAGTGTGTAATGCTTGTAAGCCCGCTTGTTAGATAAAGAATATATATTTAAATAATATTAAAGGCTATTATAGATTTCCTGAACATTTTCGCACAAAGTTTTTTTTATTGGGTTTTTGCCATTTTAATTGTTATGTATTTTTGGAACATTATGTATTTTTAATATGTAAATTTATGCAGCAAATAATTTGGGTGTTAAATAGCCTTTTTTTTCTAAAAGTATTATAAAGTCATAAAATGATATTATTCTGATCTGTGTACATATCTATCACTCTCCGAGGGATAACGTTGATTTTGGGTCACCCTGTAAATGCGTCAAAAAGCTTCGATTTAAGTATAATAGTTAAACTGTTAAAAATTATGCACATATTTTAAAGTTTAAAAAAAAAAACAATAATGCTTAATGAGAATTTTCGCAAGAAATTTGACTATCAAACGGACGATGAATTAGGCTCCGAAGTAACCGCCTAATGGGTCGTTAACATATTTTAATTTGTGCCAAAAGGCAATACTTTGCGAAGATAACCGAAGTTGTTGGTAATATTCGCCGAACTTTACACCTATAGATGTAAATGCAAACGTGATCGGATACACGACTACGGTCAAATTGAAAACTTCTTGATTCGAAGTTTAATGGCGTTTATTGCCGATATCATACCGATGGCGTAATCCTTTGAATTTTATCTAATGTTTTAAAAACTGCGCAGCTTTAATGGACGTCTCACAGCGCCCACGCACGGCCTCGCAGAGACTGAGGAGATGTGAAAGTAGGAACAAGGGAGGAAATACGATATGGCAGATTCAATTTGAAGTTGGTCCGAGGATTTTACAGTCCAACTCATAGGCAATTAATAGCAGCTGTAGTTAATAGCTAACAATAAGAAGATAGGTTTAATGACTCTAAAGGGGCCGTAGTTTATAGCAAAAAGGGAAATGGGTCTTGAACCATTATAAGTACGGAACAGTGCGCATAAAACTGTTACCAACATTTGGTGAATTAAACAGAGCGGGTTTTCGCGAACATGTTGAATGGGACGATAGATTTACCGCTGGAAGATCAATTATTGCATTGATCTTTCTCGTTAATGATGTTGTTAACAGGAATGGGGGTTAGATTTTTCTCAACTAAATTTAAATATTTTCATGGTTTATATTTTAATGGAAAAAGCCCCGAGGAACTAGCGTCGTTGATTCCTTGGGCACCGGTGTACAGTCGGGAAACACGTCAAACTCGCACTCAACAATTGTATACATTTGACATATGGCACATGAAAACGGGTGGTTTCTACGACTTGTTCTTGAGTTAAACAGCTCGGCTGATCGAGCTCTATGTTAACTCCCTCCTACAATATGGGTTTCTGCAAGACCCAGGTTCACTTTTCCTTTCCACAAAGCCACTCAGCATCCCCAAATATGACATAGGCCCCGAGTGAAATTATTTTACTCGGGCCTCTCGTGATAATGAAACATTCACTCATTTTAGTAATAACTAACTGGGGTACCCGGCTTCGCTCAGAACAACACTCGAGAGTGTTTTGAAATGTTCCACAACGATGTTCCTGATTACCTATTCCCGAACATTCAAGAATGTTCCGGGTTGCTATTTCCCCAGTCCTCCCAGTAGTTTCTAGAGTTTTATCAAACCTTCTAGAACTTTCCGGAAAACTGTTCTTGAAATTTCTAGAGGGCGAAACTTCCAGCCCTTCGATTTTCAAAATCACGCCCTTTAAAAACGAGAACCCTCATCCTGAAAGGGGGAAAGAGATCTACCATAACATATAACTCCCGTGATTGTACCGGGGCTCGTTTCTGAGTTTTTTCGGTCCGCACGTTTTTATAATATTTTATAATATATATTGATTCTTAAACTTGTTCCGGTTTTCCTTCCTTCAACTTCGGACTTTGATCGTTAGCTTGTTGTTATAGTTTTGCTCTTCATCGCAGCGTTTATCAGGAATTTTTAACAAATTAAAAATATCGAATTTAGGTATAGGATACGACTAAATAAAAAAAATTACATTGCCCACACGGCATGTTTACTTAAATGTAATTTTTGTGTGTTCATCCTATTAACGCTGAACTGATGATATTATGTTATTATAATGTAAAGTTAATATTACACAGGTACCTACCTAATCTAAAAGTACACAAGAATAACTCCTGAACAATATTCTCCTAGAGATACTGAGCAGTTTTTTGTTCCCGTGTTCACGAAACTTAAAAAATAGTAAGATGTTTAAATAATTGGGTGCCATTATTTACCGAAAACGAAACTTTTCTCAGTCCATTCATCTAAATATTAAATAAAAAAATTACCATTTGTCATCTCGCGAGCAGGAAATGACGAGGCCGTGTGGTCTTCTCTCCACACCGCTCGCCTCCACTTTACCCTCTCTTACCGTGAACCCAGACAATGGACAAGTTTTTTTGTATAATTTTCACAACACAATACATCCGAGATACATTTTAAATTATACATTTAACTGGTATGGTAGATACAATTCACTAGTTCACAGTGGAGGCTCATGAAATTATTCCACATTTTTGTGTTTTTTAAAGAAAGATTGCCTTTTAATTGCTCCTATTCAGATCTTTATTTTTTTAGTTTGTATATCTCCATATTATTGAAGACAAACTTCTTTAGGCGCGTTAAGACCAGTAATTCAGATGTTTTTCGGACGGAAGTAACATTTTAAAACGGAAATGACGTTCTGCCAGTAATAGTACTCTATTACAGGTAGCAGATAAACTGAAGTAAAACTTCTTTAGGCCCAATATGACGAGTAGTAATTATGATCATTTTCGGACGCAAATAACGTTCTCACACGGAAATGACGTATAGATATCGGTAAAATTACTGATATCTGTTTTGGTTTTTATTTTTAAATGGTTCTCGCTTTTGCTAGAATAGTAGTAATACATGCCACAACAGTCAAAGAAGTTTTACTTTAACCGCTCGTAAAAGTTAGACGCACTCTCTTTTTAATTAAAAAATATATTTTAATAATATTGTGCAGACAATATATTAGAAAATATCGCATTTCAGTTACGTAATATTACAGGAAACAGAAATTTAAACTATTTTATAAATAAATTATAGGCTCTTTATTTTATCAAAATTGCTGCAGCTTTTGAAAATACAATAAAAGTTTAAAAAAAATGCAGAAAGTACTAAATCATGGTAGAGGCTGATTTAAAATTATATAATTTAAAATATTCCGTTCGGTAAAATGGAATTTTTTTTTTAAAATGTTTTGACATATCCTCGCTAATGGGTTCTCAGTATCTACACATATCTACTTACACATGCTAATTTTAGACACACTCATATGAACATCTTCCTTATGTTTTGGCGTTGGCATGACCTACCTACAAGATACACGTTAATTTAGTATACAATAGAAGGAACTAACACTAGAGCGTTTCGTTGGATGTCTAGTATCAGAGAATGTGTGTTCATTCCTATTAAAGCTGCACTGATGGTTATATAATATTGTAATAAAATATAGGAATGGTAACACCAAATAACTGAATGTTAAAAATGACCAAACTTTACAATGTTTATATACCTAGTAGGTAGGTTCCTATGATTCTGGTTTCAAAACCATACCAAATAGTGGTTCCTCCATTATATTATAATATAAGAAACCGGTTTAATTTCACATTCAACTTTTGTGCTTACAATAATTATTACTTTTAAAGTGAGTCGATACCACGGAGGAAGTAAAAATGTACAAAAGCGCGCTTTACATAAACAGTGCCTGGGTCGGAGACCGCAGACCTACATTTGAATAGGATTCTCATTTTGCGGCTGTCAGTGAGTCCCCACACACCACAGCCAGATGATCATCTCTCAATAAAGCAGAAAAGGAAATATCACTACGGCAGACATTCTGAGATTCCGCTGTCTGTAGTGCAATGTGTCACATAACATGACCGCATGTCCCTTTCTCTTAGGCACCATCTCGGAAGCGCAGAGATCTGAATCTGGCGCGTGAATAAAACAATAAAACGCATCTTTATCGCAGCCCCCAGGAAAGCGCACAGTGCTTTTGGCTAGATACTTTGCGCAAGGTGGCTGTCTTTACGCGGCTTCGCAAGCGGTGGAGTCCCAAAGAGGTTTTATAGTAAAACTGGTTTGTAGGCGAGCGGGACGGTGGCCGGCTAGAGAGAGAAGGAGGCTCCCGCGCCGGATCATGAATGAAGCTGGGTACATTGATGAGAATAGTCTGTAAATCAGCGCTGTACAGTTAGAGGATACCGTTCTGGCCGTTAGCGGCCGGACACGAGGGAATCTCTACGCGCGCCGACGACCGGTACGAAACTCGCATCGCGTGAAAAAATAAACAATGAGGCTGGAACTTGAATGGGGCTCACTGTGCCATCATGCCGGAAAAGAAAAGTGGCAAGATCGGTCATCACTGCATCCATCGAGTACCGAGGGCACCTACTGCTGATATTTATTGCATTACTTTTGTGCGCACCGAGGCTGGCCGTTAATGGCCAACTACCCATCCGGCTACGTCTTTGATAGTAAAAGCTTATCTAGGTCTACGTCAAACTAACCCAAAGAAAGAGAGAAGATATCTGTAGACAGGTACTTAATAAAAAATCTAAATTTCTGATTTTTTTAAATACTTTTCTCCAAATGCCTATAATCTTTCAAGCAACTTGTACACAAATTCTTGGCGGGAATCTTTGCTACATTCGTGTTTTCGGCAATGTCTATGTGGCTACTCACCGACATGAAAGTTGTTTAATAAGTTAAAAGAAACCCGTGACACTTGAGCAAAATATACAAGCGTATTCCATTCCCAAAGTGATAAATCGTCATTCGTTTGCCTACGGACATGTGCAGGTGTACCTACCGCCCGACGTGTCTATAGTAGGCAGTAGGTATCCCATATGCGTGGGCATTCTCAAACTCGCGTGCTTTAAACATTATTGCTTTCGAATAAAATCAATAATGTTATCTGCCAAAGAAACACAATAAAGATTTGGCCTAGAACCCACAAGATCACGGTATAATATTAGAGACAGAACACGAACTTTCTAGCTTATTTCGTTTTTGCTTTTATTGTGCTCCACCCATCAAACTTCACTCCTTTTAAATTTTGCTATTGGTGCATTCGGCGAAGTTGCTGCACAGCATTAATTCTCTCGACAATGATTCAAATTCCTTTGTCTAATGGTTCTAATCAAATGTATACTTATTTTGTTTTCAGTTTGCATAACTCAAATTGAATTTCATTTCCTGTACACATAAGTTGGCGAAAACGAAGGGCACTGTTATCTATGACTTTACGATAGTAGATGTGCTTTCCAGACTAACACATAAGGATATATCTTTTTTTTTTCGAAAAATCGGTTTTTGCCACTGCCAAATTGAGATTTACTGAAAAATATTTATAGAAAAGTTAAAGATGGTTTTGGACTAAATGAAAGATGTGGGTTTATGGTGTGGTGGTAGTACGCAATGAAGAGCGAGTATAAGTATTATGTACTGGTATTTATTTAGGGAGCTGCTTGTAACAAAAGAGACATACTTCTAGCACGCATCGCCTTTTATAGAGTCTCGCAAGCATACTGTCTCGCTTGCTCTCATACATATTCACACAGATATCACACTAAACAACATTAATAACGTCGAATCCATCAAACTTAGCATTCTACCTATCACACACAAAAATCACGTTCTGCCATTTTCACAAGTAAAGTTGTTCTTATCCTTGGAATGTGTGTCTTTCTTTGGAACAAGGAAACAGAAACATAAAAGTAATCGTGTGTTAGTTATACGAAATTGATGATTAGTTATTTAATTATAGTTAGTGAAATGTGATTATCTGCATTTTTTTTTTGTTAGTTTTAATATAGTTTTGAAAATATTTATTGACTCACCAACACTTGGCAGAAATGATAGACCTCCATAAAATTCAGTCCTTGCTCACACACTTCAATCACATTCATACATCATATCTTCAACAGTCTTCTGTTGATATTCTCAATAAAATATTTTAACCGACATGTATTTACGAAACAGCGCTGAACTACGGCCGCCGATGTACCAACGCTATTTTTTTGGAAACATAGTTAAGCTATAAAAAGAGAACTAGATGATATTGGGTAACTTGTTTGGTGGAATATATTCGGACGGCAGGTTTCATCTCCCCACCCCCACCACCCCCTTCTTTTTAAAATTTAATTGGCCACCGTTTGCGATGAACACAACGTGACTGTATAATAATTATTATCGGACGCGTGTATAGACGGAGCCACGATATTGTGGATGTCTAACATAGTGCTAGTTCAAATTTTTTTAATGTTATGATTGCTCTGTTGATGAGAGCTATCCTCCGGTGGGAAAGTGCCCCAGAATAGTGGCAGTAGGAGATTTTCAAATGTTGTTGGGTTATTCGTAACCCGGAAATGTTTGTCTTTCTTTTAAAAAAACTAAAAAAAAAATATAATTTCGTATGAAGGGATTAAACATCGCGGCATGGCTTTGTTTTTGAACTCAGTTTTATTCAAAGATTGATGAAATTTTGCACACTTGTACTTCAAAACAGGAGGAAGGCGATGGTGTATGTAAGGTTTCGTACAACCCTCCCCCCTGAAAATAATAAAATAAAAGGAAAATTTCTGTCTACAACTACGTGTAAAATGGAGGAAAAATGAATTGCCCTATTTTAATTACATTTCAATTCGCTGATTTTTCGCTTGCATACTTTGACAAACAAATACTAACAAAACAGCAAAATTATAATTACTATAAACCATCTTACAAAATGTGAAATCTCCATTAACGTATGTTAAATGAAAATAAATGAAAGAATTAGAAAAACATTTGTTTGTCGGTTAATGAAAATAATAATTATATTTGTCTAGCGCCGTTTTTGTAAAAAAACAAAAATATTGCGCCCACTAGTTCTTCGATCAGTGATACAAAACTATATATACAATGCATTTGACCAATGAACGCGATGTTGCGTAAAAATGTACATGTATTTTTATTTTATGTTTTTTTATTCATATATATTTTTTTATACTCCCAAAGGCAGAAAATATACAGGACCATCCACTCTTGTTCTCAGATCTCGTTTGCATGTATTCGTATCACTTAGGTAAATCTGGCCCGGCTGGGTATCAAGATCAGTACAATTTGAGGTTGAAGTTAAATGAAAGTTGAAGATTGGAATGTATATCTGACTAATCGCCTGTCGTGATCTGCTACTGCTACCTGTCGCCTGCAGCATACAGCCTTCAGCCTACAGCCTGTAGCCCGTGACGTCAAAATACCCGTGCGAATCAACAAATAGACATAATGCCGGAAAGTCCAAACAAAGATAATATATGATATAAGCAAAACAGTTATTGGTAATATTCTCAATAGGTACCACCGACCGTGGTGAAAGATTTTTGGATGTGAAACATTGCTTGAAATGGCTTTTGGCGTGCTTAGTGATTTAGGCCAAAACTACCTCAACTAAAACCAGAACACTGCATAAGGTTGGCATGCTAATTATAATATACATTATTCTACATAGTCATGTTATTAGCCATTCTAACTTATATTATCGGTTCTGTGAACAGTATTTTATTTTTTGCTTTGAAGAGTCGCAACGCTCATGCGCTCTGGCGGAATAAAAAGGTACTATCATACACGGCTACCATCTTAACAGCTTTGACAGGAAACGGAACACACCCAAATTTACAAATAGACGAATTGCAAGGTTAAAGTAAATTCTGCTTGTCGGGGGAACTTGGTAGCACCTACTGGAGACTTAGTGTACTCTGAAGTCTTGGACATAATAGAGCTTCCAGCTCTTCTCGAGGCAGTCCCAATGGAGGCACTGAGGATGGGTTGGGTGTGTGATTGCATGGATGAGCCACACTGAGTGTCATTCTTGCTTGTCACAGCCTCCAGATGTGCAACTAAATTGTTCATCTTAGCGGAAAGAGAGTTGTGCACATCTGTGGCAGTGGCACACATGAGTCCTAACACTTTTTCTTGTTCTGCTTGTATATTGTGCACTTTGTGTATGTGAATTTCATACATTTTAGTTATCTCTCCTAAAATACCTAAGTTGTCATCTAATAACTTTTTTGTAGATGCCATCGTAGATTGAGGAGTTAATTCTAAATTAGTCAATTCCAAGACTAGGGTGGGAATCTGATCTATCTCAGTCTTGTTATCTGTCAGTTCTAGAGCAATATAATTTCGCCTTGCTGCCAAGGTTTTCTTAATGATTTCTTCTTTATCAAAGACATCACGGAGGCAGATGGTGTAATGACCAAATTGCAGACCTTCTGGTATACTGACTAAGTTCACCCACTCATCTTCTCTCCATAGTGTTAATTCTGCTGCTATGTTGGATGAAAATTCTGAATTCTGCCCCATGACATAACTCAACAATTCTTCAGATACACTATATCCCATTCTATTTGGCGTCCTATCAGTTATCACTAGATCCTTAATTCTTCCCTCTGGAGGGATACAAGTTCTTATGGGAACTCTCTTGGTTGTAGTAATGGTAGAATTGGTGGCTTTCTTGGGTTTTTTGACTTCAGTTGTAGAAGGAGAGCGAGGCTTGGGTCTCTTTCCAGCTGATTGAAGTCTTGTAGATTTGGGTCTGCTAGTAGGGGAAGGACTTTTGTAGTGAGAAGCACTTGATTCCCGTATAGGATCATCCAATCTTAGGAATGACTGGTCTGGTGGCCCTGTGGACTGCAACATCTCTTTAAGGTTTATAGTTGGTATATTTTTGATGGATTTCCTGGTGGGTGTGGGAGTGGTCATGATGATACTATATAGATGAAAAAATTGTGAAATTGCAACAAATAAATGCTTTTGGAAATACGTAAACGTTTATTTTAAAATTAGTTTAAGAAAAACGTTTTGATAATTATGAATTAGGATATACCTACCTAGTAGGTAGAATATAGATGAAGGTTAAGTATGTGTTTTAGACGCGATGTCTTTAACTCAAACTAATCCTAAGGAAGATATTTTTGTAGGTAAATTAGAAATAGTATATTATCTGCACGACTCCATCTGGACTTCCCCAGTGAGACGAGTCGCTTATTTTTTTTATATTGTTTATTTTAGAGAATAAAAGTCTTCCTTATAAGACATTCTAAACAGTTTGTTCCTCAAAAATATATTTTTTTCGTTAATTCTTTGCACAACAATTTTAATTTCCATTGATATTCCATTTGTTGTGCAAAATCGTGAAAATAGAAATAGTACCTGAATGCCGCTATGAAAAAGGTGATTGGAATAAAAAGGTTCATTAGGATTGTGTGCGTATTCGTGGAGTGCTTTCGCATAATTACGATATATTGACATACCTCTAGATAAGTTTACCTAACCTTCGCAAATTGCGCAATTTGTAAAGCCATTAGTCCATATTTAATAGCTTTGTTTAACGGTCAGTTCCATCGATTAGTTTTAGTGTTAGACATACTTCCATAATGCACATTTACTTAGGCAATTAAAATTTCTGATTATCAACTCTTACACACATAATATTCTCTTTCTTCAGTTAATATCTCAAAATCCTCAAGGAAACCCATTGGTACATATTCCGTTTACATTTTGGAAAGAAAATGATTTAGTAAATATGAAGAATTGTACACATTTTGATAATTTATACAACGGTGCGCAGAAATAAGACGCGGAAATAACTTACGAATAAATTCCAAAATTGTTCATATATGAGATATTTATCGCATAACAGATCTCACGCAAGACTCCGCTACGAACAGCTGGACGAAGACCGGCCTCTCAGAAATGATGTCAACAATATCAAATATCACATAATGCACTTCTTTATAAACAAACTCCCTTTGCTATAAATATGATGTAGTGGAATTTTGTTTCTGGAAAGTTGTCGGAGAAATAATTTGTAGAAATAAAAGTTTATGAAAACGTTCACGGCGTCCACGCACGCACGGTCCAAGGAACCTGCAGTTCTGTATTCTGCGTTCTATAGGTAGTGTCGATGCCACAGTACCTACTATTAGTTGGGAATATTTTACGATCGCCTATGTTGTTTAAACGGGTATCTCAGATCTAATGATTCCGGTATTTTCGAATCGCATTCTAGAATTAAATTCTAACACCTGCTAAATTACGTTTTGTGAACAAGGTACAAGTCAAATATTATCTCGAGCCAGAGAAATTTTGTATTTATTGATGCCCACTGGAACATTTTCTATTTCTCCGCATATTTCAGACAATCGTTTATCATCACACAACATGCACGAATGTTGTTTATTCTCAGCTGAAAAGATTTATTTTCCCGTCAGGACTCAACATTGGGCACTGGTATTTCTAAGCTAAAACTATTAAAATTGTGCCACATGGATCTATTTAAAACTAAAAATTTCTCCCATAAATCGATACATATTCTGGTAAAATAAAAGGGTTGACCAAAATAGATTTATCACGATTACATAGACTAGCGTGACATTAATCCTTTATTGTGTCAGTCGAATGGAATGGACTAAAATGGTAGATTTACCGGTTAGTGTATACCAACTTACTCATGGAGGAAAATTAATGGTTATACTTCATATACTTACATGTCCTACATACTCAATACCTACTTAATTTATTCCATGCACATTAAAATTCAGCACATTATTATCAGTAGTTAACAATATGCCGAATATCCACGGGTCATACATACTACACAGTGGATATTACGAAGTAAAACTTTAATGATTTTAATTTTTTTATTTGTTAACAGTAATGATAAGTTTGCATAAAAACGACAACTCGTTGGAAGCCAACGACTGTGTATAAATAAAAGCAATTAAACACTTAGCAAAACCGATAAAAAGTCATTGAATTCAAGGCATGTGAGATAAACAGAACACCATTTCGCGCGCGATACTGAAAGTCACCGGCCGATCTAGTTTTCTCAATGCTGACGAAATAGCAACACGAGCTCGCGCTGCCAACAGATTCCGTGGCATTTATCCACTGTACCAGCCCAGTACCCAGTACCCAGCCATAGTGTATGATAGTAACCAATGCTCTGTACCCTGTGCCTGTACCTCTGGTAGTGGCTAGCGGCTCTCACACCGATTATCCTTGAGCACTCCGACTGATACATTCTACCAAACGGGGTGGCACAACACGAGGAGCAACACTCTCTCTTCTCTCCGTCAAAAGTTGGCGTACCAAATCGTCCATTCTTTTTGCGGAGTAATCTCTCCGATATTTTATATTAAGTCTTCTTGATTGCACGTTTGCCGACAAAGCTCTGGCTCGGTAAACATTTTAATGCCCTGACATTCCATTACGAGTGATGGTCGCACGGAACTGCTTTTATAAACTGTCCCGTTCCAGTTTTATTAAAATCACCGCGATGTAGTAAAGTTATGTACCTACCTTATGAAATATGGTAACCATTGCGCGGCGCCGCTTATTGCAAGCAAGGGGCTAATTTTCCACCCAATATATTAATGAAGGTTGTAAGCGTGGGCGGATCGAAGTTCCGGCACAAGGACAAAAAAATAGAAATAAAATACGTTGATTGTTTGATGAATTCTTACTAAAATTCTTAAATACTTACGATTGCAAGTTACATCTCACCTTAACAAACATTTTTCTCTCGCAGGAAAATGTAAGTAATGCAGACGAGAAGATGTATAAAATGTTTGTTTTTTCTCTATTTTCTCTATCTACTATGAAATGGAAATTTAAAGTGGCCTAGTATTGGAAATATCGGGACTTTTCATAGGATTTCATTTCAGAATAATATTTGGCAATATACGTCTCTAGATTAGATATAGATTAGATATTTTATCGTCCAGGTAGCGATGGGCAACCGCGGCCCATTGCGTGTTGCCCGCAATTTTGAATTTCCCACTTGGTTAAATGAAATATCAAAAAGGTTGCGATACAGTATATTTAGCGGTTTCTGTTGTTTTAAAAACAAGAATTGAGCGTGAAACTTTAATCTTTCTTCAAAGTTTTTAATCAGCCGCTCAAAATAATGACTTTTCTTACATATTCTTAGACAAAATTTCGTGATTCAACCCTAAGTGTAAAAAAAACACACCTTTGCAGAGCAGATGCATTTTTAAGGTTTTCATTTTATAAATTACCAAAGTTTTCTTGTCAAAATTTTGTTTAAAAAAAACTGCACTGTTCTTTTTTTGAAGATGATAAAAATAGACATTTAATGGCGTTCCTTGGAAATATGTATAAAATTTTAGATTTTTTCGTTCTGTCATTGTTTTGTTAAAGAATTACCATTTTTGACAAGATTCATAAGATTGTAACACCACCGACTGCAAATTTAACAATGCCATCCCCTGCACGGTGCGAACAAATTGAAAATGGAAAAATTGGCCATAAAAAGGTTGATCATAACTACTGGTCTAAGGTTTCGTCTGGCTCGCGCCTACCTTTATATGAATACATTATAACATTTGCGTCGCCGATTTTATCAAAGAATCTAAAATCAGGATTTCATCAAATTTAAAACCTATAAGCTACAATACTAATCGGGGAGGAGTTGTTAATTAACTGCAGCATTGTTAAGAAACCGAAGAGGTGAACCCATCCATCATAGAAACGAGGACTACAAAACAGTGGAACTATAGAATCCCCATTTTTGTGATATTTTTCTTGGCTTTGAGAAAGGGTAGTAAATATGGGTGGTTAGATCTGGTCCCTAAAAAATTGTGGTATAATTGATTGGTTTTATTTGCCCACCAGTATCGGGAATCGACCTGCGACCTTTGGTCAGGAGACAAGGGGGCTTGTCGGCGGTAACAATACGATAGCACGCGGTACTTGCGCAGAGTGACGCGTACAGCAGGTTGCAGGGTGTCGTAACATTAAGACTAATCCAGTCGGAGAATGTTGCAGCGTAATCTGTATCTACCGCTGGAGAAATAATGTTAAGCAACGGCAACAGTGTTTCTTCGGTATTTCATAAATGTCAATAAAGGGAACGCCACAGCCTTTACTGTGCTAACTAAGGATCGTGCACTTTGCATTTTGCACCGAGTTTGCGTTGGCATTAGCTGTCCCGAAAGGCTTTCTTTAACTTGTCACTTTGTTGCTAACGCTTCAAATCAACGGTTCCACCCGAAAAACAGAAATCTTCACAAAAACCTTTCAATCAAAATCATATGACAGTTTTGAAATAAATATTATTTAGTAATTCAAAAACAAATTCTTAGATTACAACTAAGTTTATAAAAACCACAGTTTACGTACTTATCAGAATATTTACAATCATTCCGCTAAGTGAGTTTGAGGCAAAATAAGTGACGTATTAAGTGATGTTATAGAATTATTGAGGGTCGTTGTTTTAGGTTGTGGGTTACATAATAAATTAAGAACAAGATTAAACGGTAAAAACGGTCCAATAACACCGTATATCGCTTAAAATATAAGCGATAAAAGTAACAAATATATCTACTGATATTAACAAAAAACACTTTCTATTAAAAAGTTATAAACAGCTTAAGGGTGACCCGAAAAACTCATCGACGAAAAAAACAATTTAATAAGAAAACTTAATCAAAGTTAAGATAAAACAATTATTAAACATATAGGAAGCCTAGGGGAAGCAAATGTTAAGCAATAAATTTGCAACAACATAAGCAAATGAAATAAAAAACATAAGACACATAATCGTGTCACATATATAAAACTCCTGCTAATATATCAATGAGATTCATACCTGTATCACAAAAATATTAATTAATGATATGGATATTAAAAAGTCAGAAGGCAATGACCAAATAAGAGTTTAAGACCTTACATTAATTGCTGATAATATAATCCCGGTCTTGACTAAATTAATCACCCACTGCGTCAATAAAGGTCTCGTGCCTGACGACCTCAATTTATCCATCATCAGACATCAGACCTATATAAATCAGGAAATCAAGAGTTAAAAATAAATCGACCAATTGCGATTCTCTCATAAATTGATAAAAGTATTGAAAGAACCAAACCATCTAAATTCTGAGTTATTTAGAAAAAAAAAATTCTACATCCTACTTAAAATGGATTTCAAAAATAAAGAGTACTATACAATAACTTTCTAAATTCATTCAAAGAGTCATTTAAGCCCTCGCATTCCGAATTTCTACTGATTTATAATATATTTCCCTAGAACATTTTAAGTTTATAAGTTCTTAAAAAAATGTTATTTTTGAAGATAATGTCTATAAATTTGCCGAGTCGAAACCGTAATTATATGAAATTCCCTCGATAGAAAAAAATCGCACTTTTGCTACGATATGAAAAAATTCACAGTGTTTCATTAAATGCTACTTTATACATTTGTCGAGAGATTTGTGTTCTATTTTAAACGAATGGTGTTTTATTGAGACCAGTCAGTGGCTGCGTGGCATCGCGTTTGGGTCCCATCCAAGCGTGTTCAATTCTACTACTGGCTAAGTCCTACATGACAACCAAAATTTTCCACCTGCAGTGGTGGTAGTAGGAGATTTTCAAACATTGTCAGGTTATTCTTTGTCTATCTTAAAAAAAAAATTGTTTCACAATATTCGCATATTTATAATATTTAATCAATCTAACATTCATGTTTACATATCTCCCTTTCAAATCATCTTCTTCATATTTTTAACGCTTACTACGGAGCTTTAAATGAAAAACAATATTTCTTCAATATTTGCAAATTCACTTTGTGGCATCATTTTATTATGACATTGATTATAGTGGTTTGCTCAAAAGTAATTTGTTTAATTTGAAAACATTAAAACTCATCTTAAAAAAAAAGCCTTTGACCCGTTGGACCACCAAACGCTATTAATAGCAATGAAGGTATGTGGTATTAGAGGTCCTGTAAATAATTGGTTTAAAAATTATCTTTTACATTGAAAAGTTAAAGTTAAAATTGAGGAAATTTAAGTGAGGAAATGTTAGCAAATACTGGAGTAGCGACAATATCAATCCAGAGGCTTACATGTTATACTCGTATAATGCAAGTTAATAGTCTACCAAATGTAATAAGCACATGGCAAATATTACATGTTTGCTTGCATTATAGAGATATCCACAAAAAATGAGGAATTTTTGCAAACATAATATAAATACTATGGTCTAACGATAGGGAAATTATTAATATACCAAAAAAACTAAATATATGTGATGCATACACTCACCACATGCAAGTTGGCAGAATAAGGAAATGTGTATAAAAAATCATTATACGACTGTTGGCATGCAAAAAAACAATATTTGCAATGTAAATGCCCTAACATGGAAAACTTGTACCAATGTAAATTCCTTGGTCTTACAATAGATGTTATCTTTAATTGGTCAAAGAACATTGAAAATATATGTATATATATAATATAAAACTCTCCTCTAAAAATTATACTGAAAACTTGAATTGAAGATTGTCAAATAAAATGTGATAACAACCCCCCATACACACAAGCCCTGCTTATTTATGGGGGTACATCAAATGCATCTATTATTTAAAATTACTGTATTCAATTTATTTGTCATTTATGTAACTTTTTGTGACTAATAATTTTTTTTTAATATATAATGTTCAAATTTATTAATTAACTTTTGAAGGTTTATACTCATCAATGTAATATTTACTTATTATTGTTATAGTATTACTTCTTGGGAACATTCTTATAAAACTAATATAAGTCATATTCAAACAATAAAAAACTCCATTAAAACATTGTTGATACATAAATACACCAATGCACACAGAAGTAACATTAAATTAATATACAATTTTATGAATGTTTTGCATGTTAGAGATTTATTATTTTGTAATATTGTAAGTCAACGTGTTACTTGTATAGGGAAAGAGTTTTCCATAAACATAATACAAGATTTACTCAAAATGAAGGATTAGTGTTTCCGAAATGTACCAATAAATACGGTGAAAGAATCCTGTACTATATTGTACTCAAATATTTAATAAACTACCAATGACAATTAAAAATAATACCATTAAACCTGCGAAAGTAAAATATAATTTTAGGAAATGGCTGTTGTGAAATACAGATAATTTATATTGAACAGGCCCATAAATTCCTAATTTATATTCTAAGGAAATGTAAAATGATTATAATTTTTTAATAGCTCATGTAACCACCTATATGTATATTTATGAAAAATATTGATGTGATTATTCATTTGTTCTGGTTTTTATATAATGCTTATGTATACTGCCACTTACATAGATTCTAATCAGTTAATTTAACCAATTGATCTAGTTGTTAATTTGTCTTCATCATTATACAAAATTTACCATGTTATTCCATAAAATGTTGTTACTATGTACTGCTGATGAACTACATAAGTAGTTTAGCAGGTTTTCAATGTTAATAAATAAAAATAAAAGAAGATAATAAATACTAATTAGTCTAAGCGAAACATGAAGACACAAAAAAATACGAATCGAACCCAGTATCTCTGTATTAACTCGACAACTCTCAATCTGAAATATGAACTTGACAATAATTAGGTCCCAATAGGCCAAGTGGATTGAGGCGTTGGTTGTCCCGGAGATCCTATGTTCGATTATCATTTGCGACCGTAACTTTTTTATTTTCTGTTTCATGTATCATTTTGATTTATTAGTATTGTCTTCTTCTTTAATGTTTACTAATTTAAAAGTTTTGTCATCTGAAAATATTATACTGTACACATACAAATATAATGCATTAACGGATACGTACAAAACGCACTTAAATAAAATAGAACCAATACTACTCCGTTTCCTAAAATTGATTGAATGGCAAAAAATCCGATTATGTGAAGAAGTTTTGTGTAACATGCTCCCCCATATGTAGTAAGGTAGTTTACCAATTAACGCTGGATGAATTAAGGAACACAAAATTTTGAAAAACCCGTTAAACACAACTACCCTACTATGTGCAAATGTTTGTAATTAATAAATGACAGAATATAAACGGAGATAGAACAAAGAGATATCAAATTCTTGAATTTATTAACGCATTATCTGAAGATATTAAAATTGGTCAAAGAAAAAGAAACATCTCCGTAGAACATGAATGATATGTAGGTATCTATGAATGTAAAATATTATGAAATAAAATATATTCTTACATACCATAAGAAACAGTTATTACAAATAAACCTTTTTTTTAACCTATTACGGTGACTCGACAGTTGATTTTTTTAGGATAGATATATTTTGTGTAAGTAGGTATACTGTATTTTGTTTTGAAGAGTTATGCTTTCCATGTATTATTTGTATTTTTTATATTTTTTGTATTTCAATTTAAATTTTTATGGTTTTGACACATGTCTAGAAATTGTTACAAAGAAAAACAAAAAAATACCGTATTTTCCCCAAACCGACTGCATATTATGTACTACATAACTGTCATACTGTACTGGCAGGAAGCAACTGTTATGGAGTAACCTACTACTCGTACAATAAGCATCAATAAACCTAATTTTAATATCATATTACAATACATGTTTGTACTTAGAAATAAATAAATATGTAAAAAATAAAAATTTCTTTCAATCAAACCGAATGTTACTAATTTTTGTAAGACCTGTGTGAATACAATTGTTAAAAAATTAAGTGAATAAATTTTTTTTTAAAAGTATGTTACGATTATTATTTATATTATTATAAGCATATAAGGGATTATACAAACAATTTTGTGTAATAGTAACCATGAAGTAAAATATGTTAATTATAGTATATGCAACCCACGCAGAAGAATAGTAAGTATCATGCTAACATTTATTATTAAGGTATGTTATAATAGTCTGTTTGAAACTATATTACATGCAACTCAACACATCTATTAGTTCTTAGAAAGTATTGCCAACTGCTTGCAGTCTAGGTAAGAGTGAGTATCCAAATGACTCCATAGAAGGTAATTAAGCTTAATAAATGAAGGCTAGCTTTAACACCATTAACAACTTTAAACATTTTTATGTCGGAAATAAGACTTCTTATCTGAGAGTTTTAATAATTTTAATTATTTCATCAAATGGTTGTAATTTATTGCTTCTGCATTCCGATGGCCGGCATAATCCAGGGGCAAGGCTTTTGACCTTTTTTTAACTCCCATTACGAATGTCGCAGGTTCGAATCCGGCGTGAGCAAATAAATTTAATTTAATTAATTTGTGTTATTTGACAATTAATTCATTAAAAATAATATATATACTATACTTGCGACACGTTCCATAGTGGAAGATACTCTCAGTATCGCCCTTGTGTAAGACCACCATTCAGAATTGAAACGTTGCTTGAAATAGCTTTAGCTGTATTTAGTGACTAGATCTGAATAGCCAGGTGCTTCCCCACCTTCCTCTTCCCCACCTCCTTCCCTTCCCCGCTTACCTTCAGCCTCACAACATACCCCAATTTGGGATGCTATATCTGGCTCCAGACGGGAGCAGTTGGGACTCTTGTGAGGTGTACACTATAAAAATATATATTTTTTTAATACCGAGTTTTATTAATATAATGATGCTCAAATTGCTATCGATCTTGTTCTACGCAAGTTTTGATTTACCAAAATGGAAAGTGAAACTTAACATCAAGTCCTGCATCTAATCCAATTATAAACCGAGTAAGATATCAGTTAAGCGAAATAAAAACACGATTTACCTTGTAACCGTTGACCTTTTGAATGGTGAACATTAAAAAAAAAGAGTCTTGTCATCGTGAACGATTCGCGTCCGAGATGTTCCGAGCGTGTGCGACAAAAAACGAGCACACTTCAATTATCTGTGATACAAGGGTCCCCATCTCGGGGAGAATGAGCATTGAAAAAAAATGATGCGTCATTGTGTTACTGCTGAGGAAATAAGCCAATAAGCAAGGCAAGTACCCTCAGGGTCTCAGCAGGGGTCTCAATTGTTTGGATCGCTATAGCCTACAGCGACTAGCAAAGGCACAGGTGATGAGGACTATCAGATGAAGAATCCACTTACCTCCTAAGGTTCGCTCGTTGCTGTACCTAATGTGGAAATTATGCAGACACTTAAATGTCGAATTGAGCTTCCGTTGATACTAAATTGTTCTAAGAAGCGAGGAATTTTAACTAATATCATTCTGACAAATCGACGGTTATTTGGTTCAAACAACTCAAACCTTTTTGGAGGCAGCAGAATACAGTATGTTTGATTGATGGTTACCTCTCAACCTGTGACACCTATGTTTAGATTAAAAAAAAACCGTGTTGTGACTGGTGGGTTCGGCAGGTAATCATTTTATAAATAGGAAAAAAATCTTTAAAACCATTTCACAGGCATACGAACACTTTATTTACCATTTCAATTTGTGGAAACTTATTTAGGCCGAGCGGTTTCGCAGAATTTCACGTGTGACATTGTCATCAACTGGCCATTTAGCTCCATTTTGTTTTTTCGATATTTGGTCCCGTTAAGTGACGATTCCAGGTGCGTTTCAGCTTTCTATCAACTTGTAATAAACTGACAAGCTTAACTACATCTCTTCTGCTGATCACAATTTGTTGAAAAGCTGAAACGGACTTAAAATTGGCATACCTTTAGTTAGCCGCTGGCCCACCGGTGGCCACTAATGATTTTTTTTTTTAAATCATTATTTGTTTACGAGTTTCTATTACCAAATAATATTATTAGTAACAACAGTTGCTTAAACTACCAAAATCTAAAAGAATTGTTACTGTAAACTTATAAAATGCGACACATAAAAATTCTGAAGTGACGTTTGATTTTTTTGAAAAAAACCTTGATTACCAGAGCGGGGATCTTTCAACTGTCAAAAAAATGGCCATTTGATGACAATGTTACATTTGAATATAAGTTTCTCAATTTGGGAAGCGGATATCAATACCGCGGCCCCGGGAACCATTTTCTGGTTAACCAACATCCCTCTACAGATTATCCTACATGTACACCATACGTTTGGTGCCCAGGTTCATAGGTCTTGGAAGAGGACACGTTTGCCCACTTACTGTGTAGCGGGCCAGATCGGGAGAGACAGGTTGAGGTAGACCTATTGAACTTTCACGCCGGACTCTCTCGACCCATGATGCTGCACCGCATCTGGAGGGATGGATTCATACGTCCATAACTCCTGGACACATTGACCCCCAAATTCCTACCAACCCCTCATACCTTTTATCTTCTTACTAGCTACGGCCATGTTGGTACTCTTGTGCATATTCACATAAAAAAGTATAACACCCTTTTCTTTTTAAATATTGAAACCTTTTATTTATTTTCAGAAGCTTGCACATTAAGTCCCATTGTTACCATGTTATAAGATAATAAACGAGGAGATAGCTTGCGAAGATAAGCATTTAAAATGGTTTCATTCACGATGATATTAAAATTATTGTCACGGCTAGTATATTTATTTTGACGACTCATTCCGAGGGGAACGGACGAAGAAAAAGAAGATCTTGGAACCATCTCGTGGCTGCGGATGGACAGAGGCACAATGGCCATACAGAGAAGCGATGCTTATCTCGGACATAATAGGATTACACGGTAGCAGTCAATATTGGTAGCGACCATTCATAAGCTACACTTGGGAGATTAACTCGCTACTACCTTATACTGACTGCTGCAGGGGGGGATTGGTCAAAAATGGGAAAATACATTTGTATTAAGTAAAAAGTTTATAGTAAGTATTATTTTTTATAAATAATATTAATTAAATAGGAGAAGACGCAGAACGTGAAATATTAGGTCGCGACAGAGACTCCAACTCGGAACCTATTCTATCGGAGTAACGCCCTGCCAATTGAGCTACTGAAACCATTTTATTTTAATATTTAATAATCATATAAATTTTTTTTGAAAATTATTACTAATATTTATGAAAAATCATGGGATAAAATAAAAACAATATTTTTAACAAAATCATATCCCGATCAAATGCTTAGAAAGCAACTATGCTGACCATTTTAAACCATCAATATTTTAAGAACGGCGACATTAATTCCTTATATGTAAAGAAAAAAGTTAATAAATGCGTATTTTTAAATGTTCCTTATACACATAAGAAATTATATTGTTTATAAAAAATATTTTTTTAACAATTATTATAAGCAATAATTATTAGCCTGAAACACACATCCACATTGAAAAAATCTCCCGAGAAAAGATACATGCCGCCGATGGGACTCGAACCCGTAACCTTCTGATCAAAAGGATACGGGTTCGAGTCTCGAGTCGAGTTTTCTCGAGAGATTTTTTCAATGTAAATGAGGGTTTTAGGTTAATAATTTTGCTTATAAGATTTTGTTACTTTTTGTGCTACGCATAAAAATCTTGTCTTAAACATTAGTCTATCAATTAAAAATAATAATTCATATTTTTTTTACATTATTTCCACACAGGAAAAGAAAATCCCTAAGCAAAAAAATCTTCAGGGCCTAAGTCATCTTTGGGGCTATTTTTAGGGAAAGGACGGAGAGGGAGTTCTTGAAATAAAAAAGGGATGAGTAGGAATCTGAAGGTCGATGGGTCCAGGAGTGACGGACTTATGAATCCATCCCTCCCACTGCGGTACAAGGCGATGGGTCAAGAGAGTCAGGCTGGAGGGTTCGAAAGTTCTCCCTAATCCAGTCTCTTAATCCGGTCTGCCACGCACTACGTAGGCAAACGCAAACGCCGCCAAGACCTAGACAAACCTCACCCAACCAAGTCGGGCACCCCTGCTAAGTCGCCAAACGTAGCAAACCACTTGGGTTGACCTATGGTAAATAATAATTAAGCTGATCAATAAAAAGGACTTTCGACCAATGTCGAAAGAAAATTCGGTATGGTTTTGAGAGCTTTAGTCACAGTAATTGTGACTTATTCTATGGTAAGGTATGGTAAATGATGTCCATGGTCCATACTCAAAAGAGTAAAGTAAATAAGTTTTTTGATAAATTTCTACTTTGGTTTTTTTATTGTATTTTTTCTTGTTTCTGTTTATTTCTACTTAAGTTGGTAACTTTTGTTATTAAATATGGATACTCTTACAATCTCTTCTTTATTTTTGTACAGCATTGTGTTTGAGAAATTTATAATTTAAGTTATTCTATTATCTCACTTATGTTTTGTAAATTGTTCCCGCTACAAAATGAGTTTTCGAACTATCGGGATTGTTCTGCAGAAAGAAATAAAATACCAATCAAAGTGAGGAAGTATCAAAGTCATAGATGTTTTTTATAATAATTAAAAAATTATATTAAAAAGGGATTCCACTATGCTATTTTAAAACCGACCAAGTGGTTGAGTTGGCATCGCGTTTGCGTCTTACCCCTTCAAGACTTCGCGTATTGAATTCCTTGGATGGTGAAGTCCTCCATCACAACACAAGCAACATTTTCAGCTTACTGTGGTAGTAGTAGGAGATTTTCAAATATTGTCAGATTATTCGTAACCTGGGAATGTTTGACTCTCTTTTAAAAAAAAAAAGAAAAATAAGTTACTATGTTCTTACAAATCAGAACGTATTACATACTGACTCACTGGTGTAGATATAAAAAAAATGTGTTTGAAGGCAAAGTTTAATATTACGTTTTCCATGTGTTCTGGTGCGGCCCTGGAGCATTAGAAGAGGTTTGTTATAATTCCCAAGAAGCTGAAAACCTTACCATACCGGTCTAAGGTGGCTCGATTGTGCTCAATAGCTTCTCGGAACTCTTATTTTAAAACTATTACATTATATTCAATTTAAACAATCTTACTAATATTATAAACGTGAAAGTTTGTATGGATGTATGTATGTTTGTTCCTTATTAAATCGTAATTTAATGAATGGATTTTAATGAAACTTTACAATAATATAGCTCATACATCAGAATAACATATAGGCTATAATTTATGAAGCTAACCATTTATTTTCAATATATTGAAAATAATAATTATAGTTTAATAAAAAACGTCAAAGTTTGAGAATGACATTTTGCAAAACAATGATTGTTAAATCATAATTCTATTTTGGAAAATATTTAAATTACTGAATTTATTTGAAGTACTCGCCTAATACTTAGAATCGAATCAAGAATGATACATATTTTAAATAAATAGGTTAAGAATTTTGGTATAAACGTAGATGGGACCTAGGAAAAGAAAATAGATTACTCGAAGTACTAATCCTACGCAGACGAAGTCGCGGGCAGAAGCTGGTATAATATAAATATTTTGGCGTACTCTGCGATACATTTAGGCGGGTAAGATCTGGGGGGAAAGGTCACGATGGTGAATGAAAATGTTAAGGTACATTACATGTTTATTTGTGTACATTTTTTTTATAATCTGTATTTGCTTTTCGTTCTGTATTGGTAGAAGATGTAGGAGACACCCAAGAAGACATGGCACGAACGGTTGATTCAAATACTTGAGGAGGGCCGTTTTAAGAGTCATAATAACAACAAAGTATGCATGAGACGATGTATGAATGTGAATGATGCAAATAGTGTATGCCAAGACAGAGTTGTATGACGGTTCATCCCCTCTCCCTAGCCTTGTGTTACGATCCTCGGCTATGAAAACGGAGGTCATAGTTTCAAATCTTATCAAAAGTGCAGTAAAATTTCATTTAATTACTCTGCAATTTTTTTACAATTCCCTCAATAACAACAAAATAATATGGTAGGTATATTTAGTAGGTATAGCATGTTCCAGAAAGTTTTTTTTACACGTTTCGGTGAAAGCACCATAATTTATAATCGAAATGTTGCATTGCTTGAAATATCTTTGATATAGCCGCTTTTTGGTGATCAGATCTGAATACCCAGGTACTTACCAACCTTCCTCTTACTCATCTACATCCCCTCCACACTACATTCAACCTCTTAACATAACAAACACTACTTTATTGGATAGGCACATAACTCAGCCGGTTTTGGTTCAGCCTTAACCTTCACCAGGGCTGTATAAAAAATAGGTACTAAATTTAAAAAAAAATGGAGTTTCATTTTTTTTCTATTGACAGCAATATTAGTTACTGAGTTTTTGGAACCAGTAAAATAATGTCAATAAATTCAATGTTTATAGTCTTATTCACCCACCCCTCATACCTTTTCCTTCCCAAAACTTACTCTCCTTCCTTTCCGTAAAAAAACCTCCACACAGCACTATCAAAGATGACATAGTAAGGTCTTCCAGGTAAGAATGTTTTCTGTTTTTATTTGAAAATAATAAATTTAGATAGAGCTTAAGAATTTATAATAAACAAGCTTCTGCCTGCGACTTCGTCTTCGTAGGATTAGTACTTCGAGTAATCTATTTTCTTTTCCTAGATCCCATCTGCGTTTATACCAAAATTCTTAACCTATTTATTTAAAATATGTATAAACCTTGATTCGATTCAAAGTATTAGGCGAGTACTTCAAATAAATTCAGTAATTTAAATATTTTCTAAAATAGAATTTTGATTTAACAATCATTGTTTTGCAAAATGTCATTCTCAAATTTTGACGTTTTCTATTAAACAATAATTATTATTTTCAATATATTGAAAATAAATAGCTAGCTTCATAAATTATAGCCTGTATGTTATTCTGATGTATGAGCTATATTATTGTAATGTTTCATTAAAATCCATTCATTAAATTTTGATTTAAAGAGTAACAAACATAAATACATCCATACAAACTTTCGCGTTTATAATATTAGTAAGATTGTACAGCGCCCTTGAAGTAATTTTTCACAAAAACGGCCCTCTACAAAATATCCAATTATTATTATTATTCAAACCATTAGATATCATGAAAATTATTTATTTTTATACCAAGCAATATGCAATAAGTGCTTTTCAAACTAAAAACATTTTTATATACCTACCTACATTAAGCTAGGCTTACAGTCTAATCACAAAGTGATTGCTTCCTATAAAAGTTCAATAATTTAAATTTTATTTTATTTATAACAGATGATAAAAGGGCTAATTAATGTTTAGTGTTAAAATAAAATAAACCAAAGTGTTGGAAAATAATTTACCGGTTATAAAAATACCATGGTTTATGTACAACAGAAATTGGTACGAGTACCTATTACCTACCTCAGTTGACCTCCTTTGCTATAATTCACTCTTTGACCCAAATGTTGATAATATAGGTCGTCGCTATGTTTGTCGGATACAATACAGTTGGTACATATATTATAAACACATCGCTTAACCTCAAATTGATTTAACTTGTGGATAGGTATATAAAAGCATCATACTTTTCCGTGAAATAAGCTTTCAGTTATATAGAAATTATTTCGATGAATCTGTTTTGTTTGATTAGTAGTATTATATATTACGTACTCGGAGAAAAATGTTATTCTAAAATACGATCATTTTATTCGTAAAAACGGTTAAAAACGGGAGTGAAGTTCTTACGAACAAATTAACAGTGTTTCAATGTTTATTCTTACACGTTCCCGCCAATAAACATTAATTTGTTCGTAAGAACTTCAATCCCGTTTATAACCGTTTTAACGAATAAAATGATCGTATTTTAGAATAACATTTTTCTCCGTGTAGAAAATATATTGATATTTACGTTAAATATTATTCTTTCATCTGCTCCCGTCTGGAGCCAGTGAGACTATGGCCTCCCTATTCGGTGTGTTGTGAGGCGGAAGGTTTGGGGGAGGGGAAGGAAATGAGAAAGAGGAAGGTGGGGAAGTAGCTATTCAGGGCTAGTCACCAAAACAAATAATTTCTAAACAAAGTTTCAATTCTGAATGGTGGTCTTACACGATACTGAGAGTATCTCCTACACTGCACGGAGAAAAGTGTTATTCTAAAATACGATCATTTTATTCGTAAAAACGGGACTGAAGCTCTTACGAACAAATTAACAGGGTTTCAATGTTTATTGGCGGGAACATCTAAGAATAATTTGTTGGTATACGTAATTTCGTACGTATACCAACAAATTATTCTTACATTTTCCCGCCAATAAACATTGAAACGCTGTTAATTTGTTCGTAAGAACTTCAATCCCGTTTTTAACCGTTTTTACGAATAAAATGATCATATTTTAGAATAACACTTTTCTCCGTGTGGAACGTAATATGGGTACTAAGTATTATTTTTAATAATAAATCAGGCCACAAATATGGATACTATCTATTATTTTTAATTAATTAATTGTGAAATAGTACAAATCAAAGAAATAAAATTTATTTGCGCATTTTCAACGCAGGATTTGAACCCGCGATCTTCAGTTGCTAGTCAAAGGCCTTACCATTCGACCACGAAGGCCGTAAACGTAATGACATGACAATAGTAAACTATTTCTCAATGTTTTTTTAGACATATTTGCATGGTACTTTTTTAACATTAACTCCACACGGGAAAAATGTTTTTATTCATGGCAGCGGTCATATTTGGGGATGAGAAAAAGAAGGAAGAAGATAGAGGGGTGGGTAGGAACCTGGGTTAGAGTTTTCCGGAATGACGGACGTATGAAAGACGATGGATCGAGAGAGTAATGATAGGATGGAGAAGTAAAATGATGTCCCTCAATCTTAAAAGCGCAGTTGCTGGGGGTTACTTATGGCATGGGTGTAAGTTATCCAATAAATGATACCTGGGGCAACGCGGTATCCATAACTGCCTCCCTAATTAGTCTAACGCAGCGGTTGTCAACCTTTTTGAGCCTGCGTACCCCTTGACTCTTACAACAATGTTGTTGTACCCTGTACCCTGTATCTTTCTTGTGTACACGAATTTAATTTATGATATTTTGTGTATTGGGAGGATGATTTTTTTAATAAATATAAAACACTTGTTTTGTTTTAGAAATTTTACCGATCACCATAGCAAGCATTATCAGGGTACAAATAAATACTAAAACATTAAAAACCGGTCGGTAAAATAAATTAACGAAAACTCGTGGTTTTAAAAAAAAACAAAATGTTTTTTTTTTTTAAATATGTCAAACCACAACTTGATTGCTTTCTACAACAATAGATTTTTTTAACCTCAAAAAATTTGTAGAAAAAAAGATTCTCGTGTATCAGAAAATAAAAGCCCTACATCCTATTACATCCTGTATAATCAATCATACAATATTAATATACAGTCAAAAACTTGAACTTGCTTTTGCAGAGCAAAGTTTTACAAAGCTTGGCTCAACTTCAAATAGGTAGAGCCTCAAGTCTGGTTCAGTATTCAAACGATTGCGATATTTATTTTTTAATAAACGCAAAGGAAGAAAATCCTTATCACACAAATACGTGCTTGTGAATGGTATTAATATTTTTAGAGCTACAGTTGCTGAAACGTTGAGCTGAGATGATTACCCCCAATTTTTGCTTCGCCTACCCCAAGGGGTTCGCGTACCACAGTTTGAAAACCGATGGTCTAACGACTACTTTGTATTACATATCAATTAAGTTTTAACAGAGTTGTTGTAATTGGGTTGTTCTCAACGCAAAAAGCAACTGTAAAATATAAATAAATATTAGTGTATATATATAACCTATATGCACATATGTAAACATCTTAGTATATAATTTTATGCTGCACGGGAATCAACCCATGGTGAAATGAATAGAAGCATCTTATTGACGAAAGAATGGAAGAATGTATGTATTTCTGGAAATCTTGTAACAAACCCGAGAA
Organism: Limnephilus auricula; assembly: GCA_951813805.1. NCBI lineage: Eukaryota > Metazoa > Arthropoda > Insecta > Trichoptera > Limnephilidae > Limnephilus > Limnephilus auricula. The sequence continues at coordinate 30,784,617 of OX638391.1, forward strand.
GTACATACTTAGTTCAATTCCGCCTTATCGCTTATTACTTCCCGCTAAAAGATTTCATGTTAATGTCATCAATATAAATATCTTCATCGCCTTAAATTGCATATTTGCAATCAACTTGAAATGTTATCTATAGTTATACGACACTTTTGAGTGAAAGACACGTGACCGAGAATTACCGAAAACACAAAAACAAGATGAATGACGAATGATGACGGAAATAACACTCTCGTTTAAGCTAAAAAACGATAACATTAAGTTTAACTAGAGATGTCACCTTTCCGATGATCTTGACCTTGACAGAGATACACCGTGAGACGAATGTAAGTCCAAGAACATCCAGAGTTAGATTGAGGAAGGGTAGATTACCTATCTTGATACATGTTTGTCCATGATTATATTATTCACATCGATCTAAATAATCAACCTAAAAAAATGCCGTAGAAGATTTATTGTATTGGTGTATGGGTTTACAGGAAGGTAACAAGTGTGAAACATGTTGTAAGCAAGCAATGCATCTTTGTGATTGTATGCCTTTACCTTCATACCTCCTCCACTCTTCGTTAAAGATACCACAAAACGACTATATTCTTTTATCGTAGTTTTGTTTTGGATTAAAAAAAACTTACATTTTTATATCTAATATTTTATTTTAAAACTTTTTAAAATAAGGCCAAAGAGCTAGAGTCCGTCTGCTACTAAAGCAAATTGAATAATTTGGTGTAACGTGTCACATATCTACTTCTGTTCACAACATTGAAGTGACAAACAGAAATAGTAGGAATTTTAGATGTAAGTAACTTCTAACAATATGTGTAGGTGGTACTCATCCACTTACATATTAAAAAATATTTTTTAATTCGTAGCTTAAAAATTATACAAAACTAGCTGACCCACCCTCTCGTTGTTGTGGCTAACGAAACACAACTCCATCTACTGCATGGTTACCTAGCCTAGATAACCAAGTATTGTGTCAATAAATTAACTCACACCGTTATCTGTCAGAAACTTATGGAACTTACAAATAATTTCAAATAATTGTCCTATAAAAAACGTTTAATTCGCAATAATAAATTTTGTAGTCAATAATCGAGATAAAAACTATCCCATCTTTTAAGTTGGACCAAATTGCACACATTGAGCCAAATTTCATCAAAATCGGTTACGCAGTTTCGGAGTTTACCTTGGACGAACATTGTGACGCGAGATTTTTAATATAAAGAAATACAACAAATTCTGAGATAAATGCATAGGAGTCAGGTAGTATATCGAAAAACTTATCTCCTAATACATTCTTATTCATATTGAGGAAGATAAGTCATAAAGAAGTGTCGTTAATTTTGAATGATTATTATAACGAGCCGATACCGACAGAAATAGTTCACTTTCCGGTGTTGGCAAACGAATCAATATTTACCAGACAATATTTTAGTTAAAGCTTAAAGATATGTGTCATTACACAAACATTACGTTATGGAGATAACACCAACGACGTACCTGAAGAATTTAATGCTTTGGTTTCATTATCGACTACTCGCACAAAGTACCTATATTATTTAGTGTTTAGTATATAAACAGTATTAACACGCTCGGTACCGGAGCTTATGATGCTTGCAACACGGGAGCCTACTTGTCAAATAGGCAGTACATTTTATATACATATATAAAATTACGAGAAGATCATATTCCAAATTACACGTAAAAACACCTATAATCACCTTGTCAAACGTACCACGTCATAGGCAAAGTTAATGAAGTGTCAATCAGCAAGCAGGTCCGAATAAGAATATCGCAAGAAGATTCAAGGTGACTCCCCGAAAACAAAGACTTACCTAATTTCGAAAATCGTATGTACTATGAGTTTTCTGTAAAAACTACAACATAGCACTCAAAATTGTTCCGGTTCTATTTAATGATAAGGAATTGTCCTTAACCTTAAAAAGGTTCTTGTCTGAGAGTATCTACTAAAATTGCAATTTACGAAAAATGTCGTTAATTTGACAATTCTGCCGTAATCTAAGAGAATTGCAGTTAACGTAAAATTCGTTAACAATTTTAAGATTAAGGACACTTCCTTATCCTTAATAGAACCGGAATTTCCCACCAGGGCTTAAAGACTTAAATTCACTGTTTCTTCACTTTATGGCGAATATTTATTTATGTAACGGCCGTAGGGCTTTTACAGTCACTACAACTCGAAATTTTATTTAATAAAGAAATATAATATATTTGAATATATATTATAAATATCAATATATATACAATAAATGTATTTCGTGTTACATTGTAGTTAACCCGTTTAATCACAGGAGACCATATTTGACCCAGCTCACATAGGTCTCACAGAAATCGTTGTTTTTCCATTACTATCACAGTCAGAAATGTGATCTAAACGGTATTGGAAAGAGAATACAACAAACACTATATTCAAATCTAAAAGAAAACCACAAAAAAAAAATTTACCCCTTTCTGAAACCAAAGTTTCCGATAGCAATTTGAAAAAAAATTATGGAACTTTGTGAATTTTTTAAGATTTTTTTTTACATGAAACGAAAAAAAGTGAGGTGACAGTAAGGTTTAAAAATCATTTATCTAATGAAATAAGTATGCGTTTTATTTTTTTTCATTATCAGTAATTTTAGTTAGAAAAAAAAGTAAAGTGAGCCATTTTTAAATTTTTTTTAAAAATTTCACAAAAAAAAACTTATATTTAAAAAAATACATAGTAATTTTTAATAAAGAAATTTGAAAGCCCATTTCATCACCTTTGAAAACAGTTTTTAGTTTTCGAATACGTTAACAAATGTTCCATTTATTTGGATTTTATTGTAAAGCGGGAACATAAAAGAGTACCATTTTTTTTTACTTTTATTAAATTCTTATACATATATAATAGAGAGGCGGGTATGGTTACTGCAGCCCGGGAACCATTTATTGGACAACAAACACCTCTGCCACAGGTCACCCCAAGTAATTCGCTACGTTTGATGACTTAGCAGGGGCGCCCAGGTTCTTGGGGTTTGGTTTGTCCGGGATTTGGCGACTGATGCATCTGCCCACCAACTGCGTGGCAGGCCGGATCGGGAGAGTCTGGTTGAGGGAGACCTTATGATCTCTCCAGCCGGACCCTCTCGACCAATCGCCTTGCACCGCAGTGGGAAGGATGGCTTAACTCCTGGATATATTGATCCCCAGATTTCTACCCAAACCTTTTTCCTTCCCAGGACTTCCTCTCCTTCCTTTCCCTTAAAAGACCTTCCACACAGCATCTTCAAAGATGACATAGGCCCTGAGGCAATTTTTGAGCTCATGTAAAAAAAAAGTATTATGAAGTTAGTATAATATTTTAATTAATGAAGATAATATTAGCGAAAGTCAATCGAATTAATATTATCTTCATTCATTAAAATATTGTAATTTGAGGTTTAACTCTTTAAGTTAAAAAGTTAAAAATAAAAATAAAAATATTATTAACTAGCTCGTACTTTTACGTTTCAAAATTCAAAGTTAACACTTTTCAACAGGTAAAAATCATGTTTTTTAAAAAGATTTTTAACAATCATTTCAAAATAAAGGTTATGGTGATGCAATATAAGGAATATATATATACAGTAAACAATTTCCCTCAATGCCTATGTCATCTTTGGGGATGGTGTGGGGGGTCTTTAACGAAACGAAGGATAGAAAGTTCTGGGAAGGAAAACCGTTATGAGTGGTGGGTAGGAATCTGGGGATCAGTGTGTCCAAGGGTCTGATGGATTAATGAATCCATCCCCCATTTTGCGGTGCGAAGCGATTAGTCGAGGGAGTCCGGCTGGAGAGGTCCCCAGGGAGATCTCCTGCAACCAGTCTATCCCGATCCAGCACGGTACGCAGTAAGTAAACAGAGGCATCCGCCGCCAAGACCTAGACAAACCTCAACCCATAAACCCGGGGATCCCTATTAAATTGGGGTGGCCATGGCGTAGTTGATGGTTATCTGTATTAATTTTCTATGTGCCTAATGACGGATTATTTCACAGATTTTTAAGAATTCAATATCAAATCCAAGTTAAAATACATGGTATTTGGATAATAATAATAAAAACGACCTTTACAGATCTTGAATGTTAACTTTGAAATTTGATAAATTGTTCAATTGGGTCCAAAAAAAAATTATAATTAATTAAAATTATTGGGGAATTTTAAAGGGAAAAACAATGTAAATACAAAAGGTTTTCTTTGGACCTTGGAGTAGGCAAATGTATTTGCATTCGAGCCCCGCACATAAGGTGTTGCCAGATTACAATATAAATGTATCTTTTAAATTCATACATACCTTCGTGTGTTTATTTAAATATTTTCTCAAGCATTTGGCAAATAAGATTGTCGCAATTTTTTATTTACTCAAACGTTTTAAAGATAAATTATCGATATCTCCGTGGAAACGACTAATCGCTTTCTTATCATTCACTTTAACCTCTAAGGATATGGTTTGGTGTTTGAAAACAAATTGACATAGGTATTGTAAGAATTGCGAAATAATTTATGGTATTCGACTTTTTTATAACTGGAATGCAATATTACAGGGAATCGCAAAATGAAAAATAAATTCATTCTAATTATTTGAAGTTGTAAAGGGTCATGAATCCATTGAGGTAAGAAAACCCATTATTTTGGTTATTAATATATTTAAAAAAAAATCATTATAAAAGCTTCTTCACTTTATATAATTATACCTACTAATTAGGTACAGTATGACTATTGGTAAATTGGCATACAGAGCTCCAGGCCAAAAAGGCCCCTTTATCAGGAGTTTATATTAATTGGTTGTAGAAAAAAATTACATTATTTGGAGTTTGTTAAAAATTATTTGCAAGGGGGGCATGGCTGCAATATCGAGAGGTTAAACTTTACGGCGGTTCTGTCTGAAATGAATCAAAGGACACTTAGGTTCTTACATAAAATTTAAAAGACTTGGTAGGCACTTTGGACAATGACATATTTTTTTAAACTCCGCTTATAACCTACAAACTAATCAAGCGGTTCATGGTTACTCAGGACAGTGGCAATTCAACAGACTTTTGAAATCTTATAAAGTCTTGAAAAGAGATGAAAAGAAAACTGGACTTTAAACCTGACCTAACATAACCAATTAACTTTAAATTAAATTAATTAAAATAAAAAAAAATATCCTACACATTTCATGACTTTAAATCACTTGAATTGAATTGCCACTGATCTGACTTGTCCGGTTTCCTAATCAAACATACTAATATAGGTTGTCTGTGATGTGCGTTATTATTTTGTGAACTTATTTATGTTCAATTATCTCAAATTTGTTATGAATTTATGTGTCAATTTTCAATTTGGAACTTCTTGTATGCAGAATAATTCTAACCATATATAACGTATCTAAAATAAATATTGCAACAAAAAATATATTTTTTTTTTTTAAAAATTGGAATTATAATAATTATCTATCCCGTAATTTTCACGGGTTTAAGGCTAGTTAATCTAAATGTGTAAATTTATATCTAAATGTCACTCACTCATAGTGAAGCAGGCAATGCCTATGGAGCTTCATCGACAGCCATCCAGAGATAAACCAAAGAACTCCTGGATGACTCAATGCTCCAAAATTATACAAAGAAACGGCCTGGATGAAAGCGATACTCAGAACTGAAGAAGCTAAAACCTGAGAACGAGAAGAGCCGACCCCAACAGCCTATTAAGGCAATGAGTTGGGACAGTGCAAGGAAGAAGAAGAGGAAGTGAAAAATCACGGATTAAATCTTTACTTGCCAAGATGAAAATCTGACAACTTTATTACTATTTTCTATTCTATTCTATTTGGTTCTACAAGCCCTGGTGGGTCTTGACCTCCTCAAGAGTCTTCCTCCTACCATTTCGGTTTTGTACCAGCTCTCTCCATTTTGGAAGCTCCAAGGTGGATAGGTCTGTAGATATACTTAGATATATTACTACAAAGTCGAAATCTTTTCACAAAATGTGTGTATAAAATAGTAATATAGGTACAACAGGTACATACTAGCTACTTCATCGCTTGTCTCGATTTGAAAAGATGCTCATTTTTATAAATTCTTCAACCCTGTATTTTATATTTTTTTATCTTCAAAAAAAGACACTTGAACCGAGTTCATTAATTAATTCCCATAATTAGTCATACTTTTACATTGTATTGATCAACATAGACTTATTTTTACATTCAAATCTTTCCATAAGCCATATAATAAGAAAATAATCCAAACGATGTATCAGACGTTTAACAGTCTCGGATTCGCTCTAACAAGATATCAAATGTAAACAAACACACGAATGATAAGATTATGGTTGTATTTGAGCAACTAGTGAATATTTTCTTATATTATAAAATGGACTATTTTCATGTGTTGATTGATGTACAGCGATAAAAAAATGTGCTGTTAGTGAAACAACCCGATTATTGTAACGTAATGTTGCTAATAATTGTGGAATGAACTATTAAAATTATGTATTTGTATATTTTTACGTAAAACTTCTTTAGGCGAGATGTAAGGAGTAGTAATTTAGATTTTTTTCGCGGAAATGTGATTCAGATATTGGTATAACTACTGTCATCTGTGTTTGTTTTTATTTTTAAAGCGTTCACTATAATAGTAAAACCTGCCACAAAAGTCAAAGAAGTTCTACTTCACGTAAAGGTTAGACGCACACATTTTTTTTGTTTTTAGAATTTTATTTCATACTAGCTGATACCCGGCTTGCGTTGCAATGCCACTTAAATAAATTGTTGCTCCCTGCGTGTCCTTTCCCATTCGTCCCTGTTCCCCTTCCGCCACCTCTTCCCCACCCTCGCCCCCTTCCCCTCCCGTGTTTCCTTTTCACCTTCTCTGCGTTCTCCCTCCCCTCTCCCGCTGTCCCCCTTCTCGCGAACCTTCCTTCACAAATTTCCCTTCCACCTTCTCCGCCTTCCCCCTCCCTCGTCCACCCTCCCGCGGACCATACCTCCTTCATTCCCCTCCGCCCCTCCCGAATTCCCTCCCCCTTCTGCTTTTTTTCCCTGCCACTAAACTCAATAAAATACACTCATTTTAAAACAACTCGCGTGTGCCCTATTACATTTTTTTTGCAAAATTCATAACTCCAGAATATACCATTATAGAAATATTGCTATATAGAAACCTTCACTGGGCATGTCCACAACAACTCACCAAATTTTTATCGCAATCGGATGAATAGTATAGGAAATATTTCAAACGCGCTAATTTATTGTCAAACGTACGAAGTTAAAATAGTCGTTTTCTGAAATTTTCCAATTTTCTGCGCATTTTTCTTAATTTTTCTTTCCATAAGAACCTTCTGCAAAGTAATAGAAAACTTTAAAAAAAAGATTAATGAAATAGGTGAAGTCGTTCTGAAGTTATGGCGTGACCAAGTGAAAAAATGATTCATTTTTTTATATATAGATGTACCTTTCATTTGTTATTTAACTGAATTAAATGACAAATGTACATGTGAAATAAAGATCCTCAAAATGTTACTTACTTAATACTAAAGAAAAACTAATATTAAAAAAAAAATTACTAAAAAAAAAAAATTATTTGTTCTTCTGCAAAGTGGGATCAATCTAATTTTTGAGTTTGTCAACAGGATGTTGAATTACAATGTAAACATTTATACATAATATAATGTAAACTTTTATATAAATTATGGATTATTATTATTGACGCACAAAATTAAAAACAATACTGAAGCCTAGTTATTTCGCAGAAATTCATGTGTGATAAAGTCAAAGTGACAGGCCATGAAATGGCCTTTCAGCGCCATTATTAATGAATTAAGAATAATACATATGGTATATTTGCGGCATGTTCCAGAGTGAAAGATACTCTCAGTATCGCCCTGGTGTCAGACCACCTTTCAGAAATGGCTTTAGCCGTGTCTGGTGACCAGATCTGAATAACCAGGTACTTTCCCACCTTCCTCTTCAACAACTCTTTCCCTACCCCATCCCTTTAGCCTCACAACATACTCCAATTGGGGATGCCACAGTCTCACTGGCCTGATAGGAGCAGTTGGGACTCTTGTGCGGTATTCATAAAAAAATTAAAAAATGTACCAGAACTGACCATTTCAAACTCACGCTCGTACCTACCCAGATTACATCAAGTTTGTAATATTATTAACAGGGAACTAATATAGGGGTTGCAAGAAGGTTGTAGTATAATATCTTTTCGATCAATATTAATTTTACCCCAATTATTAAATATTAAGATTAATACACATTAATTTGATCCACTTATATGTTTTGTATGTACTTGTAACTATTATGTTTATATCCTTCTAGAGCATGTATCCATTTTATACTTTCTGTTGTTATTGTACGATCAAATGCCATTTTTTTTTTTTTTTTTAAGTTTATGGTTCCACTATTTTATTATATAGCTACATAACCGTGACATCCAATTATTGTTTTATGGTATTATTATGCCGTTGATATTAAATAAAGAAATAAACATGACAATTTATTTTAATCCAACGCCCTTCATTTTTCCTCAGAATATATATATATGCATGTTTTTATAACTGACTTATGTTTTAAAATAATTTTAATGGAATATTGTGTGCACCTAAGGAAACCAGATTTAACAGAACTGTGACAAAACAAAACATGTTAGGCAAGTATTATTATATATTCTGTTATGTTATTATTTTATATTATATCAGTATTATTTTATATTTATTTGTTTATTGGTAATAGACAGACAGCTTATACATAAAATATAAAGATAAATATATACATTGTTAAATGAAGTCAAGCCAAAAAAGTCTCCTATGTTAAAGTTGAATGGAGATGGAGTTTTATTACATTTAATTAGTTTTGGGTGAGAAGGAGAGGAAGAGGAATATAGGATGAGGATAGGAGATGCTCCGAATACATTCCACACTCTTGTATTAATTTTCGATCGTACGTGTTACTTCTAATCGATATTTGTGAAGTGTATTGTTAAATATGTCAATATTTTGAAATTTTGTGTTCTAAAGTTAGTTCTATGTGTAGGCAAATGAAACAAATGGGATTGCCGTGTTGATCTTGTCGGAATATGAATATTTATTAAGTTGGTTAGTTTTGGCGAGTCCAGGCCATTATTAAGAATTTTAAATAATAAGATTTGGTCAAAAATTAAACGTCGTGTATGAAGGGAGTCGAAGTTATGGTAATTAATAAATTCGGTGTAATTTGAGAAGTTTATTTTTTTTTTATAATTTATGTGTTTAAAATTTTTTTTTTGAATTTTTTTTTATGAATTCTTTTGTTATGCCAGGTGGAAGGCGGCGTATGGGTGACGAGAGCGCTACGAAAAATGTAATCGGGCGAGGCGAACGACAATAAATTTAAATAAATATTTGTAGAAAATTAATACATGTATATACTATACATATAAACATATATATATATACATATATATGGAGCTAAAAGTACATACCTCAAATATTCAAATAATTTTTTTTTTTAATTTTCGATACATGAAATGATCAATCATTTCGAAAAGACTATTGTCATCTGGATTATGTCCATCACTACTCCTCTAGTGAGCGGTGACTCAATTCCGCAACAGGTAAAGTTCTGATCACCTCTTGAACCAACATCAACACGATTTGAACTTTTATTCAAATTGTTATCAGCCACCACGCAGTTTGCCAGGGACGTGCTGTGGCTAATTCATTTTCACTATTTTCCCGTACGAAAACAAAAAATATTATGATATTCATAACTCCAAAATTTTTTTTATACACGGTGTCCGAGGAAAAGTCCACTAGCTTCGGGGGTGATTTTACATGATGGTAAAAATAAAAAAGAAACTTTAAAAAATTCCTTTATTTTTTCCTCTTCCAAATTTTTTTTTCCACAGAAGAATATAATTTTTTTCCGTACAAAAAATAAAATTTGTTTACTTGTTAACTACATTAAAAAAGGTATTTATCTTGTTAAATTCTAATATCATGTAGAATCCCCCCCCCCCCCCCCGAAGTTCGTGCACATTACCCCCAAACACCTTTTATTTGAAATCAGATATGGAATATTAGATCTTATTAGAAAATATAATAAGATAGTGTTTTCAGTTAATGGTGCACATAATAATCTCTAAAACCTAAAAAACCCGTACTAAAAATATAAATTATACCATAAAATTGATAAATATAGCTACTGCTTGATGTACGAAAAGTAGTCATTTCCCCCGTAATTACATTATACCTTATATATAAAATGTGTGGCTGTTTGTGGTCGTGTGGCTGTTTAATACAAATGGCACCTTTGACCTTCAAAAGAAGAGGAAGATGCACGTCTACACAGGATATATAAAAAAAATATCCTCACCCTTTTCCAACCCCTTAAAGCAGACTTTTGATTTCGAAAAGCTAGTAACATGGATTTACAAACCACACTGTACAAATAAACCGTGTTTGTGCTCTGGAAGTAGGTTAATCTTTTCCTTATTTCTTGCAATTATAAAAAAAAAATGAATTCAAATTTCAATTTTAAACCTCTCTCAAAAAAGCCCTGGAAGTTAATCTTTTTCTCATTTCTTGCAGAATTTAAAAATAATGTATTGAGATTTCAATTTTAAGTCTCTCTGAGGTCTAAACCTCAGTCGAAAGGTCTTGTATATAAATTGGTGACATCCGTATTCTTTAGGTTTGTCATTAAAGAATCCGTTTTTTTTCTTTTCCATGAAGAGTTTTTTTTCTTCGTATTGACAAACTACAGTGTGTATATACCCATCATTTTAGTCGTTCATCTCAGAATTTCATTATAGAGATTGTAATATTGTTTAATTCGTCGACTTTCGAAAGCAAAATCTATGTGTGATGTATATACTCACCTGGTAATTTTTTTTTGTTATTGACTTCAGTGCGCGCCACTGGGATATAAAGGCTAAATAAGGTATGCACATCGCGCCTCCACAATTTATTATGCCTCGTACCGATCATGGCTCTGAATGTTCTCTTAAGAATACGAATGTCCGTGACATTGTGTGCGAATTTGCAGGGATTTTAAAATATTATTTGCCAAAAATTCTAGTCCCTTAATCATATCATCGATCGATATCTAACTATGTGAAGAAAATGAAATGGGTAGGTAGATACCCAATAAAAAAACTTTCTTTGATTTTCTTCTTTCAAAAGAGCAAACGGTAAAACGCTATGAAAATGGTGAAGGTAAAATGGTGTAATTTGCAGTTAAATTTACCCTAAAGAAAAAAGTTTTTTTTTTTAGTTTTTAAATATCGTTTCTGAATAATGTTATATTATAATAAAAAACAATGGATCCTCGTTTCCACCATAAGTTACGGAGCTACGGAGGAACAAAACTACACGGAGAAAAATGAACGGTAAAAAACGGGACTGAAGTTCTTACGAACAAATTAACAGTGATTCAATGTTTATTGGCGGTAAAATACGTACGAAATTACGTATACCAACAAATTATTCTTACATGTACCCGCCAATAAACATTGAAACCCTGTTAATTTGTTTGTAAAAACTTCAGTCCCGTTTTTAACCGTTTTTACTATTAAAATGATCGTTTTTTCTATTAAAATTATCGTTTTTTTCTATTAAAATTGTCGTTTTTTCTATTAAAATTATCGTTTTTTTTAATTACAAATATCGTTTTTTCAAATAACATTTTTCTACGTGTAGGACTAATCTTAGACTACCCCTGGTAGTAGGGTAAGAGAGCTAATCTGTTCATAATAGATGAATGGCAGGTAGGTATTTTTAAAATGTACTTTTATTGAACCACCTTCTCAATAATTATAGCTATTTTTTTTATTTTTTATTATATCGTCAAAGTTTATAGACAACGTGTAAGTAAACGGTAAAGTGCTTCACTTGCATCAAGGTGTATAGATAGGTTCTCGAGGAAAAAAAGTTTTCCACACAACTTGTTCGACCCATTTCCTCCGTGGACAGAAATAACATAAAACACTTATTAAAAGTATGTAGTTCTTATTTACCCGTAAAAAAATGGGGATTTATAAATGACCTGCAAATGAACTGCGAAATAACCCTTATAAAATATTGTTTTACTAGAGCAGAACCGTGAAAAATTACAGAATATTCTAATTATTGGAGGATTGATAATTATTGAGTGTTGGCTAAAAAGCTCAGATCCTTGCAAAAACATGATATCTGACTTTACTTGTCAAAATAAGGCGCTCCGCCCACTGAGGCAACTGAAAACCAACTAAAACCGGCTGTTTTCTCTGTCTTGATTGGTCAAAAAGCTTGGTTAACCATAGACGAAGAACAATCAGCTGACAGCTGGCAACTATCAATGGCCGCCCAGGGCAACCAGCAGAGCAAGTCGCAAGTCACCGCTTGCGTTACCATTGACAACGGGGTTTTGTGTGATTGTGAAGTGTGCGGGCCATCACATTGTCATACAAAGACGTTGGCAGTTGAGAGTTTTCAGTTGCCTGAGTGGGCGGAGGCGCTTAAACCTAATAAATTTAAACAAAAGAAAAACGCATTTCGTTTATCGGGTTTAAATATTTTTCTTTGTAATATTTAAATTTAAAATTATATTTTAGGTAGGCACATTATTACCCTAGTCTGAATTCTTGATTCCTGAGTCAGTTACAATTTTTAAATGACGCTTAAAATCAAATCAAATGAATCCGAGATCATTGAACCAGACTTACAGACAGACCCACAACCGATATTTTTTTTTATAAGGTACCTACGTAATCGCTAGTCTGGAGTTGAAAAATGACCTATTTAAATTTTATAATTTAAGACGGTTAAAATTTTTAACCAAAATCAAATGTAACATTGTCATCAAAATGGCCAATCATAGTTATTTAATATATTTTATTACATTTGAAGGGTCTCCATTAAACGCGGAATCTATGTGTATTAAAGAAAAGAATAAATGCCATGTTTTAAGGCTTTTCAGATTACAATAAATAATTTAATTGAAAACCTGAAAGGACATATTATTTGATTTTACGGAGAACTTTAAAATGTTAAAAAAATTGCACTGATTGGCCGTTTGATGATATCGTTACATTTGAATGTGTGTAAACATTACAACGTAAGTGTTTTATTAACGATGTAATGCAATTAATTATTATCGATTGGTTATTCCTGCATGTAGCAGAGATACATCGGAATGCGGTGAAAATATAAAAATGCATTTGCAATTGTTTAAACGTGCCACTGCAAACAATCTGTCCAGTATTCAAGGTAAATCATAACTGCCGTGATCGAGTACCACAGAAGGTAATTAAGTGGCCATTGTTTGCGGCATTATAGCGCTACTTGCGGCAATATGTTACCGTGTTATACCTTAAACAAATAACATTTATTTTTGTAATTAATTTTTTTTTATATTAACTCCACACAGGAGAGGCCCGGAGGAAAATAATTTCCCTCTGGGCCTATGTCATCTTTGAAGATGCTGCGTGGAGGGTCTTATTGAGGAGAGGAAGGAGTGAACATGGGTCTTGAAGAGACCCGTGTTGTAGGAAGGAGGAAACAAGAGGCCGGCAAATCGTTCCACAGCCGAGCTGTTGAACTCGAGAACGAGTCGTAAAAACGACCAGTTCTCATGTGACAAATGTCAACCGTGTACATATGTTGGGCGAGCGTTTGATTTGATAGCGCATTGATCCCCTTGGCACCTGACGCTAGTTCCTCGGAGCATCTTCCATTGAAATACCGGTAGAACAAGGAAAACATTCCCACCCGACGCCTGTGCTCTAAAGATTGCAATCCGTTTGTTAAGATGGGAGAATCTATCAAACGGACCGCCCGTTTCTGCACATAGTCGAGGGTGTTTTTCAGGTACTTTGGGGCTCCAGACCAGAGGTGGCTGCCAAATTCAACCGTGAGGCGCACTTGCGATTTGTACAGGGTTAGCAGTTGTGTACTATTAAAGTATCTGCGGGCCCTGTACAGTACGCCCAGTTTCTGAGAGGCTAACTTAACTCTGGCCTCGATGGAGCCCCCATATCTGAGCTGGTCACTTAGAGTTACACCGAGCATATCCTCATACTCCGAGCCATTGGAATTTGTGCACCCTTTGGGGGCTTGTCAAACAAAAAGAAAAATTCTTAAATATTGTTAAATATTTTTTTAAGTTGACAGGCTTTGCCCGAATTTAGCCCTTGTGACGTGGTATAAAAAGGAATTCCCATGTATGACTCTCGTAAATAGACTTTACTTGTGCGAGCTGTCTCAGTCAGAATGTAGGAAGTTACCTCCTAAGACGGGGGGCCATCGGTAAGAAAAAAGTTCGGGAAGGGGCGGGGGGGGATTTGATGTAGTTTCCGAGGACCCCCTTAAGGCTTAAAAATGTTATTTATCTACTTTTTGTATAAATGTGTAATTTATTTTATTTTGGGACAGTTAAATACATAATACATAGCTCTGTGGTTGATAAAGGAAATAAGAGTCTCAAACGGTTTTTAACAATAAATAAACGTAAATTTTCAACAACACTATTGTATGGTTTAACTTTTTATATTTTTGTATTAAAGACCCAATAATGTCTGATTACGACTAAAAGAGATCTAAATGAAAATCTAATCTTCTTCGACGGAAGCAGTCTTCCCAAAGAGCCTTCCATGGAAAGGTTTGGTGTAACTGTAAGTCACCATCAAGAAAGGGGGCTCCATCGATTCCAAAGATAGTTGAGCCCCGCAGAAGTTGGACGTACCGTACGGGGCCCGCAGATACTTTAATTGTACTTCTGACCAGACCACAAACAAACGCCAGTGCTCCCCGCTGATTTTGACAGCCAGCACCATTACCGGTATAGGTACCAGACTTCTAGAAGAGCTCCACCGTAAAATCCCAGATTTACCTTCAATAAAACTTTAGTTAGGAACACAGGAACCGGTACAATACTATATAGTTATACCATCTACAATAATTTCCACCAATCAATCCACTCACCTAGAATCCATACAAAACAATATAATGGTGTTACTATTGAGTATCGAGCGTTGAGTACCTACCGGTGTACTCGTTTGTTTGTGTGACTCAATCAATAAGAGATTGGCCACAAGATATCAAAATATTTCAGATCAGTTTGACAGATAACATCCACTCTGCAACTATCAATAACTACGAATTGTATAACTAATTATAAAACGGTAAATTATCATTGAAAATTTCAAGCCATGAATGCCTTTGGTATTTGAGAAAGACAGAGCAGTATTGTGATAACAAAAATAGTTATATTCTTGTAATTTTGTTTAATTGTACATTAAGACAGGTTTAATGTATGTTGTTGTGCTAATATGCACGTATACCACGGACCAAAGATATTTTCTACGATAATGCACACAAATACAGATGGGTTCCTAGAAGTTTAAGTCCAGTGGACTTTTAAAAAGACTTAAAAAGAGGTATTTCAGTTAATGTAACCCCATATGTATGTAATTTCAACTTTTTATTCCTATTTCAGAAGATATAGGAATTGTTTTATTAAACAGTGTAATTTCGTTGTTTGGCAAAAATAGTAGGCTACCTACATTGGAAGTCGGAAGGTTCAAATGATAATTTTTACATTTATGTACGTTCACGTAAATGCTTATGATGAAACGGTAACAGGATGAAACAGAACAGTGACAAATCAGAACATAATAAACGAATAGGTTAGGATTGACGGCTTCCGTGGTCGAGGTGATCGTTGATCGTGATCGTTGCGGGTTCAAGTTCCGGCATGCGCAAATAAATGTCACTGTTTTCATACGTGTTATTTCATAATTTATTAATTTATTTCAAAATATTACAGTCTGTTTGCAGCACGTTCCAGTGTGGAGATGCTCTCAGTATCGCCCTGGTGTGAGATAATGATTCAGAATTGAAACTTTGCTTGAAGTGGCTTTTGCCGTGTTTGGTTACTGGATCTAAATATCCAGGTACTTTCCTATCATCCTCTTACCACGTCATCCTCCCCACTACCTGCAGCCTCACAAAATACGCTAACCCTGTGCGATATTCGCAAAACAAGGATATTTTGTTTGGTTAGGTACTAGGTTTTTACACTGTTTTTTTGTCAGTGTTTTTAATGCATATGTTCTGTTTTACCCCTGTTCTGTTTTGTCATGAAACCTGGAATTAAAATCTGTAAAATATTAAATTCTATCAAATCCGAACAAAATCCCTCCCTGGAAGGTGGCCTGCCGATACGAATGGAGTTTTTGCAAAGAAAAATTAGCGGAAGAGTGCTATTGTTTGCCGGTAATAAGTTAGGTACCTACGTCTGAATTCATTGGAAGGTTCAAACCATAAAAGTAACCCATAGAATATTTACATTTATTTACGTCGACATCTCATTATAATATGATCATGATAAAACGGTAACCGGATAAAACAGAACACGATAAAAAAAGGTTAAATCAGGTTATTTATTATTATACGAAAAGTTAAGTTAGGTTTGTTTTTTCTCACTTTTATTTTTGCTATGGAATCTAATAAAACATGCCTAGAAAATTTTTAACCAAATCAGAACAAAATCCCTCCCTGGAGAGCGGCCTACCGATATGAATGTAATTTTGGCAAAGGAGAGAAGGCGGTTGCCCGCCTCAACCAGCCTCAGCACAGGTGCGCGAGAGAAAGTTCTGCGCTCCCTAGCCCGAGACAGCGCGCGGCGGATCTTTAATACTTGGAACTGGAATGCAGAATCAGACGGCTATTACGATTATATAAAACTACAAGAAACACATACCATATCATGAGGACGTACCGTACCTACCAGTGGTGTGCACAGAGTAAGTTAATCCAACCAGGATAGGCACTATAGCCAGTAGCAAAAACAGCGAAATAATTGATAGACAAGAAAGGCTGAACTGTTTTGACCGAAGTTATTTGGGATTATTTTATTTTTATTTTTATTTATTTATCTTAAAAATGGTACCTGTTAATTTATGAAGAAGAGTTTACATTTCACATATGTACAATTAATACAGTCATATGTTTCACAAAAAAAAAATACATGTAAATGTACATTTTTAGGCAGCATTGCGTTAATTGGTCAGATATATTTAGTTTTGTATCGCTGATCGAAGAACCGGTGGATGCAATGTTTTAGCCATAGGTTTTTATGTTTATCGTGTGTGTAATTAGAAGTAAGATTGTAGAAATATATTGAAATTTGTACAGCCCTTTGAGGTGATTTTTCACAAAAATGGTGCTATACAAGTCATACAAATTATTATTATTATATTATAATTTAGATGACTTAATTAAAAAATTCAAAACAATACAAGAACAGCATGTTAACCTACCAGACTATTAAATGGGAAAATAATTCACCGACTCCAGATATTTTCATATCAGAGGGTTCGGCTCGGTGGAATTCCTAATTTGACCGATAAATCTTTCGTAATCCTACATGTATTTAAAATGACTGATTTTTGCATTTTTATATACAAATTCTTTGACAAATCTAATATACCTAAATTTTTAATGAGAGAGCTAGGTATAATGCCAGTAGCCGAAATAACAAATGGTAATATTTTTATAGTCTGAGAATGCAAAATTCTATTAATTTCATTTCCTAAATTTCTTGTATTATAGTACTATTATTATTACTTTATTATATTACAGTTAATACAGCACATCGCAATCAAGATCCTATAACTGAAATATATAAGCATCCATGTATCCAGTAAGACGAAAAACAAGTATAATTATTATTAGTGTGATCATCAAATGTCAATATGTTTGATGATTGATACATCCAGTATTTTACCCGAATCAAAAATCCCTTTAACTATCAATATAGATAGCATCAGCAAAAATTTCCCAAAAAGAGTAAAACAAATTAAGGACCTTGGCATAATATTTGACAGTAAATTAAGTTTTGTTCTTCATATAAATGAAATAACCAACAAGGCCATGAAATGCCTGGGGTACATTCTGAGGACGATAAATACTGAATGCATTTAAAAAAAAAACACGTTTTGGTCGCACAATTTTATAATTGTATGGAAAAAATCGAACATTGCATGATTTTTATTTCGCTATTAAAGTTGTTACTAATTATTAGGGGTACCAACAGATGGCACTGATTTCTATATTGTGATGTGTATCTAAAAGCACAGCCTTTTTCGACACTAACATAAACGAGTCTTCTCATAAATGCTCATTGCGCACATGCGTAACTCTTTTTGTGTAAAATACAGCGTATATTTCGAGTATTTTTAGTGAAGATAATTTTTTTAAAGTGAATACCGAGTCCTAACTGTTCCCGCCTAGAGCTAGTGAGACCATGGCATCCCCAATTGGCTTATGTTGTAAGGCTGATAGTGGGGAGGGGAAGGAGATGGGTAAGAGAATGGTGGTCTTACACCAGGGCGATACTGAAAGTATTTTCCACTCTGAAATGTGCCGCAAATTCACTTTATATTATTTTTGATTGCTAACCTAATTGTGAAACAACACAAACTAATCAAATTCGACGGCTGGCGTGGTCGAGGGGTAAGGCTCTTGACTCCCAATTCGAAGGTCGCAGATTCGAACAACAATTAATTAATTGAAAATAATTTATAGTATATTTGAATGGAAGCTACTCTCATAAGGTGCTGGGAATCTTGTGCGATATTCATATATAAAAAAATCGCGCACGCCGGGTTTAAACCCGCGACCTTCAGATTGTGAGTCGAGAGTTTTACCCCTCGACTACGGAGGCTGTTGAGTAAGATAATGAAGACATCGTAAGATGATAATGTAGACATGTGACAATAAATTACTTATGTGCCTATATGGAATGCACGCCTGTGAATGCCTACATTTAGGTATATAATATGGTCCACCAAGCATTAAAATAACATTATAATAGAAGTATTGGGTTAACATAACGTTTTTGTTGTATCGACGCCAGCGGTTCCACATATCTAGTTTGGGGAGTGCTAATAACTAGTGCTAAATTTATTTTTAAGTGTCTAAGAAAACAAACATTTTACATATTACTAGATTGCGCAAATTGTAATTAGTAACTTTTATTTTTATTATTCGCGGTGGCACGTGTTCTACTAAATAATAAAAATCGTTTATTCCAGAATTAATTCAATTATTCCAAATCGCGCTTGCAACTTTTATTTTTTTTTATTTTTTTATTTATTTATTTTTTTTTTTTTTATAGAGAAACCTCACAAGAGTCCCAACTGCTCCCTTCTGGAGCCAGTGAGACTATAGCATCCCCAATTGGAGTATGTAGTGAGGCTGAAGGTAAGTGGGGAAGGGAATGAGATGGGGAAGAGGAAGGTGGGAAAGTACCTGGCTATTCAGATCTAGTCACTAAACACGGCTAAAGCCATTATTAAGCAACGTTTCAATTCTGAATGGTGGTCTTACACCAGGGCGATACTGAGAGTATCTTCCACTCTAACACAACAACTAACTCTTTGTGGCTTCAAAAGTGGTAAACAAACGGTCACAAATGTCTCAAAATAAAAAAAAAATACTAAATAAAAAAATACGAAAGAAAAAAAACTGTCGTAACCTGGCGTGCGTTGATTGAATACGTGCGTTAGTTGTAATTGAATACACAAATGTTTTGTTTTTTTTTCGTCCGGTGCATACACGAATAAATCAGAAGGTTTACGGAGAGGTGAGCTGGTTACATACAGCTGTCAGTTTGGGAATTAAGGATTTTCCAAATTTATCCCCTGCTTTCCTATATCGTTACTTTATTTCCTTTGCAATACCTCCCTCGCCCCCCACCTCTCCGTCACCTCACCCCTGCAGGTTCTTTTTTATGCGTTCCCCTTCCCGCCACCGTTCCCCTCCTACGTCTCCTTTCACCCCCCGCGTTCTCTTTTTACCTTCCACGCCTTCCCCCTCTTCGCCCGTCCGGCGAACCCCACCGTTCTTCCACGTTTCCATCTTCCCATCCCGCATTCCCTTCACACCTTCCCCGCCTTCCCCCACCCTCTAACTCCGTCATCTCCTTCGTTCCCCTCCCAGATTTCTCCTGTGTATCCCTCCCCCTCCCTCCTCCCCTCAATAAAGGTAAACTATATGAAATACATACATTTTTACACACCTAATTTTTTATACAAATTTCATAATTTCAGAGCTCACTTTCATATAGAAACATGTGCGGATGTGCAAATAACACCTCACCAATAGCATAGGAAATAATTTCATAACGCTAGAGCTCTTTTGCACCATGTATAGAAACTATATACTGTATACAGCATTATATAAATGCACTATATATAGAAACCTTCACGGGCATGCACTCGACAAATCACCGAAGGTTCATCGCAATCAGATGAATGCTTTAGGTACCAACAAAGAAACATATTAAGATATGTTACCGACTATTTGTAATATTATAAAGTATTTACCAGTACAACTTAGTGGGTGAAAAACGATTTATTATTATTGTTTCATATTCAATTTTATAATACGGAGATAACAGTTTAACACGAAAATTAAAAAATTATAATTATACTTTTTTCTACTTTTAGATTATTTAAATTCTAGTTATCGATTGCCTAATAAATAAAATTTCTTCAAACCTCGTCACCAATATTATATATGTTTTATTCTTCGTCAATACATGCTCAACATATTATTTTTAGAGAATAAACATAACACTTTCCTCAATAGAATAACTGTTGTAGCGTTTATCTATAATGATTCATCACCCATCAAAGGTGGTCCCTTCAAATATTATAAAGCTATATCTTCTACTTTATTAGAGCCAAGTATTATTACAGAGTTGAATGTAATACGATTTGCCATTACCAAACAGTAACTGGCCGTTTTGTTGTGAAACTGAGGCACCGATCTCGTGAATTCCATCTCTTATATAGGGGAAAGTTCATTTATCGATAAGGCGGACTGGTTTTGTGTGTTTTGTCTTCTCCACAAAGCGCATTAGACTATTCAATGGCCATAATAACAACATAGAGCTCCTTCGCAATTACGTAGATATTATTATTATTATTGCGTCGTAAATTTGATTTAGGTGCCTGCGTTTTTATTATTAAGATATTACGAAGTAATAAGATCATGTTTCACTCTCGACTTGACAATATGTATAAGTGACATCAATATGTTCAGAGTGTTTTTCGATTGTTATTTCACAACAATGCCTTTATTTAACAAACTAAATAGGAAAAATTATGGGAATAGCACCAACTATATTCTTTAGCCCAAATCTACCAGAAACATTAACATATTTTGGACCGAAATTTTTACCAATAATACTGGATATTTTAATCCTATTTGTAGAATGTCTAGATCGTACAATGATCTTGCTAAATCACACACTAACACAGATATTTTTGTAAATAATATAACTTTTTTCAAAGAGTATCTCCACAATTTGTGCACATAAAAAGTAAAAATAAAAGATTGTTTACAATAAAATATATAGATTAGTTTTAGACCACTTTAATTTTAATTACACTAATTTAATTACTTAAAAAGATTGTTTGTTGTTTTATTATTTTTCAAAAATATTTTCTATTTATTAGAATTTTTCTTCTTTCTTTTTTATTATTATAATCATGTTTTTTTAGTTAAGTATCAAAATACTGACATTTGATTTTTTTATGTGTTTGTTTCTGTGTACATGCAAATATGATTACTGCAGACGCATTGGTATAGGGATATTTATATTTGTATTTAATTTTGTTTTATATTACCAACGAGAATGTTCTATAAATATCCTGTTAGTGTCTTAAATAAATAAATAAACTTAACAAGCAGATGTAATGGCTTGAGTTTAATCCAGATAAACATTTGATTTGGGAACATTTTAAAGAAATTCAGTTACGCTGTTATCTTTAAATTCCAATGTGAAATTTAAAGATTACTTAGTTTGGTGCAAATTTTTTGCGTAAGTCTATATTTATTGTCGATAATCTATTTATTCCATCATAAAACTTTACAACATTTCCGAACATTTTTGCATTGTAAATCTACAATAATAACCTCCTGGTATGAATAAATTTCAATAATTTAATTAATGTTTAATTTAATTAATGTCATTACTACCCTGACGAAGAAACCATCGGTTTTGAAACATGTAGGTAATTGTGTTTATATTAGTGGTTTAAACAAAGTTATTTGTTTTAATTTAATTCAAAATGACGCCACATAGTGATTTTGCGAAGTTTGAAGAAATAAATTTCACAACAGTTAATTTTATTATAAGGTATATCAGTTTATATAAACTTTTGATAACCACTTATATTAGTTAGACTAGGTTTTAAGACCAGACATGATTTGACATTTTCACGACCAAAAGTATTATTGTGATTTATTTTTGGGATGTTCCGTCTTGCTACCTCCTTCTTTAGCCATCGTTAAAGACAGCGTTACAGTATCCATCATCATTACTAGACATCGGATTATATGCACTAACAACGTGCCAAAATATGGATGCAAATATGCACTAAAAAAAGCCGAAATATGCACTAAAAACTCTCGATATGCCCAAAATATGCACAATGCAAAATCAAAAAACCATTTTTATTTGTATGTATTTTAATTAAAGACGGTACAAAAACAGCGAAATATTCCTAAAATTATGCATAGTTTTTGTGAAAATATACGATTAAGTATTTTTTCAAATTTTCTATCACAAATTTGTGACGTTTGAAACCAAGTATTAATTTGTACGCCGAAAACGACCTCTCGATGTCAACTGACGTCATTGGACAAAATTTAAAATTTGGTGCCATTTCTGGAGATACCTGTTTAGGCAGGGTATGGACCTATGCCGTTGATGTAGGTAATGTTCTATAATTGTTTCCAGTATTTCTATTGATTTAAATAGAGGAAGGTTTTTTGTTTCCAATTATTCTATGGCATCTGGTAACTTGTGGAAATGTGTTGAGATGAGGGAGATATTATGTTTAATGGATGCGTATGTAAATGCTGGATTGATTGACTGAATTGCAAAGGCCTCAGAACTGTCAAATCGACGAAATCAACGATTGGGAAAAAAAGGCTAAAATATGCATTAACGCCGTAATTAGAAAGTTATATGCATTTGCATATGCAAATGCATATAATCCGATATCTAATCATTACACATATACCCTGATGACTGACATTGTAACGCTGTCCGAAAAGTTGGCTAAAAGGAGGAAGGGCAAATCAGCATAATACCCCAAATATAAATAACGACACAATTTTTATATGTTTATTTATTTGAGCTCGTTGATTAGACAAATGTCACATGAGTTAAATTTTGTTATCCATACTTTTATAGGTTTATAATTTGCTACCTTAAGATTCATAAGACGTAAATCATAATTCAGTTCTCACGGAATCAACATTGTGATGTAATTACGTACATATAGTATATTATAATAACGATCAGTTCGGCTCACGGGAGGCGGAACGTCCTGAGATATTAAAGCACTGAATGGGCCATTTAGTTCTCCACACTTCAGCGGTTCCTATGAATCGACATCCGGACGATTCTTCATTAGCCAGTTAGGTAGGTGTAGGTGGGTAGGTATAGATAGATTGATACGGTAGTGGGGCCCGCTCTAGATCGATAATTCACGGGGGTTAATTGCCGGCGATAAAGCTTCGATTCTTTTCAAAATCGGCGTAATGCGCGACCGCCTGCAACAATGCGGCTAATGTTAATCAGCAAATATATTTTTTTTATAAATCTTAGCGAAATTTTGCCTTACTTGTGCACTTATTTACATATATATAATTTATTATAAGCAATAATTATCAGCCTGAAACACTCATCCACATTGAAAAATCTCCCGAGAAAAGATACATGCCGCTGACGGGACTCGAACCCGTGTCCTTCTGATGTCTGGTCAGGTGCTATGATTTACTGAGCTACAAATACTAGTGTTTCATTCAACAACTACCGCTTATTTATTTTTTTCTTACCTGCAAACAATCAACTTTATTTTTATTAAAATGTGCTATGCATAAAAATCTTGTTTTAAACATTAGTTTATCAGTTAAAAAAAAATGTATTAATTATCAACGCGATGGTGACGACCTCACAGCTGCGTATTTACGCCGCAATTTAAAGTAGGTACCTACTTACTTAAGAGGGTTAAAGTAATATTATTCAAATATATTTTTTAATTAAATTTGTCTTTTTTAAACATTATGTACCAAATGTAAAAGTCCCGTGGGCGCAAAAAAGAGTAGAGAAAACAAATAAGAGTAAGAATAAGGAAAATAAAATAATAATAAAGGAAAGACTCAATTCTGAACGGTAGTCTTACATAACGGCGGTTCTGAGAACTTCCATTCTGGAACGTGCTACAAATGTGCCTTATATTAATTTAAATTATAATTAATTATTATATTTGTGAAATTACACAATTCAATCAAATACAATTTACTTGCGAACGCTGGGTTTTGAACCCGCAACCTTTGACGCTAGTCAAGGGCTTTACCCCTCGACAATGGAGGCCGTCGTTTGAATGTTTTTATGTTATTATAATATATCTATTACTATTAGTTAATACAATATTCAGTAAAATAGTGTTCTAACTAAAACTATGTTTATTCTCAATATGATGATGCCCAACCAAAGTAGGTGTTTTCTATGACAGTTTTATCTATTTGTTTAAAGCGATTCATTATAATACCTTTGTATTAACATCGTAATACCACATACCACAGAAGGTTTTACTAGGTAGTATCTAATATACTTCTACTATGACAGAGTGCAGCTACAGCACTCACATGAGGGGGGTGGGGTGGTTGATCCTAAGGGGGTGGGAAAGGTTTAAAAATTTATTAAAAAGTTTTTGGGACCTCTAATACTACGAGTACTACTCAACTAAAGGAACCAACGGTTGTGTTCTTTCTTACTTCAACCTCAAAAGGTTTTCACAAAATTCGTAAGTGCACGGAGAAAAATGTTATTCTAAAATACGATAATTTTATTCGTAAAAACGGTTAAAAATGGGACTGAGTTCTTTATTTACGTTTATTGGCAGGAACATGTAAGAATAATTTGTTGGTACACGTAATTTCGTACGCATACCAACAAATTATTCTTACATTTTCCCGCCAATAAACATTGACACACTGTTAATTTGTTCGTAAGAACTTCAGTCCCGTTTTTAACCATTTTTACGAATAAAATGATCGTATTTTAGAATAACATTTTTCTCCGTGTGACAATAACGAGTAATTTACTGAACTAACCTAATCGGTTGATATATTAAAATAATCCTGGTACAATACTGGATGGTACAATCAGTGACAATAAAAAGTACTGGATGGTACAATCAGTGACAATAAAAAGTACTGGATGGTACAATCAGACAATAAAAATGAATACACTTTATAAATTATGTGGTTCATTCACCTAAAAATAATCACCGTCGATTTAAGTCAGTAGGTAGTTGTAAGTTAAGTTTTAGGTAACAACTGTAGGTAAACTTATGGAGAATTAAGTCGTCTCTTATAACAGAATTTCATATTTTTTACAAATAAATCATACTAATTATAGCATACTGAGAAGAAAACCTTTGATTTTTTGAGGACACGGCATGTTACTGAAAAGCTTGTGACATAATGGTATGTACGCGCGGCATTACCGCAGCACTGCTGTTCGAATTATGAATTTTACAAAATCATGGCTTGTGTTATGTCACACGTTTGCTCACGTTTTACCCAAGTTCACTGTGAAAGCTCATCACTTTGTAATTTTTTGAGATAACAGAAAACTAGTTTTAATGACGTCAATAACTCTTTTAATATTATACATTTTGATAAAAATATTTTAAAAAATAGGGTACGGCCTCAATGTGTGAATGGAGAATTTTCGAGCAGTTACCGTAGAGTTAAGTTTCACTTATAGATGGTTTCCGTAATAAATTAAGCTTATAATATTCGATAGGGACAGGATTCAGTAGATTGGATACGATCCATTCTCGCGCAGGTACAGTTTCTTTACTGACTTTTCAATGACCGTAAGCGAAAGATAAAGATACGTGCAAACAAACGAGCGACAGAGAGAGGTGTGGGCGGGGAGGCATGCCGTTTTTCGTACCTTAAACTCGCCTATTGCGCCGATTTCTGTATCAACGTCAGGTCGGCAGTAGCGTGCATTGCTCCTTAACCGGCTTAGGGTAAGCTGTAGCTTTTGAATTGTCGATTGTCATTGTTCATCATACGATGATGTATGAAGGAAAATGAGAAAAGAGCCAGATTGCAAATAAAAATTATAAATTTGTGCAGCGAAAAATTAGGTGCAGTCAGAACTTCCTCTCCTTCCTTTCTTTTTTAAAGACCCTTAACACAGCATCCCCAAAAATGACGTAGGCCCTGAGGGAAATTATTTTCCTCTGGGTTTCCTATTATCGTAAAAAGAGTTTAAGTATCTTCACATCTTATTTAATGTTTTTATTATTTATGATGGATGAAAAAGTTTATTATTACCTACATATTTTTTTAATCAATAATTGGAAAATTACATACTTTCAATAGTTCATAAATTAATTGTGAGACGCTAAGGTTAAGGCATTCGTTCAAAACGTAAAGGGAGAAAAATGTTATTCTAAAATACGATCATTTTATTCGTAAAAAGGGTGAAAAACGGGACTAAAGTTCTTACGAAGAAATTTACAGGGTTTTAATGTTTATTAGCGGGAACATGTAAGAATAATTTATTGGTATACGTAATTTCGTACGCATACCAACAAATTATTATTACATTTTCCCGCCAATAAACATTGAAACACTGTTAATTTGTTCGTAAGAACTTCAGTCCCGTTCTTAACCGTTTTTACGAATAAAATGATCGTATATTCGAATAACTTTTTCTCCGTGTATTACCTATTTGTCAAAATTTTGGTAGGATTAAATCTTATTTGACAAAATGTAATCGAAATGAATAAGGTTAACTTAAGTTTAGTATATGGATACTATGATGTCGTGATCACTGTGCAGCGAGGTATAAACACGTATCAATTTATAAATCGACATTTAACTAAAATACCTACATGTTAAATATTTAAAATATGTAAAATGGAGGAACACAGCGCCTGCGTATAATTCAAAGGCAATAAAGTGGCCGGAATCACGGTTCATACAAGAATAACAATAAGCACTCGGCATAACATGGGCCGTATGCATTAGTAGTTTATGGGCAATTATTAATAGTAAGAGTGAATACCTTTACGGTTTGTAACTGTTTACCATTCCCGATCATTACAAATCTCCTTGACACTAAATTCCGACGTATTTTTAACTCACCTTCTCCCTTACCGTCAATCTATTAGTAGATATCTATGATTATTATAGCGAATTATGTTGAACAAACAAACAGTGGAATCGCTCTAAATACACATAATTCTAAGCCAATTTAGAAAACTACTTTGTAAAGTAGTATTGTTGTTTAATTTTAGTTGCGTATACATTTGCGAACCGAACCACGAATTATGGGAAACGAACTAAGAAACCGCAAACGGTGTCTCGCGCCGTTCTTTCTGTTGCTTCGCTCCTTTCTTATAATTCGTTACATTCAGGTTCGGCTCGCCTGTGTATATGCAGACTTCTTAATACTATATGGAATTATTAATTCTAAATATTACAAATAAAATAATTAAACGAAAACTTTTAACAGGCTGGTAAACATGCTAAGGTACCTACCCGGAGTATATATATATATACACATACCCGAAGTATATATATATATATACCTACACGGAGAAAAATGTTATTCTAAAAAACGATAATTTTGATAGTAAAAACTGTTAAAAACGGGACTGAAGTTCTTACGAACAAATTAACAGGGTTTCAATGTTTATTGGCGGGAACATATAAGAACAATTTGTTGGAATACGTAATTTTGTACGTATACCAACAAATTATTCTTACATTTTCCCGCCAATAAACATTGAAACACTGTTAATATGTTCGTAAGAACTTCAGTCCCGTTTTTAAGCGTTTTTACTATTAAAATGATCGTTTTAGGGAATAATATTTTTCTCCGTGTACCTATATGTCAAAAGATATAAAACTGCGACATTAGGAATGTCAAATATAAGAGAAATGGTTCGAAGAAAAAAAAACGATATCGCTAATTGTGGTAAGAGGGTCCCTAAGTATATTGTGAGGTCGAAGGAAGTTGTGAGAGGAAGGGGACGCAGAGAGAAGAAGGTTGAAAACTCTTAACCCTAAATTTGATTTTGTTCACTTTGCCAAAATAACGGTTAAATAATAAATCATTAAAAAATATATTTAAGCTCTGCTACGAATTTACGAATGACGCTATTTTGCTTACCGAATGATACCAACGATAATTTAATTTTTTAATTTATTTATTTTTCTTTCGGACTCATATTTCAAAACATTATTTTAGCACCACAACCATTTAGTTTATTTTACGTAGGTTTATTTTTCTTTTAATATTTATAATCGTAATTATTATACCTTCATACTTATCTAAGTACTTTAAGTCGAAATGAAAAGCATTCAATTACTTACATTAAGTTCAGGTTTTTACGATCACCAAACTACGAGCATGTTCATATAGTAATATTATGTAATAACTTTGAAATGGTTAATTTTCAATTTTCTATTTAAAATTAAATTAAAATATTTCAAAGTTTAACTATTTAACGTCGCAATGGAGCGACCGTTCAACGTGATTTTTTGCAGAGATAATTGGAGAACTGGGAACGGAAAAATATATTTCATTTCTGTAGAAAAAAACTAAATACAGTAAAAATCCGGTAAAAGCTTGTTATTAAATAAAGACCAAAACAATTGAAAATCTTTCAATTACCTATTTACATATAAATTTTTTTAATTTATCATTGCCTCTGTATTGTTTCAGGTACTGGATAAATCAAAAAAAAAATAATAATTAGATATATTATTTTTGTTTTGATAGAAAATTAAATCTTAAAATAAAAACTAAAACAACCTTGTCCAATTGAATCGCAAGTCAAGCGCCAGTTGTTTCACAGAATTTGGACAATTCATAAAATTTAAAAAGTGTATTTTAAAGTTCTGTGAAAGTTCTATTTAAGTTCTGTTATGTGAAACAGCTAGCCAATAATGATATAACAAAACTTGAAGAGAACCTTTACGGAACAAAAAATTTTGATGAAACAATTGGCCGTAAATTAATACGAAATTGGTAAATAAAACAAACACTTACCATTTTTGAGAATAAGTGGTTTTACACGGAGAAAGACGTTATTCTAAAATACGATAATTTTATTTGTAAAAACGGAACTGAAGTTCTTACGAACAAATTAACAGTGTTTCAATGTTTATTGGCGGGAAAATGTAAGAATAATTTGTTGGTATACGTACGAAATTACGTATACCTACCAACAAATTATTCTTACATGTTTCCACCAATAAGCATTGAAACCCTGATAATTTGTTCGTTAGAACTTCAGTACCGTTTTTAACCATTTTTACGAATAAGATGATCTATTTTAGATCATCTAAAAAAAATCGCAACTAAGATCATTTTGTGGTTATATAATATTATAGTGGTGATCAAATCACAAACTGTTTCCTAAACATTTTATTACTTTGAAATAATTCATTATTGATCGATTAAGTAATTTTCAATAACCATTATTAACCATTTCGGTATGATAAACGCTGCATCCGTTTCCCACGGCCCGGGTAAATAATAACCCATTGGTGCATACAATGCGAGCATAGGTATTTACATATTTTAAATCGGTTAAACACTTTATCGCTCGAGTGACTCCCCCAATAAGTTGTCAGCCTTTGTGACGCCAATAAACAGTTTGCCATCTCGTATGTAAAATGTAAGTAATACCTTCCTCGGTTACGAATACTACGCGTATATTATGTTTTATCGCAATAAAAAATTAGTATTGGTTAGCCGTGGAAAAAACAGAATGTTCGTACCTAGGTAACTTTTGATGACTTAGGTACATAGTATAAGTTTTAAAAATAGCCGGCAAAAGTTAGTCATACCTATCTAGGTACAGGCAAATTATTTTAAGGAGATGCACCTACAGTGTAATATTTGGAATCAGGCCACTAACAATAACACGATATGTGTTATTGTTAGTGGCAATTTATTGCAAAGCTGAAATATTTTTAACTTCCGACCAAATAAGCCCGATTTTTTAGATTTATTCGACTCCAATTACTGCTGCATATTCGAGAATCGCTGTAATTTCGTAGACACCAGGATAAAAACCATGCAATGCCAACTCAATATTTTAAGTGTGTGGCAACGATTAGTTTACAATATGCTAGTATTTATTTATAAGTTAAAAAATGTGTTACCAGTTTATATGTTGAATAATGTCAGAATAGTACAGTTCATTACTATGCTACGAGAAACTGCAACGATTTTAGGCTTCCTAAGACAAAATTATCGGGAACACAAAAAAATATTTATTACAAATGTTCAACGAACTTACTGACATTGTTAAGGAAGCTAAAAGTCTTGCAGTATTTCGTGGACTATGTCTCAATGTTGTAATGTCGCAATTTTAGTTAGTAGGTAACTAGTAAATAATATTGTAGTAGTCTTAGAATAGAATATATTAGATACAAGATGTAAAATTTTATAACACAAAAAAATATAAGTACTTTAAAAAAAATCTAAATAAGTAGATAAGTGCGAGGTGGTGTTTCAATTTTTTTTAAAGTTGGAGTTTCAAGGTTCCATGCCGAGTTGCAAATTACAGGAAATTATTGATGCTGTTGGAACTTTTGAGACTTTCTATTTCCTTTAATATGCATTATTTGATGTTGGTGTCTATAGAAGAAATAGCTACGCTGCAAACCGAACGAACCGTAGCGAACCGTAGCGAACCTTAACGAACCGTAGCGAACTTTACTTTTTTGCGCAGGGTCTTCGGTTTATGTCGATCCTAACGGGCCTAAAATGATTAACCTGTACTTACACTTCAAATGCAGAATTAAAATATTGGGGTCGTCTTCTCCTACAAAATCAATATTTCAACAATGTATTTTTGTCAATGACTTAAATATTGGTCCCCCGAAAAGCGACATGCATATGACGTCACGGAAGATAGTACAAAATTTCTGCAATTCGAATTATGAATTTTACCGCGTATGGCTTCACGGGACACTATTGCAATTCATTTTAACATTGTTTACTATAATTGTAAATTATATTGTTTTATGTAATTAGTGCAAAGGGTGTTATTTATTGTTACAAACTTACCTGCATCTGAATCCAAGCGTCGGCAAATGGACTGTTACTTTGATAAGGTGGGTGGGACCCAGACCAATTTTCCGAAGCTCCCGGTACGATCTAAAAACAGAAAGCTATCAATTATGTTTAAGTTTCGTAAAGTTCTTAGAATCTGGTTGAAAGAAAATAGCAGACAGGTTAAACATTTATGTTTAACGCTTACAGTCTTTTTGGGAGACATTTCACACACTTATAAAAATCATGTTATCTCATTTGCTGTGAGACATACATGAATTAAACGGTGTTAGAAAAAGAAAGCATAACGATGTGTTTTTGAATTTAATAAATTACCATAAACGCTCCTGAAAATATTGAAATAATTTTATGAAACTACATTTAGCATTTGAAAAATATTTACAAACGATGCAAATCAATAAATATTTTTATAAAAAAGCATAAAAAGTGAGGTGAAAATGTCTTTGACTTTGTTGTTCAGTTTCGTGTAAAGTACCTAGTAGTACAGTTTACGATATAAAAACCATTGATAAACTACTTTAAAAACTTTATCTATGTTTCTATTTTTAAACATGCATATGTCGATTGTACTAAAATGTGTCTTTCGTCTCCTTTCAGATAAAGATTTTTTTTTTTGAAAATATTAAAATTGGCAAATTTACATGGAATCGAATGTATCGTCAAAATATTTTCGGCGCAATCCACATTATATAAACTATAAATTGCATACTCCTGTAGAAAACATTGATTATAAAATACCTACTAGATAAAATGTCCCTATTAGAACTTTCAGAAAGAAGAATAATCACACATTTAATACTATTACACAAAATACTGCATTACAAAATTGACTGTCCTGAAGTGCTTCAAATTAATCAATATCCACATACCTAAAAGATCTTGCCGAAATTTACTACCCTTTAATTTTAATAACACCTGAGGCCCTAGCACGCTTGCTCTATAACGATCGGTAGGATAACTATCGGTAACTTCTCATCGTTCCCTAGGACAACTGCACATCGCTAACGTACAAACGACAGTTGATATCGAATATATTAAGGACACTTAGTCATTGTGAACCTATTCGTTTGCGATCTGCAGTTGACCTAGGGAACGATGAGAAGTTACCGACAGTCGGTCGGTAATTTCAGTAAATTCACACCAGGACACTCTCTTATCAAAATTCCCCGATACTGAGACTTCACAGTCTCGGAAATAAATATTCTGATCTGCGAGATATATTTCACATTAAAAACAATAAGTATATACATTGTTTATTTCAATTCTTTCATATATTTAGACATAAATAGACGTCTATTATCTCTGCAATTTGTGTCTATATTGAATATCTTTTTTTGTGAAACATCTTATATTTTTTACCTATGTATCTAATTTTATTATATGCTTTATTGTTATATTTTGTTGTAGGTATATGCTTTTGTTTTACGTTTATTTTCACTTTATTATGCTTTCTTTATTGTTTTAATTTAGAATTTTTTTAAATAAGTGTGATACTCATCTATTTAACTAAAATGTAAAAGCCCACAAGGACGTGTAATAAATAAATAAATTTTGACAGTTCGCTTTAATAGCAAAATGAATTGTTTTTACTTTATTGCGCAACGTCTTCCTCGGGCATCCCCAACTTCTTCAACCATTCACTTCACATTCGTTTATTCGTTTCCTCCGCTCTACATGCCTAAATTTATATTCGTATATAATACATTTTATTAATCTTATCCACCAATGTTACAGATCTCCAAAATTTTAACACGGTCATATATGATATTATTATAACACCTGTACAATCTGAAACGCCGAAGATTACAGGTAAGATTCTTTAGGGTGTCAGATATATTAAATTGAATTTTTGAGTAACCCGAGTGGTATTTCTAACCCGGTGCAACCTAAACTGATGTGAATAAATACTTAAATATTTTGTAACCTACCACTTATGCCATGTCCCAAAAATAAAAATACACCCTGTTTAGGAGGTAAAAAAGGAATGTTAAACAACCAAGATTTTCTAAACAATGTTTAAAAAACAACTAAATTCAAAATTAATTTATCGAGTGTACGTAGATTATTCAGATGCAATGTTGCTATTTAAAATTATAAACAACATTTATGATTTTAATAAACAGAATTCACTTGTAAGTACCTACACAATACACATACGTTAAAATAATAAAAATAAAAATACTTGCTTTATAAGAATGTTTTCAACATATAATAATAACATTTTCTCTGTGATGAATTATAATTATAATTCTCTGATTCTCTCATTTGTATCTTCAATTCTTACGAAAATAAATATAAAAACTCTATGAAAAACGTATTAAATGTGTACCAAACTGCATAAAATATAATGATATATTATGTAATGACATATATTTTGTACCCACTATCTCATGTTATGATAATCACTCTCTTGATATAATATCGTAACATTTTTTAGTTGTTTTTAGTATAGTGTTTAATTTTTAGATACGTGATACACTAGTATAATATGGAAATCTGTAATTGGTTTATCAGTAAGGTGAATAACGCATGTATAAATGAATCGCAGTACTTTAAAATATAAAAATTAAAGTTTTTTAATGAGAAATTAAAAAAGAAAACTACTTTAGCTAAGTAAAACATCTGCTTTATAAAATAACACGACCGTTTTGTAATTTTACTTTGAATAATAGGAAAAAAATAATAATTTTAACGTTATATCGTAATATCGTAAATCCCTAAATTTAGTACAAGGCACACACAAAATACTTATCTCTATCTAGGTATAACATATTATAACAAACTACCATTATATCTGAAAGTTATCGAAAATATTCAGGAATTTAGCAAAAAATAAAAATATACCTAAAACTACTATAAGAGTCCATATCTCACTATTATTATTATTTCTTTCAAATTAGTTATTTATAAATCTTGCATTTTCTTAATTATCCCTTGTTTTTGCCATATTGTATTATTTACTTTCAAACATGATATTATATAATTGAACTAAAATTCCCTCAACAAACACAAGAGCCTCGTCTCTTTATGGTGAGAAAAAGCTAATCTTATTTACTATTTTAACATGAAAAAATTGTGTATTTATTGAAAAAAAATAACCTATAAATATTAAATTTTAAAAAAATAAAAATAATATTACAAAAATATTTTTCAAATCTATGAGAAGTGGTAAGTGTTTGATTAAAGTTATACGATACAGCATTCATTTCGTTATTAAATAGTAATTAGATAAAGAGACAATTTGAAACCGTACTGAAGTTTAAAAACTACATTGTGTAAATACTAAAAATGACTCAAAAAAACCTGGTAAAAACCGTGCATCTGGCACCACTGTTTTTTAACTGTTCTGAAGTAATCAGAAAAATAAAATAAATAAAAATAAATGCCAAATAGAAATATAAAAATATTATGTACCTAAATAGATATATAAATTTTATAAGAAAACTCTCTTTTTTATAACTTTCGAAAATTATTCCCATCAAAGTTAATATATCATTGAAGAAGAAGATAACATTAATAATCTAAATTAAAATATGAAAAAGAACAAGACACACTTTCCTTGTTAACAAATGTCACTACACCTAAAGTGAATAACGAATTACGTCTATAAAAAGTAGGTAGGTTGGTACATTTTTTGTAGAACATGAAAACAAATGCCTATGTTTCTGAAAATATGCATACCTAAATATAACATTAAATAATTTGTAAGAAATAAGCTTAATTTTAATATCGAACTGCACAATGTACTAACTAAACTTTTAACGATGAGTATTTTAGAAATAAAACTTTTGGATATTACCCACGTTGTAAACAAATAAACATGTTTGTAAGACCTTTGTGCAATTAAAAAAAGACAATTAATAAAAATTTATTCAAAAAGAATTTCATTCACTTAGATTTTGATTGGTTAAGTAAAACTAATATAAATGAGATTACATTACATTAAATACCTATATATCATCTGGTGTTGAATTTTTATTATTATTACGCCAAATCGCTATTTAGATTTTTCTTTACTACGAATCGGTTTACATTATGAATATGAAAACGTGCTTATAGATACATTAAAGCTTTTTCTACCTTTTACATTTATTGGAATTAAGATAAAATTAAGAATTACGTTACCAAAAATATAAGCGTAAAGTACTAAATAAATTGTTTTTTCATTACATAAGTAAATAAATAAATACCCCTTTATGGCTAAGATTATTTTTGACTATCCATTGACTAACTTTTTTCATTATTATAAAATTATTCATAAAAAAACAAAAACAACTTTGGCGCTACTTTACTCGTGCAGAAAATACCCAAAACACGCGGAGTTCTAAAGGGGTGAGAAATCAAATATTTCTGGCGTTTATATTCCTCTTAACTAACTGACTAACCATCATTCAGTTTCTCCGCAAGGGTAGGCAGAGAGAACGGACCGCCAAACTACTCATTCGTGGCACACACTCTTTGCCTCATTCACCTTTATACACAGTCTCATTAACATCAAATGGCTATTCAGCGACATTTTGTTTTTTTGACATTTGAAAGGACTCTGTTAAACGTCAATTCTAGGTGCATTTCAGCTTTCTGTCAAATTATAATCAACAGAATTGTCCTCTTCTGCTGAAAATAATTTGTTCAAAACGCACTTAGAATCGACATTTAACGAGAAACTTTCAACTGTCAAAAAAACAAAATGATGAAAATTGATGACTTCGTCACACGTGAATTTCAGCTAACCTTCCTTAACTTTTTACTTAATTCATTTTTTTTCTAAATATAGTCATAATAAACAAAATTTAAAGACGGGACACAAAAATATAATATTATACGCAAAAGAAATGTAGGAACAGAAAGTCTGTTGCCGCGACGGGGATTTGATCAGGGCCATATTTTGCTAGATGTTGACTTCTCTAAACCACTGAGATATCGAGTCAACATATAAATTAAACATGTTATCAATACAAAATATATTAAAAATTCCATTGTTAAATTAATTAATTAAATTATAATACAAATTATTTCTTCAAAATTTTGCAAAATTACTTTGTGGCATCATTTTAATTAAATAAAACAAATTACTTTGTGTAAATCACTAATCACAAAATATGTGATTAGTGGTTTACACAAAGTAATTTGTTTTATTTAAATAATATAAATTGTTTATATTTTCAAAGTTCGCGCTAGATGGTGATATTTATTTATTGAAAACAAACATCCCAATAGGCGCTTTTAGTAATCTTACGTTTACGGAACGGCGACTATCTAAAAAAAATAATAAACGTAGGGTCCTTATCTTAATAATGCCCTAGCTCTTTCTTACACATTAAATAATGGTGAGAGAAAAGATGAATAACAAAATGTGCGTACGTCTGTTTCCTCCAAAGGAAAAAGTTGGCGTGAAAATATTGCATGATAGTGTGGGTGAATTAAATTTCCACTTTGATGAATAATTGATTATTGTCTAATTTATAAAATTTTTATTTTTTGTGATTATTTAGCTAGGTATGTAATAATATATTGTTTTAAAGTTCTGGTACCGGTAATAACCTATTTACCTTAGACGTAGATATGTGTGTAAGATTTTATATTAGGTTACTTCCGAGATATCTACCCAGTAATTATATTATTGTAAATCTTGTCTTATAATCCTCCTACTGTTTAATCGCGTTCTATAAAGAATAAAAATTGAGTTAGGAGACATGTATATGATAAATATTGTTGCATTGGCGGCTTTTTGGTAAAATCAGAACAGAATACTTAAAATTTATGAAACTCGTTACTCAAACTGCCTCTCTTTACAAAACCCTATCTGAGGGAAGCATTTTCCAACATAAATCCGCGCTTCGCTGATCACTTGCGCGAGGAATTAACTAATATGTATTATTTCTTCTAACTTCGCAAAACCACTTTGTGGCGTGAAATAAATAGAAATAAGAGAAATTTTAATATTAGAGTTAAGGAACATCTAAGGTGTTTGAATAATAATAATTATTCTAAATTTGCCAACCACATTTTAGAAACAAATCATTATTTTGATATAAATAAAGGGTTAAAAATTTTACACACAAACACAACAGATTTACAATTAGTAAACTTAGAAATTTTAAACATTAGAAAAAGTGTTAATAGTAAATAAAATATTATAATAACCAAATTTATTTTCTTATTAATACTTATATTTAAAATAATTTATTTTTGTTGTTTAAACATTTTTATTATGTTTTGATAATTTATATAATGTAATTTTTCATATTCTAAAATAATTTTTATATTAAATTTTAAATAATTGGTTTTTACGATATTTTTTTAAATAAATTAATCACTCCTCTCTATAATATTTTTGTCCATAGTTCTTTTAAGTCTGTTCTTTTTAGTCTATACTTGTTTGCTTCTTTTGTTATTTAATGTCATTACTACCCTGACGAAGAAACCATCTGTTTTGAAACATGTAGGTAATTGTGATTATATAATAGTGGTTTAATACAAAGTTATTTGTTTAATTTAATTTAATACGTATTACATTAGATGTCAATAATCACGTTCGGTTAAACAGGTGAGTTGGTATGGTTATTATTATACATTTTTTATATTTTGAACAGGAAGAAAATAGAACATATATTGTAAGCAGATACAGATCTTGCATTGTCGGGAGACTATAGTGGACAGTGTGTAAAATGTTAAATAATATTTTTTAATGTTATACTTATATACAGCTATATCTATAAGTAGAGTTAAAGTAAGCCAAGCTAAAATACAAATTACATGATTTTGATGTGTATAATTCATGATTTGATGTAAAAACAGCAAACAAGTATAAAATGGAAATCTTCTTGTTACAATATGTATGTGTGTAGAATTCATAATTTGTTGTAAAAAAAATAAACAAACAAGTATGTAATGGAAATGTTCATGTTAAATTACGTATACGAGTGTATTGGATGCGCAATAGAAAGAAATGTAGTTATAAGGTAAACATTTAAAAAAAAATTAACAATATACTTATACATGTATGATTTTTTTTCCACAATGCGAGGAAACACAATAATCAACCAGCAAAGAGAGGAAAAGAAGTTAAAATTGCTAGGAAGAAATCAATGAATTTGCTGAAAAAAATACCTAGTTTCAATAGTTTATGAAAATATACGTTTTACTGAAAAGCTCTTACACCATCCAGGAAAATATCAAACGGAAAGCTTTCTTCAACGTTAATTAGATAAAAGCTTTATAAACTTAATGCTGCCTTTTTATTTTATCTATCCCGAATAACGTGATATTTTTCCACAACTATCAACTTTGGAAAACAAAAATCCTATGTAAAGTGGGGGGTATAAATAGTGATTGGCAACAACCCTTTTCAAAATAACACAAAGAAAAACCAAAGATCTTAGTATCAGACGCTACTTATATATGTATATACGCTACGCTGTGTGTATATATATATATATATATATATACATATATAATAAAGTTTTAGGACATCTTTATAAAAGTAAGGTGTATATTTTACGTTGCAATAAATAATAGTACAGATTTAATTTTAATTTTAATATACATATCTACCTACATAAACATCTCATGGTTAAGATATAAAAACTTTTCCAACATTTTAATGCAAGTTTTTTTTTAATAAATTTTAATAGTAAACTTTGCTAAACTGCCAATATTTGAATTCTTACTTTGTATTACTATCAATATGCTTAAGCGAAAAATGTTGCTTGTGCGATAATCACAAGTTTATAACGCGTATTTCCGGAGAGTTTATCCAAAAAAACAACATAATTTTTTTAGAGTAGGTATTTAGAATAAAGAACATCCATGTTTAAAAAACAGGTATTTGAAAAATAAGTTTGTTATTATATTTAAGTTTCAGATCACACGATGACGTTGTCTAATATAAGTTTAACGCATAAAATAAATAAACTTTTGATTAAAAAAATTAGTATTAGGTAGGTATGATACTAATTACATTTCTAAAGCAATTTATTTATTTAACTAATTTTCTTGACTACAATCTTACTTATTATGATGTAGGTATATTTATAAACGATGCATGACACATAAATATGTTGTGAATTCACATTAAACAATAATAATTGTTATTTGAAACCGTGGCAATTAGATATTTACATAAAATGTGCATGTTTTGCAGGCACTGCTGAAAACTCATAATGTTTTTTTTTAGCTTGGAACAAACTGCATTATATTTTTACAATTAGTATAGTGTAATTAATATCGATGGAAATTATAATGATTTACAAATAATAAATAATTCTGTTCAGTAAGTTTTCGCCATATTTAGTTTTAAATAAATAATGATACATAAACAACAACAACTCTTTCACCTGTACAGATATTAACCCCATCATTTCGTCAGCCCAGGCAATACGATAGTATAATAAATTGGTTCAAATAAGATTCTAACAAGAAAATCACTAGAATCAAGCGTTATTCGCGCGAATCATGCCTACTGGCATTAACAAATTTATTTAAATTGTTTATAAACATTCGTATGTAAAATGAAGACGAATAGGTATGAGGCATTTGTTATTACATTTATTATCTCTGGAATGTGATTTTGCTATTTAAGTAATAGAAATGTTGTGTCTATCGCGAAGAAGGTACCTGTACAATATTATTTAGCAATCAATAAATTGAGTTGCAATAAGCTCGCTGGGAAATGTGGAAACAGTGGAGTAGGGTGAGGATGGTTGTAAGGGTTCAGGGCATTGGTATTACCTGGTCCCCCAGCACGTCTCCGGAGGGTCCTCGCACGCAACAAGCCACCTCCATGCCCCCGGACGGGGGCCCGGGCTCCGTCCCGGTCTCGGGCAGGCAGATGCGAGGCGGGGTGCCCTCGGCAGTGTCAGTGTCGCTCTAGGCGCGCTACCGAGCCATTCACGAGGATACTTATTTTCAGACACTTTTCAGGACCTCAATTTGTTTATCTCAAATATTTTAACGCACTCTTTTAATCATTCGTTTTTCACATATTTTCTCTAATATATATTATGCTAATTGAATTTTTACACTTCTTCTAAATAGTTTTTTTTTTAAATATTGATTTGTAATATTAATTTCGCGCTGACAGCGAAAAATTCCGTTGTCAAAAGTTTTTACGCGTGAAGTATGTTTGACTGTGTTAATATGGTTCGCAATGACAACGTTGAAAGGAATTGTTTGAAAGCATTTGTGTTTGAGGGTAGAACACTCGATGCGAAGAGTCGCTCGTGTTGTCAATGGTGATCGCAAGTGACAGAGTGCGCACGATGCGTGCTTATTGCGCGGCGGTCACCACCGGACTAACTCGCATCCTCCGACGAACAAAACGGAGGCACGGCGGGCGCGCACCTTGGCGCCACGCAGCCTTTCTGCTTAGTGTCCGCTCCAAGATATCGCGTCGTATGGAGGTTGCATTGCTGGAGCACAAGAACTAGACTCGGCTTGATATTAGGAAAACTTACTCTATCAAAAATACACTTCTGTACATAGTACCTACTACTTACCTCCCATTCAAGGATTTTAACAAGATTCGCACTAAATACTTTATTCATTTATGGTTTTCAAATATTTATTAAGTTAATTGTTAAGATGATTTCATTTATAAAGTTATTGTGAGAATTAAAAAATCTTATAATTCATTTTATCAGCACGAAATCAGAATAATATTAAAATCCCAAAATTTAATACAAAGCACCTATCAAAATACCTATCTCTATCTAGGTAAAACTTATTACAACCTCCCATTATATCTAAAAATTGTAGAAAATTTCGAATTAAAAAATCGGCTAAAATTGAAAATTACCTAAAACTACTGTAAAAGTCTTTTATTTCTTTAAAATCTTGAAACCTGTTATTGATAAATTTTGCAAATTTCTTACTTATCCCTTTGTTTTTGAAATATTTTTATTTTTTACATACTTAGATGATTTTATACAATTGAGCCAGAATTTCCTCACCAAACACATGAGACTTTTCTCTTTATGTTGAGGAGGGGGTATTTTTAATGATCCTTTACAACACTGTATAAACATGTAAAAATTGAAAATTAAATCGGATCCCAGGACGTTGGCCCGGAAAGCCAAAGGTCCTGGGTTCGTGTCCCAGATGTATCCGTATCTTTTTCTGATTTTTCTGTTTCAGATTTACGATTGAGTTTCGTTAATATTAACATTAATTAAAATATTACATATTGTATAAAGCTTCAAACTGGTTTGTGATAAATAAAAAAATTAAATATACCGGATTTTCAGATATAGATGGATTTACAGATATATACCTATAGCTAAAAGAGATGTGTAACATTTTTTTTGACTGGGCGAAGCGATGTCATTAGTCAACCGTTTTCCTTTCCTGTAAATTTGTTTGTACGTTCCGTCGCAGTTTCATGATTGTGGCCGTTCTAATGGTTCAGTTAAAAAATGTGTTTAAATGTGAAATCATCGTATTTATTTGGGCTTTTAGCATTTTTTCAATATTATGGTATATACCTAACTGAATGAAGAATGTTTGAAAACGATAGGTATTTTAGTACCAACTAACAAAACTTATTATTTCTGAGGAAATTTTGGTTTTGATTCATTTAATAAGAGAAAATTAGAAACCTATGTTTTTTTCCAAGTGAGGTCTACTGTTCACAGAACTAGTAGTTATGTATTTATAATGTATGACATCACATCCTTCTTTAGCTTTAGTTGTAATGTAATATTTTAACGAAAAACTGTAACTCTTAAAATAAAATAAAATTAACTGAATTTTTACCAGGCTATACCTAAATGGAATACCGATGAAAACTGAAATAAAATCAAGAAAAAGTTGAAAAAAAATCAATCTACCTATGTTACCTTAGGTTACGTTAGGGGAGGTTTTCAGTAATTTTTTTATCGATTTTGTCATATTTCAAAACTTTTTATATCATTGTGGTGATTCGTCTGACACTGAAAAGGGTGCGAGTAGAATTGAGGAGCGTTTTTAAAAAGAGAATGACTACAATTTAATTTTTTTTCATTGAACAGTTTTAAGTGAATTATTATTCGGATCACAATATTTTATGTTAACTTCAAGTGGGGTTTAAAAGCAAAATCGACACTCTCTAAAAATGAGGAAATTAAGTTAAAAATGCCAATCTATGCGCAATGTCCGCAGCTATAAGGTGGTTTTTGAGATCCCTAGAAAAATCAACTGCAAATCATGGAAAACTGGAAATTAAAATAGGGTTAAGATGAAAATCACCACTCTCCACAGCGATTAACAAGCAAAATCACCACTCTCCACAAAAGCCAATCACAAACCTAAACTCATAATAAATTCAACAGAACCAATGAACACATTATTATAACATTTTTTATTATAATAATTCACTCTGGAATATACTTTTAAGTTATTACTAAAAAATCACACCAAAAATGCGAAGTATTCTTTTATCGGTTTTTTG
Source organism: Limnephilus auricula (assembly GCA_951813805.1). Taxonomy (NCBI): domain Eukaryota; kingdom Metazoa; phylum Arthropoda; class Insecta; order Trichoptera; family Limnephilidae; genus Limnephilus; species Limnephilus auricula. The sequence continues at coordinate 30,827,210 of OX638391.1, forward strand.
CGATATACCGAAAACAGAACTTTTGGTCTGAAAATTAATTGAATGTGCATTATTAATCCACATTCAATTAACTGTCAGATTAATTTATTATTAATTCATTAATTAATAATAAGTGAATTCTTGCAAATATCTTTTATTCTCCATAAACATTCTTTCTTTTCTTCAAAATACATACATCGCATATATCTATATTAATGTTTATTAATATTTCTTAGTAACTTAATAAGTGTAACTTTATTACCAAATAAAACTTATTGTATATCTTTATTATTTTCCATCTTAACATCTACTTATTAATAACAAATAATAATTAATAACAGCACTTATTAATAACAACACCTATGTACACTCCTCTTCCATACACGAGCAAATGCTTTAAATGGAATAGTAGTAATTATATAAAATGTAAATTAAAATATGTCTATATCTGTAATTAATAACTTCACGAATAAAAAATAAAGTAAAAAAATACGGTAGGCATTATTGTTAAATTAAAATAAATGTTTCTTTATTTGCGATTGCGATGAAACATTCGTGATTTTACATGCGAATGCCCTTGAAGGATGGTGAATTCTAGCGTAATGAAACTATTGCGATGTGAGTTTTTAACGCACATCCGCGAATGTTTCTCAATACAATCTGTGCTATGAAATCTGTGTAATTTTTTTACAATAAGTGTTGTATTATTAAATATTAATTAGTTTAGCGGCAAGGTGGTAAGGAGTGAGAGGGGGTACGAAGGAGGGCGGTTCTCGGGAGGGGTGAAGAATGGGTGAAGAAGATTGAAGGGGAACGCTTGAGGGGCAAGCATGTGCCAGGGGATGCGGGAGGAGAGAGGGGAAGCCGAAAGGAGGAAGGAGGAAGGGTTACGGAAGAGGGGAAGAGGACGCAGGACAGGAGAGAGTTGCATGGGGAAGGACATGCTAGGGAGAGGTAGTGGAGGGGATTGGTAGGTTTGGAAGTGGAAGGATTGCAAGGAAGACACAGTAGCGGAAGGGAATAGCAGAGGGTAAACGTGAAAAATCGATTGCTGTAAGAAGTATGTCTATTTTATACAGTTCAGCGACGGGAAGAGAAGTAGGGAGACGAAGGGAAATCTTACAGGAGGTAGGGGAACAAAGGGGGAAGGCAGGGAAGGTGTAAGGAGAGCGCGAGAGGGAAGGAGGAAACGTAGAAGTTCGTTGACCGGGGGACACGTGGGGGAAGATGGGGAAGGTAGAAGCTGAACGCAGGAGGAGAAGGGGATGTGGAGAGAGAAGGAGGTGGGAAGGGGGACGCATGACACGGAAAACGACACACAGGTGAGTTTTGACAGATGGGTGGGGGACGAGGGAGGGGCAAAGGGAGGGGCAAAGGGAGGGATTGCAAAGGAGACATCGTAACGGTGGGGAAAATCGGAGGTTAATTTGGAAACTCGATGTTTCTCACACTGACGGCTGTACGTGGCCTACTGACTGTTCGGATAACCTTTTAAATTATTCGTGTACCCAAAAGACGGCCGTACGTGGTCGAGAGGGAAGACGCATGACTCCCAATCGGAAGGTCGCGGGACCGAACCCGGCGTGCGCAGATAAATTTTATTTGATTAATTTGTGTTATTTCACAATTAATTAATAAACATAATATATACTATATTTGCGGCACGTTCCAGAGTGGAAGATGCTCTCAGTATCGCCCTGGTGTAAGACCACCATACAGAATTGAAATGTTGCTTGAAATTGCTTTAGCCGTGTTTAGTGACTAGATCTGAATAGCCAGGTACTTCTCCACCTTCCTCTTTCCCACCTCCTTCCCTTCCCCACTCACCTTCAGCCTCACAACATACCCCAATTGGGGACGCCATTGTCTCACTGGTTCCAGACGATAGCAGTTAAGACTCTATAAAAAAAAAAAAAAACAAAAAAAAAAAAAAAATTTAAAAGGACAGGAAAACAGATTTAAAACACAAATACTTTATTTGGGTGGCATCGCAACGAATGCCGGGTACCTACTCGCTAGTAACGTATAAAGGTCCTGTCCGGGAAGAATTATTTTTAGATTTGTAACACATCGAATTTAAATGTCACATAATGAAATGGTAAGGTGACCAACCTATTTTTAAGTATTGAATTTTTTAGAACACAAAATTTTAAAAATTAAATTGAAATTAAAAAATATATACCTACTTACCTCTTCTTTTCTTTTTATGAATGTGTTATTGACGACTTTTCTGTTTATTATTTTTTATTTTTATACTTAATGAGTTAAACCTCAAATTGTAATATTTTAATTAATGAAGACAAATTGGCGAAACTCAATTGAAAATCTGAAACAGAAAATCAGAAAAAATATACCGTCACATCTGGGATTCGAACCCATATGTAACCCGGACATATTTAACTGTATCATACTTTGATTGTGAATGATTGCAAGACTCGACTCTAACTATCTAGATATTATCTTCGATAAATTTATCCATTTTTATTTAAAATGCGACATCTATTGACTTTTCCGTAAGTCTAGGATGTAGATTGATTTTTAATATTAACTTAATGAGGTATATCTAAAATTGTAAAATTTTAATTTACGAAGATAATATTGACTAAACTCAAATGAAAATCTGAAACAAAAAATCAGAAAAAGATACGGTCACATCTAGGACTCAAGTAAGTCCAGTAACTTCGGCTTGACGGCCCATAAAACTAAAGGGTGAATTGAGTTTCGCCTATATTGTCATTAATTAAAAATTATATTTGAAATTCAACTAATTAAATGTTATTTTAAAACAATTTTATATTTATATTCTATTTATAAGTATTTCTTCAGACACACATTTTCTACTGAACAAGTTTATATTATGCTCTTATAAATAAACAATTTTACTAACAAGTGTTTTAATTTGGATTCCACCAATTTATTTATGTATGCATGTAAAGAAAATATTATTTACCTGAATCATATGTTCTCAGTTGATACTACGTCATTAATATAAATATACTTATTGAAAACATCTTGTCAATTATAGAAGAATGGTCATTTTTTAATTTTTTTTTTCTATTGCTCAACACAGGAGGCCCTGAAGAAAAAAAATCGTTGAGGGTCTAATTCATCTTAGAAGATGCTGTGTCGAGGGTCTTTTAAGGGAAAGGAAGAAGAGGAAGTCCTTGGAAGGAAAAAGGTTTGAGGGGTGGGTAGGAATCTGTGGATCAATATGTCCAGGAGTGATGGACGTTTGAAGCCATACCTCCCACTTTGGTGCAAGCTGATGGGTTGATAGGTCAAAAGGTCTCCCTCAACCAGTCTCTCCCGATCCGGCCTGCCATGCAGTTGGTGAGCAGACGCATCTGTCGCCAAGTCGAACCGGGCACCCCTGCTAAGTCACCAAGCGTCATAGTCACCCAGAAGCTAGTTATAACGTATGTTCCTTTCGAATGCTCGTCGCTTGCGTGCTTAATTGTCCAAACGAAGGGTTGCACATTTTACAGGAGGATGTTTTCTTTCATTATTTCAACGAAACATTGTGAAAGGTGTTTAAGATGAAGCTATTTCCATAAAGGTAAAGGTCTCACAAGTTTAAACAATCCTTAATAAAGTGATTAATTATTATGTTTGATACTTTATTTTCAGTTATAAAATGGAGATTGAACAAAAATAATTCATAATGAGATTTAACACCTGGAATGGAGATAGAACAACTTATGCATTAAAAATTTCGGTGCTTGTTTGTTCAAACGACCATTTCAAGTTAAGTACAGGATGAGTTTATTTTCAATATTTCTATTTTAATACCGACAATTCGTGGTGGAATAAAAATGTATAATTCTTTGTCTGTCCCTCATTATTTCCTCTACCATTCAACCGATTGTAGTGCAACTTTGGTTAGTTGTTGTGCTTATACTCACGAAGGTTTCTGTACATAATGGTGAGCTCTGGCTTTACGAAATTTGCACACAAATTCCCTAATTATTTTCTATATCATTCATCCCATTCCGATGAAACTTTGGTGAGTTGTTGTTCGCACGCCCTCGAAGGTTTCTATATATAGTGGTGAGCTCTGGCGTTATGAAATTTGCCTTAAAATTTCCTTATTATTTCCTATACCATTCATCCGATTCCGATGAAACGTTGGTTAATTGTTGGGCTCAAACCGCGAAGGTTTCTAAAATGATGAGATGTGCCGTTATGAAAATTGCATTTTTTTTCACAAGAGCTTTACACGGGAGACCCCATCAGGGCTAATGGCATTTTTGGGGATGCTGTGTGAAGGTTTATTTTTATTAAAGGAAGGAGAGGAATGTGCTGGGAAGGAAATAAGGTATGAGGGGTGGATTGGAATCTGGGGGTCAGTGATAAAAACACAAGCACAAAAATTATAGGAAATTTTATGCATATTTGTTTAGTGTTTAGCATATTTTGAGTTAATAGTTTTAAAGTTATAATGAAAAACATGAAAAAAACACTTCTTTATCATGTTTTTTTGACTAAAACTCAAATCCAATCACATTTTTGTTGGCGAAACTAGGATTCGTAAACAGCACACCACAATACACAAATGAGCTAAAAATCGGATCTACATCAGAATTTGTTTCAACAAACTGCAGAATTACAAATTGACATTAAACGACTGGACTAATTCCTAAATGTCAAACAAAAAACAACCGCAAACAACGGCTAAATACGGATAAACTGACAATTTGGAATCGAAATAATAACTTCAATATGAAATGGCAAAACTTTCGATAAGGAGAGTCTGAGTTAAGACAGAAAAGGAAACACAAAGTTTCTTGCAATGTATATAACAAAACTAAAACGGTATTGATAAACATACATAAAACTAATACTTACCACTCTATTTCAGCACAGCTGCGTATGTTTATCAATACCGTTTTAGATGTGATTTTGTTAATAAAAACTCACTGGCAGTAAAATAAAAAGTATTTTTACTTATGCGTAATGCCACAAAAACGAGAATAGTGTGAATGTAAATAAACAATATGGCGGAGCGATTAATCAATTATTGGTGGAGTTTGAACATTCTAGCACGAAACATTATAACACGGGCATGTGCCTAGTATGGCGGCCATAAATTCCACAATTGTTATATATTTACTATTCAAAGAATAAAGAAACATTAAAAAAAAAAAATATTAATTTATAAGGAGTTTTGCCAATTAAGAACTAACTTTTAGATTGCAAATGCTTTTAATGGAAGACCAGTATGAATTAATATGTACCATTCTTAAATTAATAAAAAAAATATATATATTGTTGAGGACATTGACATTTTAAAAAGCTTATAATTAATTGTAACAGGCTTGTATAACTATTTTATATTTATCTAACGATGCCAAATTTTATCCTTAACATTATTGCGTTTAAAACTCATGTTTTGGTAATATGGTCGATTGGACAATTATGCATTCAGGCCTGCCTGGTTTATATAATATATTATATATTTGGCTTTCATACGCATATTAGTTTATATACAAATGTATTTATACTCATACTTTAATAACGTTAATTTAAGAGGCGTGTATACCTACCACTGCCCTGGGAACCGTTTATTGGCTTACCAACACCTCGGTCATCATTACCTTACCTGACATCGGTCATCCCAAGTTGTTTGCCAAATGTTTGATGACTTAGCAGGGATGCCCCGGTTCATGGGGTGAGGTTTCTCAGGATCTTAGAAGCTGATGGTTCTGTCCATCAACTTCGTGACAGCACGGCACGGGAGAAACTGATTGAGGGAGATCTATCGACATCTCTATTTTTTCTCGCCAACATCATTACACACGATTCATAACTTCCGTTACTCCTGTACACATTGTTCCCAAATTCCTACCCACCCCTAATACTTTATTCTTTCCCAAAACTTCCCACAGCTTCCCCAAAGATTCGGTCTTAAGGGAAATTATTTTCCTGAGCGACTCCTGTGTGGAGCTAATATAAAAAAATATAAACTAACTTAAAAATTTAAAAAATTATAACGGTCAAATAACGTCAAAAAATAATCAAATTACGCCAACAACCATCAAGATCTAAAAAAAAATCTAAATAATAAAAAAATAAAAAAACTCAAAACATCGGAAAACGTCAAAAATGTCAAAAACGATAAAACGTCAAAGAACGCCAGATAACATAAAATATCATTGAAATCGTCCAAAACCAAACACAATGTAGCAAATAAACATGTAAATCGATGATATCTAAACCTAAAATTTACGCTAATACATTTCCTGTTCAAATAAAAAGACAAAACTCTCTTACAACACAACTACACCACCAGAACAATAACCAACGGACTCTACAAAGTACCTAAACTACATACTACGTCAGCTCAAAGACAATTTTTCTTCCCAGCTCCTAACATCTTTAACCTTATCCCTGAAAACTTAAAAACCGTGAGCCAACCCCATTTCTTTAAAAAACTAATAACGAGATGGATCCTTACACATGGAATACATTACAATTACAATACCCATTCATTTTACACTCTATCAATTTAATCACCTTTCAGACATAACATAATATATCCTGATTTTCTATCTTACCAATATAGTATGTACAAGAATGATTAGTGTCATCTATATACTAATAATCTCTCAAATTTTTCATTTTCAATAATTCTCTAACTTCTTCATCTTCTTCTTGTAACCCAATCTAACAATACACTTTTTAAATTTTTTTATAGAAGAATTGGATGCACAGTATTAAAAGCAGGCAAAACATAATTTATCTTTATTCCTTAACTTTATTTTCTACCTTGATTATTGTGATTTATATACTAATAATTCCTTAAATTTCCCTTTTCCAATAAATCTTTAACTTTTTCATCTTATTCTTGTAATCCTATTTAACTACATATAACTTTTTTTATTGTAGAAGAATTATAAATGAAAATTACCAACCAATACTAAAGAAATGTGTATCCCCAAACTGTAAAATTCACCCGCTATAACACGGGGTCATCCCTAGCATGGAGAGTGAAATATCACAATAAACTATATGTACTTTCGATAAATCATGTATTTAAATAAGTAAAATAAAATAAAATATCCACATTTATAATCAATTATTTTTATTCTTTATTATTCTTCAAATTTCGAATAAAGACTTTGTGGCGTCATTTTCAAAAATTTAAAAAGACAGTTTCGGTGTTCGAAATATACTTCTACAATATTTTTATGTCAAGATAGTATTTCTGATAATTTCAGTTTAGTAATATTGTAATGTTTTGTTTTATTCAAATATATAAATCAATTTTTTTTTTTCAAATTTTGTTTTAAATTTTTGAAAATAGTAAAAAACGGTCACATTAAAGAGCTGTTTTTGTGAAAAATTACCTCAAGGTCGCTGTTCGAATACGACTATTATTTACAAACAAATACAGAAAACATACATACCTGGCAGGTATATTCATTTACATTTTTATTTTGACGGCCAGCATAGTCCAGCGGTAGGGCGTTAGACTCCCATTCCGAAGGCCGCGGGTTCGAACCCGGCGTGCGCAAATAAATTTTATTTAATTGATTTGTGTTATTTGGCAATTAATTATTTAATATAATATATAGTATATTTGGGGCACGTTCCAGAGTTAAAGATACTCTTAGTATCGCCCTGGTGTAAGACCACCATTCAGAATTTAAACGTTGCTTGAAATGGCTTTAGTCGTGTTTAGTGACTAGATCTGAATAGCCAGGTACTTCCCAACCTTCCTCTTCCTCGTCTCCTTCCCTTCAGCCTCATAACACACCCCAATTGGGGATGCCATAGTCTCACTGGCTCTGAACGGGAGCAGTTGGGACTCTTGTGAGGTATTTATTCACTGTAAAAAAAATATATATTCTTATTTGATTTTCTACGCCCAGCTTGGATTTTGCAAGTTTATTTTTTTGAGACAAAGAACCTAAATGTGGCGAAAGTAAAATGAATAAAAATGGCGATAACATTGGTATATTCATTTGCTAAACTATGTAGGATCGGAATTGCCGAGTTTTTAGACGATTTTGATGATATTTTGGGCGATTTCGTTACCTGGCGTTTTCTGATGGTTTTTTGAGTTACTTTACGTTTTTGGGTGGTTTATTAGACGTTCCTTGAAGTTGTTGGCGTTAATTGATCTTTTTTTGACGTTCTTGACGTTATTTAACCGTTTTTAAATTTTTCATTATTTATTGATTTAGTTTTTACTACATTCGTACATAAACTAATATGCGTAAGGTTAAGGTTTTCGTTTTGTAAAATTATATTTTTACTGTGAGGATAACTTCCCATTTTAAAAATGTAATTCTTCAGACTTTCAGGCATTTCATTCCTCTTTAGTCCTGGATGTTGTGTTTTGACGTTACTGGACAGCAAAGTTGGATGTGTTTTTACGTTATTTCATCGTTTTGACCATTTTTACATTAAGGTGAATGTCAAAAGAATTATTATCTACGCTTTCGTAAAAGGCGCTTATAGCATCTGTACTTATAAACGCTTTTTACAAGTTATGCTTTGAAATATTAAGAAAATTTTATTGTTTGCGGAAGTGCACAAGCAATATTAATATTTATAAACAGTTTTGTCAATTAAAAAACTTTAATGTTTCAAGAAAGGCTAACAAATACAATATTGGATTGAATCCTTTAGCCTTCCTTGAAAGATTACAGTTTTTTTAATTGACAAAACTATTTATTAATATTCATATTGCTTGTGTACTTCCGCGACCATTAATTTGTTCTTAATATTTCAAAGCATAACTTGTAAACAGCGTTTATAAGTAAAAAATATATACTATCTAGGAAAGCGTAGAATATGAATTATTTTGACGATGTAAAGATGACGAATTTAAAAATGTCCACGACAAAAATTTCTAATTTGTTTTTTCTTCAAATATTTAATTTCACGTTTGAAATGCACTATATTAAATTGAACGCAATGGTATCCATTTTTCGTTAAAGTCTAAAGAAAATACGTACCTAAGTAGTGTAAAATGAATAATTTATAGCAACAAAAAACATGTTGCGAGCATTACCGTCGCCGTGCCGTATATTCTCTTTACATATCCTTTTGAAGTAAATACTTAAGGGGGTAAACTGGCGAATGCGTTACGGAAATTACAGCGTTACGAGGCGAACGATAGGCGAACGATAACATATTTAAATTAATTTTGAGGTTCATTCCTCACAATCTAATCGTAACAACAGTGCTCAAATCCATGGTAATGACGTTTGGAATGGGTGCTGGCATTTATGGTGTCAATAGTTGTGTTGTTGTTTCTCATATTCTAAACGTTAAAATCTAACTAATAAGTAGCAATTTTTTTATTGGAATTTTTTTAATTTCCTGCTGCAAATGTGAATAAATGTCGCTCTCTAACTAGAATCTGCATCAAAAAAGTTTTATTTTAAACTTTGTAAGCGTAATTCCCAAAATAAAATTAATCAAATTTTCGTTTAGAGTGTGCAAACTCAGTGCATTGAAACGACTGATTTGTCACGATGATTGGTAACAATCCAAACGAATCTTCAATATAGATTCTTATACACTGATGATTGGAATGGTTTTATTCGATGCCAGAAAGAAAATAAGATTAGATTACTAAATAAGTATTTACTTCAGTCGTGTGGTATAAAGAAAGAACACTCGTTTTTTTTGTGTTCATTTGACCAAAATTTATTTTTGTTCTTTTCTAGATTTTAAAACGGAATTTGAATAATTTTTATTATCCATAAAATGTCTTTAGCCGTATTTGTTGATCAGATCTGAATAGCCAGGTACTTCCCAATCTTCCTCTTTCCCTCCCCATTACCAGGTCCTGGGTTCAATACCTTGATGTGAACACAAAACACTCCAAAAATAAGTAAAACCCGTCAAATAGCATCAAATTCATTAAAATAACGCCTTGACAGTGAAATTAATGACATAAAACAGTCAAAACATGTGAAACACTTCAGAATTTAATCACTTAATTAATCTTAACCTCATAAAAAATTATATTTGTATATTTTTTACATACAGCTTTACACTGGAAGCCGTGAGGAAAACCAACCATCGGGGTCTTTCTGGGGATGCTGATTAAGGAGTATTTTTTAGAAAGGGGGGAGATGAAGTTCTTGGGAGGAAAAAAGTATGAGAGTGGGGTAAAAATCTGGAGTCCGGCTGGAAAGGTCAAAAGGAACCCGTCAACCGATCTCTCCAGATCTGGCCCGCCACGCAGTAGATGGGCAAACGCATCCGCCGACAAGACCTAGACAAACCTCCCCCCCCCATGAACCCGGACACCCCTGCTTAGTCACCAAACGTATGGTACCATTTGGGGAAACCTATGGCAGGGGTGTTGGTTATCCAATAAATGGTTTCCGTGGCGGCGTATCGGAGTATATTAATACGGTAATGCTCGTACGGTTCAAATTAAGGAACCCGACTCCGAGTAATCTCCACGCCACACTGTATGGACACCGTTCTGAGCTGTCCGTGAACGTGCATTTTTCCACGGAGCTAAATTTGATATCATCATCGTAAACGTGCATATTTCCACGGAGCTGCTGCCGTAATATACACACTTAGATCTCGTCCATACGCGTTTTGCAAACGGAAGTGACGCCATCTATAATACTATATTTATGGAAAAAAGTATGAAGAAGAAGAAACATTTTTCGCTTTCATTCAATATTAAGAAGATTTATGTTCCTATCATTATTCACGGAATTAATGTAAGAATGTCTGCTATTATATATCTACCTATTAAATATAAGTATTCTGTAGTTGAATGTTAATAATAGTAGTTAGTTTTGCAAAAGGGTGATGACTTATAAATAGTCACCAACACTTAAACTGGGCGAAGCAGAACGAAAAGCCGCCCGCAGGGCCTAGCAGCAAAAGGGTGGATTTTTCACTGCTAGTATAATATAATTATTATTGTACCTGATAAGGGTGGAGAGGTTAAGGGGTTCAACCCCCTCCCTCTATCGGCCTCAGTATTTCTTTGAAATAAAAATATAATACTACCTACTCACATAAAATACACTACTACATAAAATGTTGGGGGTTGTTGAGTAGAGAGTAAGGAAATGTACGAGAGGAAGTTCTGGGAAGGAAAATGTGTAAGGGTGGGTAGGACTCTGATCAGTTTATCCAGTATAAATGTATCCCTCCCGTTTTTGGGTATAATGAGTCCATCTAGATAGGTCAAACATTCTCCCAAATTCGACCCCCCATCCCCCCCCCCTCTATCACTCCCCCACTATGCCTCTCTTCCAATATGTTTGCTAAAGCTACTCCCTTGACTGATGGAAGAAAGGAAAGGAAGGATATAGCGGAGGGGAAGGTGGGGTAGTACCTAACTATTCAGATTTGGTCACTTAACTTGGCTAAAGACATTTCACTGACGACCTTCGTGTTCAAGTATTATGGCTCTCGACTAACAAATCCATAGTTAAAATCCCGGCATGCGCAAGTAAAATTAATTTGATTATTATTTTTTTACGAATATCAATCAAATAAAAGATAGAAGATCATCGAGGAAAGGAATTCGTTTTTTTTTATTTTTCCAAAATTGTGCTTGCAAGCATTTTTTGAAAAAGAATTGTTTGTTTTTGGACAAAACTATTTATTTTTGTTCATATTGCGTAAGGCGCAATTTAATATTTTAAAGCAAAATATCTGGCCAAGTGTTTTTTCTAAAATAATTAAACAAGCGTCATCTATGAAAGAGCAGATTATGAATTATTGTATTGCTTTAAAAATAATACCAAAAATAATACGGAGACATCTATTGACAACTTTTCTATTTTATGGAACACATTTCGTAACTTGAAAGTATCTATATTTCTCTACTCTAGATGTCTCTCATCATTATCGTGTTAGTACGTATTTTTCTTCGATTCGATATATTTCTCATAGAATTTCACAGATGTCAGTAGTGTAGCTAGCTATGCATGAATATTTTTTTCCAATTTCAACATATTAGTTTCCTAAATTGTCGTAACGTCGCTCGTGTCGGTTTTTCATATTATAAGAACTAAATAATCCTGACGAATCCTGCGTGAAATATTCAATAATTTCATAACGCTATTCCGCTACCTTCCTTCCTCCCGACAAGTAGAGCGTTGAATTTACCATAAATCTTATGTTTAATTTATCCACGTAAACTCTGCTATTATCAGGGGTAGGAAAAAATAAATGTTTTGGCACTATCTTTATTTAAAAACTATTAATTTTTCATCACAAAAAATCTAAATAGATATATGAAAATGTTTCTTTGTCTCTTTTCTTATACCTACCTAAAGAATTCATCCGATTGCGTTAAAACTTTGGTGATTTGTCCGTGGAGGTTTCTATATATATAGTAATGAATTCGGCGTTATGAAATTATTTCCAATACCATTTATCCGATTGTGATGAAACGTTGATTTATTATTTTAAATGTATAATATAATAGTGAACGCTGGGGTTTTTATTTTTATTTAGTAACTACCTACTTCTACTAGGCTATGCCTATAGTAGGCCAATGCCCGTGTTGTGGTAGTCATAGTACAGTGGCCTTGCGAGTTGTTTGAAAAACGTAAGTATTTCATATAGTTTAGCTAGGAGGGTAGCGGTAGGAAGCTAGATAAGGGAGGGGCGGGTATATTCGGAAGTGGGAAGGGGAACAAAGGAGAGGGGATTCTCGGAGGGGGGACGACGGACGGTGAACATGGAAAGGGAACGCAGGAGGTAGAGGAAACCACGGGAAGTGTGGTCGCGAGAAGGAGTGACGACTGAGAGGGGGGGGGGAAGCGATGAATATGGAAGGGGAACGCGACAGGGAAAGAGGACGCGGGAAAGGAGCGGTGTGCATGGGAAATAATACGCTTGAGAGGGGTGATCGAGGGGGGGGGGGGGACGTAGGAGAAGCAGAGGGAAGGCTGTTGCAAAGGAGACATGTAGCGGTTGGGGATAGCAGGGGGATTTTGGGAAATTTGGGAAATCCATGCGGCTCACACGGAAAGGCGATGAAGGTGTAAAGGGAACGCGAGAGGAGGAGATGGGAACGTGGAAGGGAGGAGTTCGCGGGACGGGGAGAAACGGCAGAACGAGAAGGTAGGGAAGGAAGAAGGGGAACGCAAGAGGGGTACTCGCTCCTAGAAGGGGAACGGAGGCGGAATGGATACACATGCGATGACGGTGGACAAGGGAAGGGCCGAGGGAGGCATTGCAAAGGAGACATAGTAACGGTAGGGGAAAGCGGGGGGTAAATTTATATAATACATGCTTCTCACTCTGACAGCTGTATGTGGCCTGCTCACCGGTTGGAAAACCTGATTTATTCGTGTACGCACAAGAAGGAAAATCACAAAATATTTTAACCAAAAGAACTTCAATAAACAGAATTAAAACAAAAACACTTTCATTGAGTGGCATTCAACGCATGCCGGGTACTCGTTGGTTATTTATAAAACGCGATAATAATGTATGTTTGCATTTATTAAATTTATTACTATCACTTTACTTAAATTTTATTAAATTACTTGTATGAATAAATAATTGTTTTTGGACTATCAATAAACTAAAATAAAACATTAGTTTTATTTGAAAAATAACAGTCATATGTACACATAATAAAAGATGAATTGATTTAATTAATTTTGAATTAATAATTTTTTAAATCTTTACAAATGTTTACAAATGTGTATGTACGTTCTCCGGAAACTCGTACAATCGGGTGAACTGCATTACATTTTCGTTTTCGAGTAAATCGAGTCCCAAGTTAGAATATTTTATTTTTATTTTTAACTTATTAACTTAAAGAGTTAAAACTCAAATTATAATATTTTAATTAATGAAGATAATATTAGCGAAAGTCAATCCGAAACAGAAAAATCAGAAAAAGATACGGATACATCTTAATTTTTCTGTTTCGGATTTTCGATATTATCTTCATTAATTAAAATATTATAGAATATTTTAGGTCAAATTTAAAAAAAAAAATTGTTGCCAGTGGGTTAATAACAATTGTTTTATATATTTTAAAATACTTTGTAGTCCCGGTTCCGAATAATTTTTTTGCCCTTTAATTACTGACAAAAAAAATATTATTACTGAAATGTTCAGGTCGATTTTTTGTTGGTTTTTCTATGTGATGTAGTTCCCGTTTGTACTTCAGGTTTTCTTACACCGTGTAATTTATTATCATCCGGAAATTGTTCAGAAAAACTAACAGGGGCTGCACGTCAGAGCACTATTTGTGGGATTTATTGATATTCACCATATTTTGCTGTGAACCATATTTGCCAGACGATCTGTACGCGATATGTAGCAATGGACGAGTCAGTCGAACTTGAAATGATATTGGTATCATCGGCGATACTTTTACGAAATGGTTTTACGTTTTGCAATTTTGGAAATATTGCTACAATATACCGTTAAAAAACTAGGTGATATTGTTCCGCCTTGAGGGACACCGGCTTTTAGTGGAAGTTCTGAGGGAAAACATATTGTCTTGTTTTTCAGGTATGATCTCTAAGATAGACACAATGTCAAGGATTTCGATAAAAAATCTTATGGGAAAGCCCAGAAGGAACATCTTATAAAGTAGACCATTATGTCATACTTTGTTAAAAGCATTGTTTACTGCGAAAGGATTAGTTTGTGTTTATTGATATATATATATATGTATATATATATATTTTTTTTATTTAATGACAATTACAATACAAATTAAAATTAAAATACAATATTAAGTGCATTAAGAATACAAAGTGAAGTATTTTATCCCCAGTCCTCCTCACTAGGTATTTCTGTTCCGAGGTAGACTGCAGGTTGTTGTATGGTGTTGATCATGATTTCCTCATCATTGTTATTGGTTTTTGTTGGTTTCCACGAAATATAAATAAATAAAGCAAAAAGTTTTTATGTTTATTATTTTGCGTTGTTTTTAAAAAAAGTTTATGTATATTATCTGTAGGTTGCGTTGGGGCTACTTAATAATATTGAATATACAATGCAAGCTCAACCACGCGGACAAGTTGATGTGATGTCAATTGCCCCGCTCGAAAGGCTTGCAAATCTGATATGATTTACTTTCTATCGTGAACAAATAATTCTAGTCATGCATGCGAGATGATAAGGCGATGACGGTATTTACCTGGTTTTGAAATTGTGCTTAGATCATGTCTTGAATATTTTTATCTACTAGACCGAACGACGCGAAAGTGAAATTTCATGGAATTTTGGAAAGCATCTGAGGTATTGTAATTGTATCCATTGTATCTGTAACCTAGCCACTTATTTGTATTTTTTTTTCAAGTTGTAAAAACAAATACTATTACAGAAAATAATTAAAATCATACAACGTTTGTATTTAAAATAAACATTATAAAAAATAACAAAAAACTTACCGAAACATTTTGACTTGAAGACAATTTAGTATTTCGAAAACACCACTTGTGACTTTTCAGTGAGCCAGAGATGTAAGATTGGAAAATAAGACATTAACGATGTTGTGTTAGCTAAAAATGAGTTTTTTTAATGCAATTTTGATATTAGGAGGGAATATAAGGGAGGCTGTGCCTCCCCAAATATAAAAAACCTTTATTTAAAAAAATAAATAAAATTTTCAGCCACAACAACATAATTTTGTGTGGGGGATTAGTAAGAAAACGGTAAATTTACTTTTTATGACAATTTATTATACATTAAAACATAAATAGATGAATTATTCCCACGTAAGTTCCCAGTACAAATAATAAATTAGGCCATAATTTTGTTAAAATATTTATTTTGTTGGTAATTTAGTTTGTCCTGGAGAAGAAACTATGGCTTCGAAACCGATCGTGATTAAAAAATAAAGTATTTTTTCCACTGTTAAAATTTTATTTCAAATTATTGTTGGGTTAGATTTGCAGTGTAGATAATAATTTAAAAAATGAAGAAAAAAAACTTTTTTACAAGGTGCCACTGCTCCTTACCTCGGTTATTTTTTAAGTGTCACATTAAGAGAAGGCACGTTTCGATTCAGTGCCGTCACCTTTATTTTACCTGAGCGGCCCTAAGCGTGACCGCCACCTGCCGGCCGGCAGCTGCGAGCGCTGCGGCCGCGGCATCTGTTGCGCCGCGCGCCCGCGCCCCATCTGGGCTCTACCCCCTATCTTATCAGGGCCTTCTTCCAGCCCTCCCGGCTCCCGACTCCGGGCCTTCCAGACCTTCCAGACTTACCACTTACTTAGGTATATAAATCAAATGTTTTAAATAAATACCTACTAATTATTGACAAAAGAAAAAATATCATTTTGTAGGAGCTGTGCTTGTTGTACCAGCATTCCAATGAAGGGTGCTCTGAAAAATTGCGTCATTGATCCTTTTGGTGCGCGCCAAAGCCAGAGGACACTTCAAACACGAATCCAACACATTTCACATAAGAATGGGTCATTTTTGTGCTGAACCGTACAACTATGAGAATTTTTAATTTATTACAGCGCCCTTGAGATGATTTCTCACTAAAACGGCGCTCTACAAATTATCCAATTATTATCTAATTTAATTTAATAGATTAAATTCGGAAGACCTGCCGCCCTTGATGGAAATTGTGGATTTGGGGATCCAAATATTATCCGCTTTACTTATGAAATCTTTTTTATGATTTGTACATAAACCCTTGTGTTTATTTTAAACTAAAGAACCGAACTCAGAGGTTCCCAAAGTAGGTGCCGCGGCACCCTGGGGTGCCACGGAGAGACATCAGGGGTGCCGCGATGGCTCTACTAAAAATCAAAATTGACATGAAAATACAAAAAACATTTTTTCATCATATCACAGTTAACTGCTGGTTTGCAAAATACTTCGCAGAAGACCAAGAGAAGAAGTTTGTTTGGATCCAAGATCCATTCCGTGCTCAAGCTCTACAAGTTTACGATGCAAGAAGAAGAAAATCTAATTGAGCTCTCGAGCGACAACAGTCTAAAAACAAAATAAGTTTGCTCGGATTTGACGGAGTTGGGTATCAGTCGAAAATAAGTATACGATTCTAAGTGCAAAAGCTGTAAGGGTCCTCAGTCCCTTTGCGACTTCATATCTGTGCGACGCTGGATTTTCAGCGGTTGCTGTGCGAAAGTATGTGTGGAAAACTAAATGAGAGTAGCTGCATCGAGCATTCCCCGATTCGAAAAATTGTGCAGTGAGCAGCAGGCTCACCCGTCGCACTAAACACACACTTCAAGAGTATGCAGAAGATTTTTGTAATTATATTTGCATTTTCTTTGTATTCTCACCTATATTTTCTTACCAATAAATGTACCTACCTGTTCATTTTAAATACGAGTTGTGTTAGTTTCTTACCATATTTTTTCTTCAGTCGGACAAATATGAAATATGGCTACCAAAGATTATATGTTATATATATATATTTGTACAATTCAAATTGTGCCACGACTTGCAAAAGTTTGGGAACCCCTGATTAACTGGTTATTTGGAAATACCATGTTTTCAGGGGATTCAATTTATTATTGTGAAATAGAATTTACTAGCAAAAACACATAATTATGGGTGAGTTGGGTGAGTAGGTTAGGTTTATATATTTTTTATTATCAACTTAGTTGGCAGAATCCTGAACGCCCGTTTCATGTGCATCTTGAGCTTTTAATAAGTTTAAAACTTCCGTTGGCAAGGAATTACTTTATATTGTCCTCCTTACCCGAAAACTGTTGTAATAGGATCCGAAACTCATATTTTGGAACGTCTACCGAATCAAACCATATTATTGGGGATCAACCCCTAATTTTGGATCGTCGCCAATATAGTCGTATTTACTCTCTAAACCTGTCTTATATGTCTTTTTAATAGCAGCTCTAAAGCAGTGCGAAAAACTATTCCAATCATCAGTGTATAATAATCTATATTGTAGATTAGTTTGGATTGTTACCAATCATCGTGACAAATCAGTCGTTTCGATGCACTGAGTTCGCACACTCTAAACGAAAATTTGATTAATTTTTTTACCCCTAGCCGCCAGTTTACCCCTCAAGTCAAGCGTGCATAAAGAATTATTTACTTCAAAAAGTTGTACTGCGACTAAGGTAAGCAGGTATTAAAATTATTTCGGTAAATTAGATTATTATTAATGAAATATAACATTTTATAATTAAATGCAGTTGGTTTTGCTATTGGTACGCCCGTGCAACGATGCTCCGGCTCATTAAAAGGTTATTGTTAGAATTTTTTTTGATGAAAAACTTTCTGGAAAGTAGATTGACTTAGCGTAGCGAAGTCCTGTTTAAATGGAAAAACTCCGTCGTTTTCCATTTTATCTTTCTGCAAATTTGTTTGTTATGGTTCTGGTGAAAGATTGTAACCGTTTTAATCAGTAATGCGCCGCAGTACGTGATAGATAGGTATTTAAATACCTACTTACAAATCTTATGATTTTGGATTTTGGAAGTATTGGTTTTGATTTGATGAGAAAATAAGAAACATGCTTATTTGGAAGCGAGGTGTACTGTCCACAGAGCTGTTATTCCCGATGGCCACTATGAAACCCAGATCTAAACACCACTAGGCTTTTTTTCTGGGGAGCTTTAATAGAAAACGTTTACCAAAAAGAAGTACAAACACGGGAGGAGTTATCAGTATCTATCTACGGATTAAGGAAGCGTCAAGCTGACTAAAACTCATCAAATACTTTTACGATTTACGACTTCATCCGAGTTTACAATAATGTAAGGGTGGCCAACATAGGCGGTAAAAAAAAATTACATTGATTTATTGGGACATGTTTCCAAATAAATAACCGCTGTCACTAGATATGTACCTAAAGCATCTCCGATGTTATCATCAGAATATTATATCATAAACGCATCCGAACGTGTCCATTAAGACTCGTAAATGTAAATCTACGATTTAACTAGACAATTTTTTTGTAATTAGAATTGCTTTGTCAAAAACATTTTATGACATTTTTTATCAAATTATCACAAATAATTATCATAGGAGATCCGCCAAAATTTTCAATAGGTAATGATGGATGGTAAAAAAATCGGTGACGCCCGAGAAAGACACGATCAAGTGAATCAAACCTTGCATCGGGTCATAATAAATCGGGAGTCACAATAACCTAATATGAATGAATCTGATTGAAACAAGATTTTCTTAATTGAATAATACTTGTATTGTACCTTGTACTAAACTAATTTAACTATTGTTTAAATTAGCGTATGCATGGCTTTAAATTATTATTTTATTTTTAAATAGCCTTTCGCGTATTGTAGTATTCTGGGCTCCTGTTTTCCAATATTTTTTATTGAGATTTTCTGGGCTACTTGGAAACTCACTAGTACTAGTAGTAAAAGTATTTTATAAAGAAGTTTGTTTTGCAGTCTTGGAAAAATGAATGAATAAAAAACAGGATTTACGAGAAAATAAAAATGACCACAGAAAAAAACAAGAGACATTATTCTAGAAATTCAAAAGTAACCGGCGTTAGGGTCGTTTAAAAGCCACACAAGGATGGCCAAAGTAAATTTCTGCGCCAAAAATAGGTAAAAGAATTGTCTTTAAACTAATCAAAAACTACTTAAATGTTCTCTATAAACCAGTTCAAAATGAGCCGCAAAAAAATATTTTGTAAACGCAACTCATGAGCCCAAAGTTGAATTATCTTTTGCGTGGCCAGTACTGGTTAGTTTCGCCCGAATCATTTCTATTTCCCTATTTTAAAATCAGAAAGCCGAGTTTACTATTCGGTACTCGAACTTATGAATAGTGGCTAAATATCGAATAAGTTATGTATATATATATATTCGATATTTAGCCACTATTCATAAGTTCGAGTACCGAATAGTAAACTCGGACTTTATAAATAAATAAATCATAGGTTAAAAATATACACTATCTTATGGATAGTTAGTTATATTTGACTGGGAACTAGTGCCATTAGAAGAGACCAAATAAATTAATTGCTTGCGACTTGACTAAGTCACAGCATATTTTAAATTAAACGTGAATCAATTTTTATCTAGTATTCATTATTGTATATATATATATATATATATATATATATACAATAATGAATATATATACAAGTATATATATATATATATATATATATATATATATATATATATATATATATATATATATATATATATATATATATATATATATATATATATATTTATATAAGGTAAAAAGCATTCATGTACGTGATTAGTTTTGGGCAGAGTTCTTTCTAAGCAAATATGTAGGCAGGTACTTAAATAAATTATCATAATAATATAAATTGTTAATGTTATTCTAAAATATAAGTATTATATAAGTAGCAGTTTGTTTGAGTGCCATTTCAAATATTTAGTACAATGAGACAAAGCAGGGAACAACATCGCGAACCTACTTCGCAGAAAAGAATGAGCGACAAGGAAGTGACATCTACCTACCATTTTAGAAATAAAACCGGATGAAGGGTTTCGCAATGGAATAAAGGAAAAATATATTGCGAATTTAGTAGGTAGGTACTCATAATGTGTACAATATCAACCCCATTTATTAGGGCAGCTGTAATTCCTGTTTTCAAGCAATGTAATTTTTTTTTTTTTTTTTTTTTTTTTTTTTTTTTTTTTATTTACAAATACAGTTATTATACATTGTAAATATATATTTTTAATACATTTTTTTAAATATCGTGTTTCACCTTTTTTTTGAGCAATGCTCGTAAATTAGACCAGGACTGGAATCAGCCTTTTGTATGTTCATCTTGAGTCGTTTCCTCATTCTGAGGATCATCCCAATGATTGAGGCACCTCCACAACTGTCAGCCAGCCTGCTATGACCACAGATTTCGAATATCCGGACTTATGTGATTCTTGATGGGTGTTCTTTCTCTACTTCTGCCTTCCACTTTGCCAGTGACCATAAAATTCTGTACTTATATATGAATAAAATTCTATATCTTTAGGTGCATTATCAAGAGTAACCCAGATCGTTTTTGGACGGATATAACATTTTTAATCGGAAATGACGTTCGATTTATATTTCACCATATTAACGTTGTGGGTATGGCAACAGTAAGTGTGACGCCAAGCAACGAATAAAAAAACGTCAAATCAAACTCAAACGTCAGACGTCATCCGTTAATCTTGTTTACTGATGTTTAAGGTAACTTCAACAGGTATTTGTTATGTTTTGTTGATTATTATATGATTTAACTAAAGATTTTAGATTGACATATTGGTTTGTCTTATTTATCTCTCTGATTTTTGTGAATTCTAGCTATTGAAGTGTGGCAGAAGTGTGACAGTAAAAATTGTATTGTATAAAATTTAAAAGGCTGATTCGCAGAAAAATTTAACAAATTCGTCTGTAAATAATTATAAACAAAAAAATAAAACAACCTATTCATGTTCCGCCGCCTAAAATTTTAAAGTTTTTATTTAGTTGTTAGTTTTTAGTCAAATAAGTTTTACTTCAACCGGGCGTAAAGGGAGACGCACTCAATTTTTTGTTTTGTTTTGTTTATTATCTCTTCGTCTTAACTGCTTCATTCATTCAACCACTTCATGTAATATCCTTTTCTTTTCGATAAAAACTATACAATACTGCCGCAGTGGGTAGAACCACTGTATACTCCTTGAGAGTCTCAAGGACGATACTGATTGTTAACATTTGTAAATTGTAAACACTTAAAAACTACATGTTCTATTATATAAATAAGTATATGATGCATCGTGAAAATTAATCAAACAATATCAAGCAATAATTTTTTAACTGTTACACATTAAGATCCAGAGGTCTCCGTCATGCACAACATACCACAAAATTAAAACTACCACATTTGATGCAAGATACGATGTTTAAATTTACTGTACTTATGCTATGCAGCAAATTCTTCGTCCCATTTTGCACGCCTGGTGTCAAGTAGAGAATGCTTTTGTAAAAAGATAAAACCAAATACTGAAACCTTATTACGTAATATGATATTATCATATGCTGCTTCTCTAACAATACTTGACTACCTCTGTGGCCGAGCTGTTAAGATTCTTCAGGTAGTTCCCCATCTGTAATTTGGGAGGCGGGAATATGTACCGCTGCCCCAGGAACCATTTATTGGATAACCAACACCTCTGCCATAGTTTATCCCATGTGGTTAGCTACGTTTGGTGATTTAGCAGGGGTGCCCGGGTTCAGAAGAATAGGTTTGTCTGTGTCTTGGCAGCAAATGCATTTAGGCCTGGTCGGTAAAGACTGGTTGACGGAGACATTTTACCTCTCACCCCATCGCAGTAGAAGGGATGGATTCATACATTCGTGACTCTTGGACACGCATACCTTTTTCCTTCCCAGATCTTCCTCCCCTTTCTTTCTGTAAAAAGACCCTCCAAATAGCATCCCCAAGGATGACATAGGCCCTGAGGGAAATTGTTCTCATGTGTGTAATGTAAAAAAAAAAATACGAGTGTGCTTTAGACCACACGACTGAAGTAAATACTTCTTTGGCTTCATCTATATGTATGTCCATATATATATATACCCTTATTAATTTTCTACGAATATTTATGTAAATTTATTATCATTCGTCTCGCCCGATCAAGCCGTGCGCATCGACGTCCGCTCCCCCCCGCGTTTGGCGCGTCTCTGGTATTTTAAAATACTGACTGACATATTTTATGTACTGGCTATAAGAGGAAGAGAGAAAGAAAATGTGCGAGCGCACAGCTCTCTCTTGCTTCTACATTGAGCTCGTTCGCCTCGAAACGCATTTCACTTTTCGTTACACATTCGCCAGTTTACCCCTCAAGTCGAGCGTGCGTAAAGAAGTATTTACTTCAAAAAATCTTCCTCCGTACCTTCGCCCCATCTCCACTACCTTTTATCTCACTGACTCTGGTATTTTTTTTTTAAAATGGTTTTCTGTTGTCGTCTTTCCTTCACTATAATCACGATTGTTTTTTTTTTTTTTTTTACCCCATAATTCCAATTTAATACAATTGTTTAGTTGATCGTGCCAAAATGCACTTCGCCATTTTCAAGAAGAATAAAATTCTAATAAATGCAATAAAATCTGAAACAAAATTCTAGATAAATCTCGAAAAGACATTTCCTATAAAATGATGTCAGATGAAGTGCATTTGAGAGCAACCAATTACCCCCAGAGCCTCCAGGACTAACTTGTTTATTTTACCTCGTCGTCTCTCTCTTTGAATTACGATTGAATTTACGCCTTCAGAATACAGTTTCTTCTGGAACATTTTCCACGTTGCTTTTGCTTTATTTTTGATTGATTTGAAAACATTATTAAGCACGGGTAAACCACCCAATGAGGTCAACATTACTGGATTATACCATAAAATCTAAAAATATTGTAAAAAATAAAAAAATAAAATGGATAATAGCAGAATGTTATCTTTATTATTCATTATTAATTTATTGGCTCGTTAACATAGTTATCACAGTAATTAAATACATTTTCGACATGGTTATAGCAATTACATTACAAATTGGGAGGCGGGTATTCCGCCGGGCCAGGAACCATTTATTGGATAATAAACACCCCTGTCATTGGTCACCCGAAGTGGTTCACTACGTTTGGTGACTTAGCAGCGGTTCCCGGGATCATGGGGTGAGGTTTGTTTAGGTCTTGGCGGACAATGCGTTTGCCCCCTATGATCGATTGAGGGAGACCTATGCTAGAATTCTCGAGCCGGATTCTCTCGACCCACCCCCTCCCACATGGCATGGATTTTTACGTCCGTCACTCCTTTACACATTGACCCCAGATTCCCATCTTTCCTTCCGAGAACTTCCTCTCCTTCCTTTCTTGTTTTTCCGGATTTTTTTTCCTCAGGACCTCCAGTGGGGAGATATTGAAAAAAAATAACGATGTTTCCGATTGTAGGTGAGCATACTATTGAAAGTATAAATAAAACAAAGAGGACCTGTGAGATCTTAGTTAAGTTTCCAATTAGTTAAGTTTCATTAGTTAAGTTTCATTTTTTGATTGATAGGATAACTTTCGGCAACTCGTGGCAATGATGAAGTGTCCTTGATATATTGGACGTCTATTGTTATTTGTATGTTAGCGTTCTGCAGTTGTCCTAGGGAACAATGAGAAGTTACCGAAAGTTGTCGATACAATCCTTATCGATTGAGTGTCCTAGGGGGCCTAGTGGCCAATGCAGTGAAGAGATAAAGCGGGAAAAACCAAATTGAAAGTAAATTTTAATAAAATAGATTTTTTTCTTGGACTTTGTTAGCCAGTCTGGAGCCTTGTCGTAGAAAGGTCTAATGTCAATAGGTCGGTTTCATTCAAAACGGTATAAGTATGGAATCCGTGTTCGAGGGGTAATGCTCTTGACAAGCAATCCGATAGTCGCGGCTTCAAATTCAGGCGTGTTTATTCGATTGAATTGTGTTATTTCTCAAATCAATAAAATAAAATTTATTCATTCATTAATTAATTGAGTACTCTCATATCGTACTCTCAGTATCGCCCTTGTGTAATACCGCCATTCTGATTAAAATGTTGCTTGAATTGGCTTTAGTCGTGTTTGGTGACCAGATCTAAATAGCCAGATCCATCTTTCTCTCCCCCATCTCTTTCCCCTTCTCACTACCTCAGCCTCACAACACACCGCAATTTGGGATGCTATAGTCACAAGCTACTCGAAGCCGTATTTTTTATTTTTATTGACATAAATATAAAAATTGAAAAACTCTTATATGATTTTTTGGTATGCGCACGAAATCACGTATACTAACAAATTATTCTTGCATGTTCCCACTAATAAACAATGAAACCCTGTTAATTTGTTCGTAAGAACTTCAGTCCTGTTTTTAACCGTTCTTACGAATATAATGATCGTATTTTAGAAAAAAAAATTCTCCGTGTGGATAAATGATTTGACGGAGAAAGGAATTATTAAACCAAATTTATAATGTTATTTAAGTGGTCCAGGTTTATTAGAAACCCTCTAGGATTTTTCTGCATCTGTCATTTGCCGCAGTTTTATTTTAAATGGACAGAGTATGTTTAAGTAGTCACCATGGATACCGTGAAAGATTTTGGAATACTATTGGCAAATTTGTTATCGTACGGCGATCTTCGATATCCAGGGCCGTAACTAGGAGGTTGGGACCACGGGGAAAATAATAATAAGAAGCCCCCAATTTTACTCGTTCCTACCGCTAAAACACTATATTTTTATTAATTTTAGTATTTTTTAGTGATTTTATGTTATACAGACTTGTTTATATGTGTTTTAATTATTAGTATTTTATAATTTTTGTTTGTAATTGTATGGTCATATAAGTTTTTTATTGTGGATGTGGGTTTATTGGGTGTTTTTGATCCCGTAAAGTAAACTGACTTATTTTTCACAAACGCTTCTAACACAGAACCCAATCAATATAACATGCAAAAGGAAAGTGCCGTCGGCAAAATTTTTGGCATCAAATCGATAAATGCAGATGATTGTTCGGTAAGTGAGATTCCAAATAATATCTTGGGCTAAAAAAAAACTCTGCATTGTCGACATATCGTCGCTTTTGTCATTCTAAAAAAATGGTTTTTAGTACATATTATGTAATAAAAAAGCTTGGTTATTATTTTTAACTGCTGTTTAAAAACATGCTACAGGTAAATCATTTTAAAGTGATCCTTGCGTATACTCGATGGAGAAAAATTATAGTTAATAATAATTTTTGTTTTGTTGGGAAGCTTAA
Organism: Limnephilus auricula; assembly: GCA_951813805.1. Taxonomy (NCBI): domain Eukaryota; kingdom Metazoa; phylum Arthropoda; class Insecta; order Trichoptera; family Limnephilidae; genus Limnephilus; species Limnephilus auricula. Next base: position 30,852,860 of record OX638391.1, read on the forward strand.
TAATGAAACATAAAAACATAACAGAAAATTCTAGAATTTAATCATGAGTCCAAATTTTAAGGAAATTGGTAAATGTTGCTATGCACTTAGTATTTTTGGGCATTCGCGGGGCAAGATGGGCAAACTTATTTGGAATTTTCGATATTGTCAGTGTGCACAAATACATTTTTACTTTTTTAAATAATACCGTAAAAAAGGGTACTGTTTTAAATTATACTGTAATAAAGGTACTGTTTTAAATAATTCTGTAATAAAGGGTACTGTTTAAAATTAAATTAAATTAAAGTCAGTTATTATAAACAGTTATTATCTACTTCAAACATTATAATTCCTTAGCTTTTTTTATTTAAAGGCTTTACTCCCCAACTCAAACACGAGAAATGATTTCTCCATTGAGTTGAGTAGATTCCTTAGTCTTAATCCAGCCAGAACAACATTGAAAAAAAAATCTATATGTAAATTGCTTTTAAGAACCAACTGTATTTATTTTATAAATCTGTTATGCATATGTAATTTAAATAATAAAAATAAAACAATACTGTAATAAAGGGTACTGTTTTTTGTGTCAATCATGTATTTTATTCATTCCTTTCCTTTTATAATAATAAAAACAATAGGATGCTTCAGTCACAAGCTGTTGTTCCATGAGTTTGAAGTCAGAAAATTCAGCATTGAAAAACATAGGAAAAATGGTAGAGATGATAAAATAGGAATCTACAGAAATGGCTCTATTGTATAGAGGAAAATAGTTGCTATCTAAACATGATATTGTTCTATTCATAAATGATGAAAATTAACATCATAGTAAAACCGGCATCTTCTAATATTGAAAAATAAATTAAACAACAGAGACATTTGTTGCCAATATTACATGCTGGTATTATTGAGCAAAATCTGCATATTATAAATACTATTTAGTTCAGACCTTATGTTAGGCAACATTTATATGAGCCCTCTTTAAAATCATTTGCCACAAGCGCAAAGCATCGCTGTTGATTTCATCATCATCATGACGCTTCATCCCAGGGAGGGCTTTATCCTCCTTCACTGGCTGCGGTTCCTCACCATTCACCTCCAATCCCCCGTCCTTTCCGTCGATCGTCTTGCACCAATCCTCCTCCGCAGTCAATCCACGTCTTACTCGACCTGCCTCTGGGTTGCTTCCACTGGGGACTGGGGCATCCACTTGGTCATAACTTTTGAGTCCTATCATCTGTTATTCTTTCCCTCAGCCCAACCCAGTGTTTGGGACCTATAGATCCTTACAATGATCTCATAATCTATAAGGTTTTCTAGTTTTTAATTCATCTTGCAATTCGTAGACGTTTTGAGATTATTGATAGTGAATAAGATGTACCTAATGTGGTACCAAACCAAATCAAATCGGAGTTTGATAAAATTCTTTGAAAGTGGTTTTTTCGGCAATGCTGTTAGAGAAATGGTTTTGATTAAAAACTTTGGTCCTCCTTCACTCGAGACCCCCTATGCTCGGGAGCCCCAGGGCGCTTAACCGCTTGCAACTGCGTTAGTTACGGCCCTGACGATTACCATCACAACTGGTTTTCAAAACCTACCAGTATTTTGTACTGGATTTGTAGGTAGGTAAGCTAGTTTTTTAACATGACTCATTATTTCGATGAAGGTTCCGTAATACAATATGTTTAACCAAGAAATAAATCCGTTTTTGACAATAAATTGTGATTAATTGTTATCATTTATCAATTTTATTGCAATGCTCTTTTTTGTTTATTTTTTTAGGGTAAACCTCAAAATTAATAAATCTAAAGGAAGCACGAAATAGAACAAGAAAATTGTAAAGGTAAGCGAAAAATTAATTAAAGTTTTTTAATAATGAATTTGAAATATGAGATCGACAAATATGACGTAAAAAAAAAACTTCCCAATGGCAGACTTGGTCAAGGCCCTTACGGTAAGACAAAAAATCCTGGGTTCAATTCCCACCTGCGACTGTTACCTGTTATTTTTTCTCTGCTTTGTTCTGTTTCGTGTTTCATTTATATTAATTAGTTTTATCTTATTCTTCAATGATATTTTTATTTTCCTATATATCTGTCTCATTGTGATAAAAAAAAAATAAACGTCCACTTTTAAATTGGACCATTTCCACTAAAAACTAACCGTAACATCGTTTCTCCACAAAATTAGGAATGTGACAACCATAGCACTAACAGTTCTTATTACTCACTCCAATGCCAATTAATTAATTTATATACATATTCGATATACGAATTAAAAACCTCTACATCAAATAAAAATAATTAATTTTGAATATAACTGATATACTTTTCCGTATTATGTTTGAAAAATGATAAGTATTTATTGTACTGATATGTAGGTATAATATGTAGGTAGGTAGGTACTTATATGTATCTGCATATTTTTTTTAAAATTTTCGGCATGTGTTATGTCTGTAAAAGCCCTAGGGTAGTTCAATAATATATGAATACACATGATTGAATTATAACTTTCTTGAATTTTCCCGACTTCTTTTAAAAATAATTTTTGGGTCGGTCTTTCATTTACAAAAATTTATTCATTCGTCCACTTTAGACGTCTAAACCGTATAAATGTGCCTTTTTGATCTTGTCCATTTCGCTTACATCAGCCTTGTATTATTTGGTACAATTGTCTGATCTTCGTAGGCTCCTTGCAACATTGTATGCAATGCACTCTTCAATGTGCACTGTTTGTGTATTGACCAAGTAGGTTACCAGTTAACTCTCAGCGACAGGACTAATCCAGCGCTCTTCAACCAGTGTTCCATGGCACACCGGTATGAGCCAATGATAGCCAGATTACTTATCGGAAATGTGTATTCCAGAAAACTGTAATTCCCAACAGTCAACTCTTAGGTCAGCGGCGTCATCAGCAATCGGAAAGTTGAAGGTGCCAAAGCGCACACCAAATACTAAGTTCGGAGTGTCAGGACCTAAAGCCTGGAATGGATTGCTACATGATTTAAGAATGATCACATACTCGGCAAAATTTAGAACTAAACTTAAAACTCACATTTTTAGACAGTCGTATCCATAAAAAAAACCAAAATCTTTACCTTCACCCTCTCAGCGCGCGACATAGTAAATAACTAATTGCATTAAATATTAAAAAAGTCTTGTTTGTGAGTTATTGAACATCTAATTTCATTCAAATTCTTCGGTCCCAATGAGTCCTAAATTCTCAAGACTTTCGAAATAAGTTCTATTTATTAACTCCATTTTTGGTAGTATAAATGTAATATGAAAAGTGATGATGTAGCAAATGTAAAATTATGCAATGTCAATGTTTTAAATATTGTGTCCTCCGCGTGCAAAGTCGTATCTCCTCTAAGCATAAACTTTCTAATTAAAGTGTGTTTATCGGAAGTGACCTGCCAGGTAGTATGTTTTCTGTATCTATTTGTAAATAATAGTTCTAGGTAGAGCCTAAGAAGTCATAACAAAATGTACAGCGACCTTGAGGTGATTTCTCACAAAAACAGCGCTGTACAAGTTATCCAATTATTATTAATATTATAGGTGTTGCGTGGTGTTAAGCCGCGGTGAAAGAAAACAATCTGAAATAATTCAAAGTCTTTGTAATTTAAAGATTACGTTTTTTTCAAAAATTAAATCGTAGGTCTGCATGTAAAAGCTAAACATTTAAAAGTCCCTTCTCAGAAACAAAATAGTGTTAAACCACAACAAGTTCTGTAAAACAAAATACTTTGAAGAGCTTAGAGCTTAGAGGGTACACTTGCTATTAATGTTTTTTTTGTATATTTTATTAATAACTCAGGTACGCGGCATACGTCATTCCTATGTCTACCTACGTTAAATTGTCGTGAAGCTCTAAAATTTTGGCATTTTAAATCTGGTGTATATCTATTCTAAAACTATTATTAAAATATTCTATTAGCTACGTACTTAAATTTGGACTTCACAAAAATACTTTTATTATGTCCAGTACATTAAACTTTTCTTTTTTTTGTGTGCCGCGGAATTCTGGGAGAAGCTTCGGTATGCTGTGGGTGGTAAATGGTTGCCAATCACTGCCTCTAATCCCCACATTACCATACATTTATAATAAACACCGACGTATCATTAAGCAGAGCATGTGGGCACTCAAGTTCAATCACATCAGTCTAATAATTCTTGGTAGGCTCCTTGCAATTTATACAGCGTGTTAAGGGTCGTACTTGACTTACTTTATCCAGTGATTTCTGACTGATTATTTGAAGCAAAAAATGTAAATGAAATTTTAATCTCTGGTGACATTTATGACTTTTTTTCAACTTCGGTCATTTAAAAAACTCATTAGTTATTGGACAGTTAGGAGCTTGGTGAGGAGTTGTGTTATTACTCGGCTGAATGATTAGTGACGACACGTGGAAGAAAATTTTTTTTTTTTGATTTTGAAGAAAAAAAGATAAATCAGATATCAATAGTCACTGAAGTGAAAAATTTTATTCACTACTTTTTCCCCAAAAATGTCAGGAATCACTGGACATCGGCTGCTCGGCCGGTTTCATACAAAACATAGTTTTGGATTTGGGGCCAAAATACCCAACCAAACTAAAAAAATAATTTTTGTAATAAAAAGATATGTAATATCTATTTCGGACAGGAGCTATTTTTTTTTTTGCTTTTAAACGATGACGTATGAGTATGGGTAATTAAAGAAATCAGTTTTGTTTCATTTTCGAAGCTACTTTGGATTTTTTTTTGGGTGTTATTTATAATTATTTAAAAAAAAAATTCTGCCTAATCCTTGGTTTTAATATAATGAAAAAATAAATAAATACGATTGTGCTTTAGACCACACGACTGAAGTAAATACTTATTTAGCTCCATCTATATGTATATCTATATACGTGTTTATATGTATAAAATATATACGTTTATTAATTTTCTACAAATATTTATTTAAATTTATTATCATTCGCCTCGGCCGACGTCCGCTCCCCCCCGCGTTTGGCGAGTCACTGGTATTTCAAAATACTGACTTAAATTATGCACTGGCTATGAGAGGAAGAGAGAAAGAAAATGTGCGCGCGCACTGCTCTCTCTTGCTTCTACAATGAGCCAGTTTGCCTGTTTGCAACGCATTTCACTTTTCGTAACGCTGTAATTTCCGTAACGCATTCGCCAGTTTACCCCTCAAGTCAAGCGTTTGTAAAGAAGTATTTACTTCAAAAATGTTAAAAATATGTTTCTATAAATTAATTATTTTTTTTTAATTTTATTTTACATTATTTTTCAAAAAATATAGTAATTTTTTTTTTAATGTTTACATTTACTCGCAAATAATTGTCCAAGTTGCCTCTAAAATCATATAAAGCAATTTAAAACAAAAATAAAATAGTAGCTCCTGCTCTACATAGATATTTGACATACCTTTTTATTATAAAAATTATTTTTTAGTTTGGTTGGGTATTTTAAAACCACGTTTTTTATGAAACCGGCCGCGCATCCTCTTAACACCCTGTATACAAGGCGCTCGGCAATGTGCACGAGTTGTTGGGCAAATAGGCGAGGTAAGTTACCTTCATGCCTTCAATCGTAACATCGATTTGTCACGAGCATAATATGAGCACTCAGAATTAATGACAGTTATGAAGGTAGCTTGTCTTAGCAGGCTCCGAAATATAAAATTATAACATGCAAGACGCTCAATGTGTACTAGTTATTGGACAAATAAATGACAAGAAGGGTATCAATACATAAGGATTAGTCTTGTGTATTAATAACTTCATGGTAACACCCATGTAAGACCACGCAGGCTCAATGACAAGTATACTGGTAAGTAAAAACAAAGTGTCCCCCTAGAGGCTCTCAAGGAAGAAGGAGGGGTATTGTCTGTCAAATAAGAGTAGAAAAAATAGGAAGGCGCCACTGTTCTTCAAATGGCAATACTAAAATTATAACACACGGTGGAAATGTAAAGCTGGGTACCCTACAATTAAAAAAAAAACACATAATAGTGGGAAAATATTTTTTTCCTGCAATATACCTACTCTTAGATCTCAAAATTAGAATTGCATATATGTATATTATCCCTTTGCAATTATGTGTTAACACAATGAAGAATAAAGATATTGTAGTAAAATAAAAAGCAAGTTAGAATTTGCTCACATTTATTAATTACTAGCTGAAGAACCCAGCGTTGCCTGGGTTTTGGATCATCCCTCTAAAAAAACGTATGACGAATGACAAATGACTTATGACGAATAGCACTGATGTCAAAACTATCTATAGCTTTAAGAGTGCGACCCATTTTTATTTTGCCTGGAGTTTAGAATTTACCCTCATTTATTTCGCTAGTCTTGACAATTCGCCTGATGATGCGTTCGGAATTAACCGCGAAAAAAAATTCGACTACGTTAGCTAACAATATTGTATATCTACGTAAATAAAATAAAATCATACTTAAAACATGTATCCGTGCTTGAAAATATTTATACAAAGCGCATTAAAATTATAATTATTAAAATAAAACTGAAAATATTTATATAATTATTTTTTTTAAATATTACTTACAGTATTCTACTTAAACAGTGTCATTGTCATTTTAATGTCACTTTGACAGTAAAATTGATGTTGCCAGCCTACATTTTTTTTATTTCCCTTTTTTATATTTTCTACTCTTATTTGACAAAGCGTAAGTATTTACAGGTTCCTAAAGATGAAGGATAATAATGCAAGTCGCTCGTCAATGTGTACGAATCGTTGGTCGGGCAATTAGGTTCGAACCGTGACTTTCTCTCGCGGGGACTCCGACTACCTCCGCCGGTCACCTGCTCGTCCACTCACCTGGTAATTAAACAACTATTGATCAATTGATTGGACGATACCTTCTCAATACATGTAAAAACTCGGGGACAACCAAAACTTTCCGGGCAGGTGGGAGTTTATCGGAGCTATTATTTCAGAAATCAACGTCTTGAAGACAACCTAACCGGATAAAACGGAACATCGAAAACAGATTCAATTCATTTAAATTTAAATTATTATTTAAAAAAAAAATATATATATAACATTATAAAACATAAATCCAACTTATACACTTTGTATAATTTCGTATAAAATTATGTTCAGATTAAATAGTTACGAGGACTCACACCTCTCCAAATAGATTTTGTATGTTTTTGTGAGAACTAGAAAAATTAGTTGGAAGAATTAGCCATAGATGTCAGTAAGGGCAAATTCCTTTAAAGCCCTGGGGGAAAGTAAATAAATAGCCTGTTTTATAGGTCTTATCTCTCTCATCAACAGCTTCTCGACAAGTAAACAAATAAACTCCTTGGTCTGTCTTGGGTAGTTTGGGCTTACTGATATTCACAATGTAATTGGGAATAGAGCATATAAATACAAGAGTCCTTTTAAGTTTCCTGAAGATGCGTTATTATTTTACAAGTTCCTTCATCCAAACATTTATACACTTAATGCAGAAGTATAAGTCGGTATCTATAAAAAAAACTAAAGCTTCTTCTAGTAGAAGCTAGGCTTGCCATTTAATAGTAGCCTCACTGATGATATGTCGATATCATCAGTGAGGCTACTATTAAATGTAACATGTATAACAGCAAGATTGCCTTCTCCATCGGCATGACCATTGGCAAGTTAGTCCTGCAGGCCGGGATCTAATAATATGTTAGCTTAAATTGTCTCATTGAAAATCCGTTGTCAACATACCGATTGCCATCTCTAATGTACGCATCCAATGTAGGCACGCTGAGTGTCTTCTACAGGTATTTGAATCGATGCTGCTCTAAGGAACTAACAGCATTGATCCCCGGTGCACCTGTGCTAGTCCGTGACACCCGTTCTCTTCACGAGAATGGTCGTTTCTTCGACTCGCTTTTGTGTAAGTGGCTCATGTGTTCTTTCATATAATCAGGGCCTCTTCAAGACCCGCATTTAAATCCCTTCCTACCCCCGCCTCGCAACGTTTCCCTTCCGGGTGACGATATAGTTCTCCCCGTTTTACAGTGAAAAGACAGTGGTGCTCTTGTCAGTTGTCACATAAAATAACGTCAATGGCAAAATAGCTTTAGGAAATGTTAGGTTAATTTAGGTAAGATTAGATTGGTTTATTTTTTCATTACTTTTCAAAAGTGTTTAATCATGTTTTGTTTTGTCATGTCATAAATACTACTTTGTATTATTATACTTTGTACTCCCCTTTTAGGCACAATTCATGGCACCAGGAAGAAGACACTAACAGTATATCCTTGGTGAGAGATCACTTAACAGAATCGAAACGATGCTGGGGAAAAAAATGTGAAGAATTGAGATGGGGGAGAGATAGGATGGAAAATCTTCCTAGCTTCTTACAATCTCATAACATAAACATACCTCAAACTGGGTATGCTGTTTTCTGGTTATAATTATCATTAAAAATGAGGACAAAATATGGTCTAAGGACATCTCCCCCGATTAACTTCCTTTTATGTAACTGGATTAAAATAATATTTTCCATGTAAAAATTACCGCACTTCGGTCAAACGATCAAAGGATCGATGATATTTCGCCAAGCGTGAAGTGCAGAAACAGATTTTTTAAAATATTTTGTACTTTTGAAATTTATTTTACAGCTACATTATTTTAATTGTAATAATGTCTAATATAAACATTTCCTTATACATATGCGGACTTAGATTTTGAGTTAATTTTATATTTCACTTATTTATAATTTAAAATACAACGAAAAGAAAGAGTTGACAAAGTACAGGTAACATAAAATAGGTTACATAAAATATAAGAGTTGACACAAAGTAGGTAACATAGAATATAAGTTAAGTAAAAATAGATAATTTGCCAGTATCCTCCAAATCAACAATGATATTAACAAAAATGTTTAAAATTGGTGTTCTAAATAGTTTTATGAAATAGGTATCAATAGTTATCACATGGCGTTTGAAGTTTGCAAAGTTCAAAATATTATCAAAAACATTCATATTGTTTATTTGTTAGCAAGTCTATGTAAATGTTGTACTGGGGAATGCAAACTATAGTTGGAATGAGATGTTTATAAATGTGTATAAAATGTTAATGTTTAAAGTAATAATGATGTGTAAATGACTGTAGATGATTATATAATAATATAATAGTATTTCGTGAACACCTCAGTAGGAGAATCTGTGCTGAGGTGTTAAAGCAATAAGCTTATGAAAATATTTTTTTTTATTTGAATCTTTATTTAGATGTGTGCAAGTTTTTTTTACACGTAACATTAAATATTGCATTCCAAAATCATCCTCATCTCTCCAGTTAAAAGTTTTTTTTTTCCTACAGTAAGCACTTTATTGTTTTGAAGAATTGTATACAATTTTAAGTAATTCCCTTTTTTTCCTATGTTTACAAAACGTTCATGCGAAATGTAATTTATGACGCGTACATTGCATAATACTCATATTACGTGTACATATTCCTACATTCAGTCCAAAGTAAACACGAGTTAAATCGAATCCAAACCGTGATCTCATTATTATTCCGAATGCAAGCGAACTATCTCTGACATGAACGCCAATAAGCAATCACAAGTGACAATATTTACTGATATACCATACAAGTAAAATATTAATGATTTCTAAAAGAAAGTTGGAAGAGCTGTTTCACAGACACATTAGTCGCGAATTCAGAATTCAAAACTACAGTTAATTGCATTAAATTTATATTGGATAAAATAAATTACAATGATGCTGCGGATTGTGGGTAACTTACGCGATTTTACTTACGCGTTTAAGAAAATTTGACTATTTGAACAGCGGTAAAATGTATTTTTTATTTTCTGTTTTTTCACAACTACATAACAATAATATAATATAAATTAATAGTAGATTCCCAATGTGCCGGTATGATCGTACATCGTATCTTTTTTATATTGTACACAATCACTCCACGTACCAGATACAAGCGGAAGTGCTGCCATCTCTAATTTTAAAATCGAACAACTGGTGAAAGATAATATTACTGCGAATTTGGAGGATATTGGCAGATTATCTATTTTCACTTAACTTATATTCTATGTTATCTACTTTGTGTCAACACTTAAATTTTATGTAACCAAAATTTTGTTTCTTATATTTTATGTTACATATGTTTTGCCAACTCTTTGTTTGTAATTTAAAAATCATGAGAATTTAAATAAATAAATTTTAAAAAAGTATTAGTAAAAAATGCATTTTGGTCTTGTTTCGACAAATCGAATTCAATTCAACTCAACAATTCGATTTAATTCAACATTTCAATTCAATTCAACAAATAAACGTTGCTTCGTAATTTACACACATGACTGAAACGAGGGCAGCTGTTCCAGGATGCAGCCCGCAGGGTTAAAATTGCCGCAATTATAACCAACCTCCAATAGGTGAGGGCACCGAAAGAAGAAGAAGAAGATTTCCGCATTGTTAACTGTTTGCTAGGCCAATATAGATTACATTGTAGTCCACAATCCCTGCATTGAGCCTGGAATAAAAATAAAAATAATGAAATAGTTAACTTTACTTGTAAATATATTCGGTCGCATTGACAAGAAAAATGACATGTTGTCGTGTCGAGATCGAGTGAAAATTGAGGTTTTATCCCAGCTGATCAAAAAACAATGGCGGCTGAACATACCGGAAAGCTGTAATTTCGCTTTATCTATAAGAAGCATTGGCAAAGCAAGTCCAATCAATTGTATTTGTCAAGACCAGTGATTTCCAAAGTGGTCCGTACGGATCCGTTAACTTTATGATTCCTGAAATTTTCTATGAATTCTGACCGATGATTCTTGAAATGCTCAACCCCCCGCCCCCCCAGACTGGATGGTTTTATTGGAAGTCAGGGATTTCTGCAAGAAAACTCATTCCGTATCCACGGGGTCCGTGGGCAAATTATGACTAGGTCCGTGGGCCAAAGGAGTTTGGGAATCACTGGTCAAGACCATAAACCCTATTTGATAATTACAAAACCAAATTACTTATTAATATGTATTATTGCTGGCAAAATTAGTTCTCCACTACACAGATAAGTTTCACGTTAAAAACAAGAGAAAAATATGATTTTTTGAGGCATTTTCCTTTTTACAATCTCTTTTCGACAGCTGCTGAATCAACATTTCCTCAAATAGGTAGGTATTTAAATGAGTTGGCTTTTCGGAATAACGCATGGGTCTCTTAGAAATCGTTATGTCTTCCTTAAAGAGAAAATACACACACTTATCCACAAAAGAAATGTTTTTTAGTTTTTGGATAAGTTTTTATTGCAAATCGGAAATATTTTGACCTTCCGACAAAATAGGTTCGAGGCCTGAAGGGTTAACTTTAAAATAATGAAATTAAATAAAAAAAGGTTATCTATGTATGTATTTATGTTATCTATGTACATCACTTGCACCAAATACATTCCACCAGATAAATTACTAGTATTTGGTATTTACAAAAATCATTGTTTTAAGTCGAAGTATTTATAAATAACTAGCTAGAAACATAATTCCATCTACTGGATGGTTACCTAATCTAGATAACCAAGTGTTGTGTCAATAAATTAACTCACACCGCCATCTGTCAGAAACTTACGGAACTTACAAATAATTTCAAATGATTGTCCCATAAAAAACATTTAATTTGCAATAACAAATATTTAGGTCAATAATCGAGATAAAAACAATCCTAACTTTTAAGTTGGAAAAAATTACACACAAATTTCATCAAAATCGGTTAAGTGGTTTCGGAGTTTACCTTGGAAGAAGATTGTGACGCCAGATTTTTTATACATAAAGAAGATGTTAATAATTTAGCTTTTTTTTTAAATTAAACCGTTATGGAGCCTTTACAAAGTAGCTAAAAGTATTGGCCGATACTTATCACAGAAGTATTGAGACGCTTAACCAATCTCCGGTTTGTTTCACCTGCTTTCTGATTTACACCTGTTCAAGGGGCGTATAATATTTATGTACAAGCACATACAAACAAATACGTGTAGTGTTGGTACAAACTCTCTTGAATACATTAATACACGCACAGTTTGTTTTTTAGAATCACTCCCTGTACATACACTGATAAAATGCAATATTTTTATTATTTAAAAAAATATACGCTTTTAAATCGTTGTTAACGTGAACTCTCTCTGTAAAAGATTTCAATTTACTATGTACAGCCACACTGTATTTTATAATAAATATTGAAAAAATATATATTATTTAAAAAAAACATTCTGTTTTTAAATTGTACAATAATTTATGAAATTCCATTTACGTGGTAAAATCACAACAATTTTTTTAATAAGTAATTTTTTTAAAACTTTATTTTTAGAATTGACATAAATGCTAATTTTCATTGAGATAGGATGGTATGATTTTTTTTACATTTTCCACACAGGAGGCCCTGACGTATTGACGTAGATGGTCCGGGCCCTTGTCATCTTTGGGGATGCTGTGTGGAGGGTCTTATTAAGGAAACGAAGGATATGAAGTTCTGGAAAGGAAAAGGCATAGGGAATTCCTAGGAATCTGGGGTTAAAGTGTCCAGGAGTGGATGATTTATGAATCTATTCTTCTCAAGTGCAAGGCGATAGGTCGTGAGAGTCCGGCTGGAAAGATCAAAAGGTCTCCCTTAACCAGTTTTATCCATGCAAACGCATCTACCACCAAGACCTACACAAACCTTAACTTAAACCTCACTTGGGGTGACCCATGGCAGGGGTGTTAGCTATCCAATAAATGGTTTTTCGTAACAGTGACCGCCTCCCAAATTGAAAATAAGAGGTCCTATAAAAATATATAGGTACATACATAAATACAAGGAAATGCAGTATATTTTTAACGCATAATTTCATAATGAGACTTATTAGGTATACAGACCGGTTTCCTACGAAGTCATTCTTCAGAAGGTTTTTTCCATTGAAAGGCCACGGCTAGCAGATGTTTCTACCGAGGTCCGGAGGAAAGCTTTGATTATGAAAGGGCTGTGGAAGGGGGAGCTTCTTGAGATTGCGTAGTCAGCACAACGAAGGCGAAACATGTTTATTCCGTAGTGAAACTGAAACAAATATTAAACAGAATTTCTGCAAGAAGCAGTTTATGGAGGATGGCAATCGTGGCAGTGATGATTACATTCTTTCATTGGCGTTCGTAGTCTGCGCTATAAGCTTCCCATGACGTAGCGGAGAAGTACTCTGCAAGTGTGCACTCGTCGCTCCAGGAACATTTCCGTAGCGCTGCAGTATCTCGGTAGGCAGAAAAGTTGGCGATAAGCATTAAGCTAATATAATTTTGCACTTTTCACGAAAAAACCAATCATATTGTTATAAATGTCTTCCCTTTTAACATAAGCAGGAATAATTTAAGAGAAGTCATTGAAACAAAATAAAAAATAAAATAAATTAAATAAAATAAAATAAACTAAATCACACACTATCATAGATCTTTTTGTAAATAATATAACTTGTTTCAAAGAGTATCGCCACAATTTGTGCACCTAAAAAGTAAAAATAAAAGATTGTTTGTTGTTTTATTATTTTTTTATAAAAATTTTCTATTTATTCAGACTTTTTCTTCTTTCTTTTTTATTATTATAATTAAGTTTTTTTTAGTTAAGTGTAAAAGTACTGACATTGATTTTTTTATGTGTTTGTTTCTGTGTACATGCAAATATGATTACTGCAGACACATTAGTCTAGGGATATTTATATTTGTATTTAATTTTGTTTTATATTACCAACAAGAATGTTCTATAAATATGCTGTTTGTGTCTCAAATAAATAAATAAATAAACGCAGCAACGATAACGGCTTTGTTAAGTGTCATGGTAAAAAGTTATTTTGGTCTGCGGCGAAGATATATGTAGAATCAGAGTTCCGGTTAATATCATAGAGGCAAGACACGATTTCGGAGGTCGCAGGAGTTGCCCGCAGGCGGTGTTCTCTGTTGTCACCTGCCTTCAACTAGTCCCATTAAGTTGCTTGGTACTTATTGCGTCCGAAACTCAGACATGAGAGACTAAAGACGGCAGTATCCAGATATCTTTGCTTCTATGGTAGAAACATCTAAATGAAAATAAACAACTTCCTTGTCAAAATACTCATTAAATACTACGTTTAAATTAAAACAATTCGTTATTTTTTTTATTTTTATTTAAATTGTTAAACTAATATAAAAAAATATAATAAGCGATAATTGTTGAATGAAACACTAGGTATATATTGAATATATATTGAAACCCGCCGTAGCTTAATGGTTGAGCTCCTGTCCGGCAAACAGAGGAGTGCGGGTTCGAGTTCCGTCGGCGCATGTATCTTTTCTCGGGAGAGTTTTTCAATATTGATGAGTGTTTCATGCTAATAATTATTGCTTATAATAATTGTTTCCCTTTGTGCTTTGCATAAAAATCTTGTCTTAAACATTAGTTAAAATAAAAAAAAAACAATATTTGAAAGTTAAAGTATTTTCAACCAAAAATGTAGATATAATATGTCTCCACCCCACCTAGTAAGAGAGTTAGCACTTACATGCCTTTCTTATATAAAAATAAAGTTGGTTGTTTGCAGGTCAAAAAATATAATAAGCGATAATTGTTGAATGAAACACTAGGTATATATTGAATCATTTGGCGGGTAGGAGGAAACAGAGGGGTGCGGGTTCGAGTCCCGTCGGCGCATGTATCTTTTCTCGGGAGAGTTTTTCAATATTGCTAGTGTTTCATGCTAATAATTATTGCTTATAATAATTAAAACAATTCACTTTGCACACATGACTTACAGAGGCTCTAGCACGCTTGCTCTATATCGATCGGTAGGATAACTATCGGTAACTTCTCATCGTTCCCTAGGACAACTGCACATCGCTAACGTACAAACAACAGTTGATGTCGAATATGTTAAGGGCACTTAGTCATTGTGAACTGTCACTTATTCGTTGGCGATCTGTAGTCATGCTAGGGAACGATGAGAAGTTACCGATAGTTATCCTACCGATCGATATAGAGCAAGCGTGCTAGGGCCTCAGGTATACCAAAATTGTCAACATGTTTAGAAACCAACGGTTTCTTCATCAGGATAAAATGAAAATATGATAATTAGAAACTTGTTGATAATTTAGTAAGCGGTACGTGTAAAAAGATTTGTTTTCATTTATCTCATTAAATAGTCCAATTGTAACTATTGTAACAAATTGTAACTATTATAATCAATTGTAACTCTAGTGTGTTATTTCACGTTTTTGTTGTCCTTATTGGTTAGCTTTGGACATTATGTGGTTTTTTGTAGGCCTATCTACTGGTACCTAGGTATAAAAATGTTTATCATATTGGAATTAGTGTGGATTTTAGCACACAGGTTAGTTACCCACACATAACTGCATTTATCAGCACAGTTGTTAAGATGATAGTCTTCGCTTTTCGGGCCGTACAAAAAGGACGCCCGGGAAAAAACACATTTCTACATCGAAAATTGCACAAAATGAATATATTTTTTTTATACTGCCTTTTAGAGGGTGAAAACTATGTCGGTATGTTTTCGAATTTTCGTTGCGTTTCGAATTAACGTAAACATTCACTGTCAAACATGTACGATTTTTCAAAAAATATTATTTAAGGAAAAAGTGCTGCTAACTCAACTCTCATAAAGAATTATAAAATTATAAAAAGCTACCGACGTAGCTTCTTCTTTCTAATAAATATATATTTTTTTAAATTTTCAATTTGTGAAAGTTTCCGTGTAGAAAAGTGTATTCTCCATAAACCCCTTTTCGAGCGATTTCTGTATGTAAATTTGAGCGTTGTCTCATTCGCACATTTCGCATTCGCATGTATTTTAAGTGTGCGTGAGCTTATTGTGAGCGGGACAGAATGGCAGACGCGGGTGTTCCACGTGTGGTTTAAAGTCTAGCCTCTTAATATTCGCTTATAACAACGAGGAGGTCCAGCGAATGAGTAGTTACGGTGTATTGTACACCAGTGATTGAATAATTACCTTCGCATTTTTCCATCACAATGGCATCCGGTAATTTTACCACAACTGTAAGTACATATTATATCTTTTTGTGTGACACCCATTCTCCGTTCCTGTAATAATGGTGTCAATTCTGCATATTTTTCGCAGTTGCGTAATGTTATGTTATCGTAATTAGGTACAGTTTTAATAATAGCGGCAATTTATTTCTGGGCGTGTGATGAGATATGCAGTGCAATTCGACGGGGCGTGCGGCGAATATAATGTAATAATATTATATTATAATACATACATATATATATTTAAAAGAAATAGCGGCAGCATGGCAGAAACACCGACGAAAAAGACCCAGACGCAATGAAGCAACATTCGTAAAATTCAAGGAAGTGGGTAATCTTAAGAGAATAGTTGTTAATATTTTTTTTTAATGTTTCTTTATTCTTTGAATAGTAAATATAACATTTGTGGAATTTATGGCCGCCATACTAGGCACATGCCCGTGTTATGGTGGCCGATATCACTCTTATTTAATACGTAGGTAGTCATTTTCATATTCAGTTGAAAAACTGTCCATTTTATTCATTTAGCTGAAGTTTTGCAATAATTTCCGTTGTTAGGAATGTGAATTACTGTCTGATCAAACAAAAAGATTTTAAATGTTTGAGAATCGTTTGCAATGAAAATAAAATTTATGTTAGTTACAATAAATGTAAACGTTTACTTTTACTAAAAATCTCAGCGCAATCATAAACAATTTATACACTACCGCAAACCAGCGAAAAATCAGCAAATTTGGATTAATTAAATAAACAGAGTTACACGGACACACATCCGAAATTAGTATTTTTGTTCGGTAACTACTCACTGGAGCACTTGTAATATTATAATAAGCGGCCTATGCATGCTTTTTGTTTCCAAACTTCAATTCTTTGGACACATTGAGAATATTGTCATAAAGCTTACTGCATGCTCGGCTTTGTTATCAGAAACAGCCATGTTTTTCGAAAACCTGAAACCTACCTTCTCCTTTACTTTACGGTGCACGCTAGTACGTTCTCTACATGAATACTGCACCCCCATCATATGTACTCCACTTTTCGCTATTGAAAAAGACACCGTTGAAAGTATCCACAGACAATATCTAAAAATTTATTATTTATTTATCATTATGTCAATAAGACGGTTATTCACCTAACTTCCAAATTAAATTAAATATACACATATAAAAAGGCATAGAAGTGATGGTATAATATACAGTCAAGTTGTAGAATGTTTTAAATATGATAAATTATATGATAATAACGTCTCCACTCTCGATCCGGCGAACTCACCTTTACATCACGATCCTTTACCTGTATACTAAGGTAATCGCATGTCCTAAAATACTTGGATTATTAACCCGTAGGGACCACCCATAACAACTAGATTCCATTCATCCACTTTAGTTGGAGGCGCACAAATGGTGTCAAAGATCCAATAATTTTTTTATTTATTAATTTTCAACGCCCCGATAGGCTTTTACATGATAAGTATATAATACAGTGTTATATGATACAATGCTTAAGTAACATAGATAAACTAATAGAAATATACATTATAAAAATGATAAGCGTAAGAGGTAAGTGAAAGTAATCTTTATATATAAAAATCTCGTGTCACAATGTTCGTCCGAGGTAAACTCCGAAACTGCTAAACCGATTTTGGTGAAATTTAGCTTACTGTGTGTAATTTTAAAGATAGGATAGTTTTTATCTCGATTATTGACCTCAATATTTATTATTGCGAATTAAATGTTTTTTATGGGACAATTATTTGTAAGTTCTATAAGTTTCTGACAGATTGTGGTGTGAGTTAATTTATTGATATAACACTTGGTTATCTAGATTAGATAACCATCCAGTAGATGGCGTTGTGTTTCGTTAGCCATAGCAACGCATGGGTGGTTCAGCTAGTATATAAACTCCACGAACTAAGGCACCTCTGTGGCGAATCACTTGGGGTGACCTATGACAGGGGTATTAGTATTTTATGTATTTGCGAAGCTGTTATTATCTTGTGATAATGTTCATCTTTGAGAAGTAGGTAGGAATCAGAATAATGTATTTATTGTTTCTTTATATAATAGGTATTATTGATTTTAATATAATTTTAGCCTCTAGAATTAGCCTGTTTTAAAATTAATAAGTAATAAAAATAACACGAAATAATATAGGTTTTGAAAGAACAATATTGTTACATTAATGTTTCTTGCACTTAATGGGTACCTACTAAGCTGAAAGAAACGTATACATTATAATGTAAACATGTATTCTACAGTTATTTTTGAATGCATTGTTTTTTTTATTAATCTCTGTACCCGGAAATATGTGTTTTCTCCGTATTATATTAAACACAACATAATAAATCAATGTGGTTAAAGAAGAAGGTTGGAAAGTACTTAACTATTCAGATTTCGTTGATAAACACTCCTAAAGTCATTTTGGAAGTTGTCTCAAATAAAGTGTGTTTTTAGTGACCATTTTTGAATATCCAGGCACTTCTGATTTTAAGATTCTAGATTTTAAAACATTCCTATTCTCCATAGCTTTCCCCGCTCCCTTCGACCTCACCACCCAATTATTGGGGATGCCATAGTCTTAATGGCTTCTGGCGGTTAGGACACTTGTGCGGTATTCACAAAAAAACTAAGGATTACAGTACACTTGTATGGAAACCCCAAATGTTAACACGTATTAATTTTTTTATAAAAATTTAGCACATGAATTCATGCATGAAAATTGTCACCACATGACGTTACTAACTGCCTTCACCTTTAACATTCCAGGAATATCTGATGTGAATCAGGCTTTATCACAGCCCAAACATGAGTTTACTCTCAGTGACTTGATTTTGCATCGATATAGTGGTAAAACACTTGACTTTCTCACCTTAAAAAGGTGAATCCACTTCCCACTTATATTTCGAGCAGTTTTTACGAATGTATGATTCTTAAACTGAATTGTTCATTTATTTTTTTATGCCAGTTTAATTTTTTTTACATAAATATTTACATAGTTTGTACAATAAACTCTTAAAGATCGCAGAACCTATATTAGTAGCTTTGCCTAATATAAACGTATTTAAGATATTGTAGAGATAAAACGTCCCCCTCAAGCAGCCTTCCCCAATCCGGCCCGCCACGCAGTAGCTATAAAGCATCCGCCGCCAAGACCTAGACCAGTGGTTCCCGAAGTAGTCCGTACGGATACCTGGGATCATTCAAGGGGTCCATGGAAAATAAAAATGGATTCGGGGTCCCTGAACAACGTCTGGGGGTCACTGAACAATGGCAGGGGTCCGGGAAAGGTTAAAATTATAGAGACACTCTTATTAAATGGAAGTTATAATATATATTATAATATTTTTATGATAACTGAAATTCTCTAGCCACCCCCCCTCCCCTCCCCATATAATGGATGGTGTACACCGGGTTTCTGACGGAATTATAACCAATGATCCGTTAACTTTATAATTCCTGAAATTCTCTAAGGTTTTATTTTGGTAGGAAAACTCATTCCCTATCCCCGGGGTCCGTGGGCAAATTTGGACTATGAAAGGGGTCCGTGGGCCGAAAGAGTTTAGGAACCACTGACTTAGACAAACCTCACACCACTTGTAAAAGAGCAAGGGAAATACTCGCATATACGCAAGATTGATCACACGATGATTAAAAATGTAGCTCGCCTGTCGATATTATTTTATGTACCTACATGCATAGACTTCTTTAGAGTTTTTTTACAAATAATGATTCTAAATCATAATGAAAACAGTAATAATTACTGATCTGGGTTTACTCTCCAACACAACTATTTTTTTTTTAATGTTAACTCTGCTTAGAATCTACCATAACACGGACGTGTCTACCATAATACGGACGTGTCTACCATAATACGGACGTGTGTCTAGTGTGGTAGTCGAAAAGCATGTAAAAAAACTGTATAAAAAATATGTTACGAATAAAAATAATAAAAAAAAAACTCGTAACTTTTTCTCGCACAAAAATCTCTCGCATTTTAAGTGTAAATGGATTGTATTTATGTATACACACAACTTTACATAAGTAAAAAAAAAATAGCCGTACTTAATATTATGATTATTTTGAATGTTGCACGCAAGCACATGGCGGCATGGGTTTGTAATAATAATCGACTTAATACTACAACGTGCGCGTTGTTGTTATTTTACGTCCATGTTTAAGATTTTGTGTGGAAATGGTTTCATGCACAGGTCGTTTGTCGCTGTACGCATTTTGACATGTTCACATATTGTTTTTTCGTTCTCTTAAAAGCGGCATATCATTTGGGATTGAAAAATGTTCGAGTTCTCCGTTCACTATGAGGATTGTGTAGGTAGGTATATTAACAATGGTTCTAGATTTTAAAACAATTGTGGTCCAATTGATATGATACATTAATGAGTATAACACGACTACACGGAGAAAAATTTTATTCGAAAAAACGATCATTTTAATAGTAAAAACGGTTAAAAACGGGACTGAAGTTCTGACGAACAAATTAACAGGGTTTTAATGTTTATTGGCGGGAACATATATGAATAATTTGTTGGTATGCGTAATTTCGTACGTATACTAACAAATTATTCTTACATTTTCCCGCCAATAAACATTGAAACCCTCTTAATTTGTTCGTAAGAACTTAAGTCCCGTTTTTAACCGTTTTTACTATTAAAATTATCGTTTTTTCAAATAACATTTTTATCCGTGTAACGAGATAGTAATATGTACTTGTTTTTTTTTTTTAATTCGACCGATTAGTATCTACGTACTGTATCTACAGATATTTATTCAAATTATAATCATTTACCCAAAAAATATTATATTTTTTTAAACAATCCAAATTTTCGAATTTCCTGCATTGTTCAAGAATTAAAGATACCTACTCTCATTACTCATTACCATTGTCTAAAGAGAGACCATCATTATTAACTATAGCTCGAAACGGCTTTAGTAATTGTTGAGAGACCAGAATTAAACAGGAAAGTTCACCTTCCAAACATTCTATATCACTTCTCCTTGCGATAGCCACAGTTTCCACAATCAGACTATATCTACAAATTCCAGAATAAGTACGCTTAGCTTTACCACTTTCCACGATTCGATAAAAGAGCAGGAAATAGATTTTTTAATGTTGCTATTTCATAAATATAAACAATTTATTTGGGTAAATAGTTAAAAATTTCTAATACATTCTTTAGTCGCATGGATGCAAAATACTTTTCCGCAAATAAAGTCAGCGGCTCAGACGGTAAATGGTATGTGTAATTAAATAATCTTAGAGTGGTCGTATCGGGGCGCATGCGCTACCCATCTGCCCCAGGTGAGCGCGCACCTTTGCGCCGAGGAGCAGCCTTCCAGCCGCGGTGAAAACATCCACCGAATAAGGGCACTTTACATAATAATAAATCAGGGAAGGTGCAGTCTAGATTTTGCACACATTTAAAGGACACTGCGGAAAGAGTCAGAAATGAGGTGTTTTTTTTTGGTATAATTCGATGCTGGTGAATTTATACGTTTTTTATGGTACGATAAGATTTTATGGGGAAGCAAATATATATAATACAACAACATTAATACCAAACCAAAACTACAACTACCACTGTGAGTATGGCACCCCCATTAAAGGCATGTTACCCATGAGGCAAATGACAAACATTAATCAAATGAATGTGAAAATATCAAATGGTCATATGTCAATATTAAACGACAACGTATCGTGAAATTCGATTACCCGATTTTTAAACATTTTCACTAAAAGTGAAGGTTTTTTGCTTCTAATGGGGTTTTTGTCAAACTTAAATAAATGTAATTCTCTTTATTGTCTTTGAAAAAACTTTCACATTGCCCCCCCCCCTCCCTAGACCAACATCTCGAAACTTCATTAAAACCTCTAGATTTTTACATATTTCCGTAAATCGTCAGATCATCAGGATACCTTCTGTTTTACAACGGTTCAATGCAACGCTTCTGAATAATATTAAATACTAGCTTTTAAACGCGACATCGTTTTTTTTAAGCTCCACACAGGAGGCCCTGAGGGAAAGATTAGGAAAAAAAGAGGTCCTTTGTCATCTTTGAAAATGCTGTGTGGAGGGAAAGGAAGATATGTCCAGGAGTGATGGACGTGTGTAGTCATCCCTCCCACTGTGGTGCAAGGCGATGGGTCGAGAGGGTCCGGCTGAAAAATCAAAGGTCTTCCTCAACCAGTCTCACCCGATCTGCTACGCAGATGGTCCCAAGTCCCAGCCAAACCTAACCCCATGAACCCCAGCTAATAATAATAATAATGTTTTATTGATTTCTTACACAATTACAAATTTTAATTTATTACATGTAAGAAATAATGTCATATAAATATATTACAAAAAATAGTTTATACGTAAAAGAAAATTCAAAGATGTAGCAATTTCAAAAAAGAAAAAATCGCAGGCAGTGGTGATGATTTCGTCAATGTGGAGAGACTCTTTCAAGAGTCGAAAGAATTTCTCTTTTGAATCTCTCCTTACCGACGCCAAATATATCAATTTTGGAGGAGATTTGGTTTGGGAGCAATATATATATATATATCCTTTAATATATATATATATATATATATATATATATATATATATATTTAAATAGGTATATACTTCTCCCTGCCGGGAGAACCATTGGCAGGATAGTTCTACAGGCAGGAAGGTAGAATAATCTATGATGACGCTGTCTAAGATAGTCACCTGGAACATAGAGACTCACGCGCTCCAAAATGGCTGAGTTCACAATATCGCCTCGCAGTAGTCTGAATAGGTGGGTAGCGGCATATCCCTCTCTTCTGAGCTGCAGGGAGTGAAGTCCCAGCATGCCCAGAAGAAAGTTTGTCGGGTAGAGCCACGGATAGTGGCCGTACTCCCTCATGTAGAGAAATCTTAGAAACTTTTTTTTGATCCTCTCCAAAATGAGGGAGCATCCCACCTCATGAGGGGATTCCAGATAAGCGACCCACTCTCCAGCCTACTGCGGACCAGCGAGAAGTATACAATTTTAAGAGCACGGGTATCTCGAAAAACTCGGACAGTTCGGATAAAAACCGAACCATAACATTTTTAGAGCCGACTTGCACACTCCTTCGATATGTGGTCGAAATTTTAACTTACTTTTATACATAATCCCAATATCCTTTATATTTGAAACCTTTACGTTTGAGATTATGACAACGACTCCAGCTATCCCTGTGCAAAAAAAAACAAACCAACACACTTTCGCATTTTTAGAATGTTAGGGAAGTGAAGTTAGAGATGTTACAAGCATTAAAAGTAAAGTGATTGGTGAGTAAAAACCTACTTAAGCGATATAAAACTTTTGCTACACTTAAGTAAAATATAGCACAGATATCCGATTTCCCGGTGACTATTATATAACATGTGTGAGAAATGATTCTCATTAGTAATTTATTTTGGGATTGTATGTGATTTTGTAATGCGAATATTTTAGGTCTAATGGAACAGCACATTATCTATCATTATCTTGGTCTATTTTCAAATTTCAGCATTAAATAATTTTAACAAAGTTATATTGTTTCGTTTAATTATAATGGACTAGCTTCGTAGACTTCGTCTGCGTAGGATTAGTACTTCGAGAAAATTCTTAACCTATTTATTTAAATTATGTATAATTCTTGATTCGATTCAAAGTATTAGGCGAGTACTTCAAATAAAATCAGTAATTTAAATATTTTCAAAAATAGAATTTTAATTTAACAATCAATGTTTTTCAAAATGTCTTTCTCAAATTTTAACGTTTTTTATTAAACAATAATTATTATTTTCAATATATTAATTCTTGTATGAGCATGAATTCTTGTAGAGTTTCATTAAAATCCATTCAGTAAATTTTGCTTGAAAGAGTAACAAACATACATACATCCATACAAACTTTGGCGTTTATAATATTAGTAAGAAGATAAGATAATCACAAAGTATAATAAATTGAATATGGAATGACATTTGGGCATGTGATAACCGTTCTCCTTAGAGAAGCTACATTGCTGAAATTAAAAGCAACGTCTGGAATTACATTGGCGCAAGCGATTTTGACCTTGTCCTTTTACAGTTTCTTTATACACAAGGGTTAAAATCGCATTAAAAAAATGTCCCGGACGCCGGCGTCCAATCCACAGACGACAGGTTAAATACATTCTGTTAATTTGGAATGTTGATATAGACTTTAATATTAAAAATTATATGTTGTACAACGTTCTCTAAAATATACCACAACGTTTAAAAACTCTGAAGAAAACTAGTCCCAGTGAGAGATCACATGTGACGTTGTCGTTCTAGTATCTTCTGTCTTTTTTGTTTTGATATAAGGCGTGAGGAAGAAAAAGGACAACCGTCTATAACGTGAGTAAGAGTTCTGGCTGAGACTAGTACAGTTCAGAACTTGCCTGTGTCTGGGGATATTTTGATTGCACCTGTCGACGTCAATTCAACCCCCTCTCCCCCTGACCTAGTGGGTGGAACTTCGTCTTTGATATCCCCGTATTAATATTGGTAGACTCTCGTAGGTATCTAGAGAAATTGCAGTATTTTTGTATACAACCTATATTTAACATTTGGATATAATGATGTACAATATATTTAAAACACATGTGTGTATATTTTATTTTAAACGCCAAAAAGGCTTTTACATGCCATGCCAGTACATCTTTTACAAAAATTACATTTAAAATATGATACAATAGATAACAAAATATAAGTAACATAAAATATAACGTAGGAGTAGATTTGTTAAATGCAGGACCTCACATCAATCAAAATTAGCCCATTAAAAATTAAACAATTTTTTTTTTGTGTATTAGCTAAACATAGATGCCATCATCTATATCGTCATCGTCATCGTCATCGTCATCGTCATCTATATAATCTTTGTCGACGCTGTGTGGTGGGGTCTATTTATTTGGAAGAAGAAGGAAAGGATGTTCTGCGAAGGAAAAAAGATATGGCGAGGGGGGTAGGAATATGGGTAAGTAGGTGAGCAAACGCATCCGCCAAGGCTTAGACAAAGCACACCCCATGAACCCGGACACCCCTGCTAAGTCAATAAACGCAGCGAACCACTATCGGTGACCTGTGGTTAATAGATGGTTCTCGGGGCAGCGGTACCCATACCCTCCTCCCGCATTAGTAAAAAAGGTTAGAACGTCTAATTTTCGCCTGTTTCCTAAATATGAAATATTTGTAATATTCATTAACGACTTATGTCGTTAATTTATGTTCTCTACAAAAGAGTAGAACTTTTCTCTGAATTCTTTCTACATTATGTATATGCAGGTATATATTACGTAATTCAATTTTTATAAGAACAACTCTCTTTTCATAAGAACAACTCTCTCTCTATAACTTATTGAAGGTTATTCCCATCAATGTAATATATCATAGAAGAATAATATAACACTAATCATCTAAATGAAAATAAACAAGACACAGAAAAATAAAATATAACGGTCGCAACTGGGACTCGAACCCAAAACCTCTCGTCTTACCGGGACGGGCACCTCTACCAAGCATCGTACTTGAGTTACTTTAACCAGTGATTCCTGACATTATTTGGAGTAAAAAATGTACATGAAATTTTGGTCTCCGGTGACATTTTTGACGAGATTTTTTTTTCTCAAAACTTTTTCTTCAAAATCAAAGAAAAAAAAAATTCTTCCACATGTAGTCACTGGTCTCTAAGCCAATTAACCAACCAACCCCTCACCCCGCCCCTAACTTCCCAATACCGACTGATTTTTATGTTTTTGTAGAAAAAAAAAAAAAAACTTTAAAAATGTCACCGGAGACAAAATTTTTATTTACATTTTTTACTTAAAATAATGCCAGGAATCACTGGTCAAGTACGATGCTTAACACCCTGTATATATGTATAACAAACACCAGTTAACTAATACTTAATTATATATATAATTGAACTAAAATTCCCTCACCAAAAACAAGAGCCTTGTCTCTTTATAGTGAGGAAAAGCTATTCTTATCCACTACTTTACCGTTGTATAAAATGTAAAAATTATGTATTTATTGTAAAAAAAACCTTTAAATATTAAATAAAAAAATGAAAATTTATAATATAATTACCTAGTTAATAATATCATATATATTTTTAAATAACCTTGATTTTGACGGCACTATCCTACGTATTTCTGTAATGCATAAATAAGCAAGTTCCCGTACAAGCAATCAATTTTTAACGACGTATAAAAACCAAAATATTAATGTTTTAAATTTTGTTTTTTTCTCAATACAAAACGAGTTTATTTTGATTTTCGACAGCTGGAACTGGGCAGATGTAAACAGGAAATTGTTGCCGTGCTAAAATGCTATATAGATATATATCGCAATCCGAAACCATCATCCTATAATAGGACTTCTATAACATCCTTAAAGTATTATTGTAGTTACAGCAATTAAAATTACACATTTTTTACAAAACCTTATTGTAATCGTTATTTTTCTAAATAACTGAAAATGCAAATTTACACACGATTTTTAGTTACGCATAACATTTAACTTGAAATTTCGGTGACTTTAATATTGGACCAATTTCGCCCGAATAAGGAGAAAAAAAGAGCTAACTTCTGCCACGCGGACACGACCATATGGTTACTTTATCTAAGTTGACAAATAGTATGATACTGTATGGGTAGTAAGCGTAGGGGTAAGACTCTCGACTCGCAATCCGCAGGTCGCGGGTTGGAACCCGGCGTGCACGAATAAATTTTATTTGATTGAAATGTGTTATTTAACAATTATTATTAATTAAAAATAATATATAGTATATTTGCGGCACGTACCAGAGTGGAATGTATGTCAGTATCGCCCTGGTGTATTACACTTTTCAGAATAATTGAAACCTTGCTTGAAATGGCTTTAGCCTTAGCTTTAGTTTGGTAACGAGATCTGAATAGCCGGGTATTTCCCCACCTTCCTGTTCCCAGCCTCGCAACGTACCCTAACTAATTAAGAATTTCATAGTCTCCTTGACTCCAGACAGGAGCATTTGGGAGCACAATAAAAGTAATCATGTAAAAAAAATATTTTAAAACTGTCAGTTTTCACTGAACACAATTTACTATTATATTATAATACACCGTCCTTTAATTTTTGTGACAGCTTGTCGATAATAAACATCCCTAAAACATAAATATTTTGGAACGCACTGATCGAGGCAATCTTTGACATTCGAGAAGTACCTAGTGTAGTTTTGTGTTTTGAAATTAATTTATTTACCTATAGCAATGAAGGCAGTTGGCAACTGTGTTCCAATGGGCTGTTCCCATCTAGCATCTGTCTGTTCAGGAGATTCAGAAAATAGAGATATATGATAGACGTACATTTGAAGGATAATACCTTATTGTGCATGCTGCACAACACCTGTAGACTCGGCTGTGGGCTGCAGAGGCGCGGAGCGGAGTATCGGACAGCATGTGGCAGTGTTTTTTGTTGTTATTTTTTTTGTTTGCTTTGTAAATTTTGCACCTTTTGTAAATCATTAAATTTAATGTTACCTGGAGTAAAAGAAATTGGCTTCGAGAAATTAATAAAGGTGCTAATGCTTTCTAAAGTTGGGCTCATTTTGCAAAACCATTAAATAATGTTATCCCATGTGAGAGAAATTGGCTTTGAAATACTAAACAATGAACTAAATCTTTCTGAATTGGTGCACATTTTACAAATCCAATAACATCAGAGAAAATGATTTTGTGAAACTGATAAAGGAGCTAAATAAGGGTGTGTGTGTGTGTGTGTGTGTGTGTGTGTGTGTGTGTGTGTGTATGTGTGTAGAAATATTGTTTTGTGTGTTCCTAGCCTAACCATGTAATGAAATAATCAGATTTTTGTGTACCCATACTTTTTACAGTTATAACAGCAAAAATTTTAGTTAGATATGGCATGAATGGATTTCGTTAGAATACTTTTTACAATATTGTATATTAATTTACGAAAAACATTAAATTTTTTATCCATCGATGTGAGCATAATACTGTTTTTATTTATTTATTATTTTCATTATAATGAACCGTCATTTATCACTGTACAGGTATGTGTAGTGGTGGACTGGTTTGATAAAAATGATTAGATTTAATAATAATTTTGTTATTGTTAGGAATCTTAAAAATGAAACAAAAAAGATACAAATAACATTGTTGGAGTGAATCGCGATTCTAAATTATTTAAACGGAATTGATAATTCGCTACCCATCGCGTATCTTTTGGGATTTTGCAGGGAAAGACGAAACAAGGTGTTCCAAACCAGTTTGAAAAACTTTTTGAAACCTTCGGTGATTCAAAGTTGTCATCTTAAAAGTAACTTGCCTGAACCCACCCAATTTGTGTTGATACTTCTAGTTTTATCTAAATATGGAAATGTTAGTGTCTAAAGGAAAGTTAAATTCTCAAAGGTTATGAAAATAAGCTTTGGTTACCATAGTAGAGGTTTTACGACCCCTTTCTCAACAGTTCTTACGTTACAATAAAAAAATATTAATATTAACTGCTTGATTACTTTTTATATTTAATGTATCCGCAATATTTTCCGTTTTATTGTGAAAACTCCAACACGGAATCACAATTGTGTACTCCAATTCGCCGAATTCAGAATTTGGGAAATGAATATAAGGACGTTGCGGATATGTTTGACACATCATTTACTAAGTATAAATACCTCATAGTAAGATGTATATCGGAAAAAAGATCAATAATATTTAATTGAATATACCACATAGTTCTCCTTGGCTCAATCTACGAATTGTACTTATCCTACTCTGTTGTTTCTCTATCTTGTATGGTAGGGTATCCTGCTTTTTTCTAACTCGTATTTGATTTTGTTTTAGATTATGTTGTTAATTTTGTTTTTGATTTTAACTTAGATTTAGTTTATGATTTTGTTTTGGATTTTGTATTAGATTCTGCTTTTTAATTGTATTTTTTGCTTTTGTGTGAATTGTTTGTAATGCTAATTTAAATGTAATTTATTAATTAAAAAAAAATAACAAGCCCAGCAGGGCGTGAAATACAAAATAAATAAATAAATTCCAGATAAAGTATGGGTTGTCTTAGCAGGTTTATTAATTAATCATTACTTGGCTAATAGACCGCAGTAAAATACATCTGTGTCAACGCACTGTCCGCCAAATTAAAATTGATGGAGTAATAAAAGCCTCGAAACAGTCACTATTCGGCAAATGATAGACACGATGGACAATTTGGAGGATAATTTGGTTCGTGCGATTTGCAAACTGACGTCAATAAATGCAGTGCATGTGACTGCACTAATTGAAAACAATTCGTGGAAGCGTGCAGATTAATTAGTTGCTTCACGAATTTGCTAATGAAAAGATTTTCGTATCTATTTTTTTTATTGATACAAAAATATAATGTATTTTCAAACGTTAAAGCGACAAAATGTTAATTATTCAGGAGAAAAAAAGTTTTTTTTTTTTTGAATCACACCTTGGGGGAAAAAAAACCTGAAATTTTTACTACCAAATAAAAATTGATTAGATCTTTCAGAATATTTAACATTTTAATAAAATATATGTTTTTTGCCTTTGAAAGTGAATGTATGCTAAAACGAATGCTGTAAAGGACATTCAAAACTCTTGTGAGCATTCAGTACTGATGTTTTTATAATATGCATACCGAACAAGAGTCCCAACTACTCCGTCTGAAACCAATGAAGGGTATATTGTGAGGCTGAAGGTAGTGAGAATGGGAAAGAGAAGGGGAAGAGGAAGGTGGAGAAGTACCTATCTATTTAGATCTGGTCACCAAACACGCCTAAAGCCATTTCTAGCAACGTTTCAATTCTGAATGGTGGTCTTAAACCAGGGCGATACTGAGAGTTTAATCCTCATTCACATCTCCAACTGGAGAAAGTGACGAGACTGAAGACAATGGAAAATCAGTAATAATTCTCAAAAAGTCACGGAAAAGCGCTGCAGGCCAAATTTGTTCATTAATATCCCTCGTAGGCATATACTCGTATGTGGTGTAGATAAAGGATAATGAATATGAATTACTATATTTATATAGTAGCTATTTATATAGCAAAATATTATATTTTTAAAGCCAATTTTTTTTTTCGGTAAACATGAATCCCAGCCAAATGTAAACAAAAATCCTTTAGCATTTTATTTAATTAAACGCTTTAAGTTCTGTTTAAATTGTAATCTTTTAAAACATTTCCGCAAGTGGAAAAATGCATCGACTTCCCATCCAGGGGTCGCGAATTCAATCTCCTAACTCCTCCATCATGCAAGCAGCAATTTCGGATTATGTAAAAGTTTGAAACAGTTCTTTCCGTCATTTGTCTTCGACTTGTGCCATTTTGAAACCTAGCCGGGAAATTTGTAGGAATATTTCTTATAGGATTGCGATTTGCAATACACGTATTGCTTTTTAAAAGCGGGTGGAAAGTGAAAAGAGAATCTAATAAAGTAGTAGGATCTTAATTGATACGAATTTGTGTCGTAAATTTTAAGGGATTATAAATGTGGTTATAAAATTTGAACCTTGTTCTGCCAACTTTATACAATCGCAGAGTAGTAGATACTTTCAGTATCATCCTGATAAAGACCACCATTCAGAATACAAAATTAAAAAAAATTACTTCACCATCTCCTTCCTTTCCGCGGATGCCTTAAACCCACTATCTCCAGATTTTATCAGGAATTTGTAGGAATATTATATTTGTAGGAAGTCCCGTGTCTTCAATATGCACCTCTTACCCAAGA
This sequence comes from Limnephilus auricula, assembly GCA_951813805.1. Classification (NCBI taxonomy): domain Eukaryota; kingdom Metazoa; phylum Arthropoda; class Insecta; order Trichoptera; family Limnephilidae; genus Limnephilus; species Limnephilus auricula. Next base: position 30,883,614 of record OX638391.1, read on the forward strand.
AAATTTAAAAAAATATATATTTTTTTTTTAAAAATTCCCTGGCCGGGGCCGAGGTTAGTTAGGCCTCTCAGGTATCTAGCGGAAGTCCGGCCTTGCCAATTTTAGCGAAAAATGCATTTAAGTGAAAACAATTTTATTTTTATACTGACGAAGAAACAATCGTTTTCCAAACATTTTGATTAAAAAACTGGTGTAGTGATTTGTAACAAAGTGATTTTTTTAAATTTAATTAAATTAACTCCACAAAACGAATTTTGCAAATATTGTAAAAGTAAAAATAAAAATTGCAATAATTCAGATGTTACCTATTGAATCTCGCATAGTGAATTTTCGTGCTTAATAAAATCGACTATTTACATTAGCATACAATCGCTGGATGTTCGGTGAATTGTATTAACGAACCATTTCTCTTGGTGGGTAATGAAGTATTATAAATTGTTTATTATTTTTTACATAGTATTGATGTTTAATTTCAATTTTTAAACTCACTAGGACAAGCCTTCGTTAAGTTTGATGGTTTGCTTTACTGAGCAACAATAATAACACGAACGCCTAATAAAGGCAGTGTGTAAACATAATGTTTTATTCAAAACATTATAAAACATTATAACATTATAAATTATATGTATATATGTATATATGTCCTTAGAAGGACTTAAGTCTTGACTTCTGGAATGTCTTAAGTCTTGACTTCTGGACTGAACAGACTTGCGCAAGCTGTCAGTTTAATACAAAACTCAAGACATAAGGCCTCTGAAGATGGACAGTGAGATCTGTCCGAAACGTCAGGAGTCAAAAAGTCCTTCTAAGGACTACGTTACGCGGGTAAACCGAGAAAATTACTCTACATCTTACACCCGTGAAAACCTTAATCATAACATATATATATATATATATATATATATATATATATATATATATATATATATATATATATATATAATACTACGACATAATAAAATAATACAGATACATAACTGAAAAAAAGGTTTGAATCTGGTAACATACTGAAGAAAAGTTTAGACAAAGCTTCGGTAATTATAAGTATCTAAGCGTCTGAAGTGTAAATATGTATAACTATATTATGTACTATAGTATGAAATCTTCCATAGTTCTATTTGAATATTGTAGATGGCAGTACTTCCGTTTCTATCTCGTACTTGGATTGAGTTTGTATGACAGTCGTTAGGATATTAATAATATAGATTAGGAAAATACATGTTTGATGTCTGAAGAAGTTAGCGTGATTATGGAAAATAATCTAAATAATGCTAAGACACAGTTCATTTTTCTGACCAATAATTTCATTATATACGGTGTCCGGTACAGCTCGTAGGACAATTGGGAAACAGGGTAATCTACTTCACCACTAACCACCAATTTCTTGCTTTATTTTCAGGGTTAAGACACTTTCGAGTCGGGTCAACATATTGACATATTTTTTAAGATATTAAACAATATTGACGTTAACCTCCTAATTGAACACTCGATTCACTCGAAAGTGAAAACCACAAAGTCGAATTCAAATGTGATGTAGATTAAGTTTCTGAAGGCCATGCTAACTAAAAATGACACACATATTTTAAGTATAAATATAATTCAATATATAAGTTAAAAAATAATTATTTTTGATGTACAACGCAAGAAACAAACAAAAGTACACGGAGAAAAAATTTATTCTAAAATAAGTTACGTATACCAACAAATTATTCTTACATATTCCCGCCAATAAACATCGAAAGACTGTTAATTTGTTCGTAAGAACTTCAGTTCCGTTTTTAACCGTTTTTACGAATAAAATGATCGTATTTTATAATAACATTTTTCTCCGTGTATGTTTTAAATACCGATAGTTTAAACTAATTCAATTTTATTCGGGTTTTTTCAAAAAAATAATTTAATATTTTAGTCAACAACATTATGTTTTTGTTGTGCTCTGGCTTAAGGAGCAATAAGTAAACATTGTTATACCAGTAAAACCGTCAAACCAATTAAACATTTTTACACCAGTAAAACAGTCAAGACTTGCTAGACTCTACTTCAATTATTGTGGTAGGTTCCCAGATATTAGCTTGTCCGGGGCTACATGCCGTCCGAGGCTACCAGTCGTCCAGGGCTACCTGGCGTCCGGGGCTAGGTACTTATCCTTATGAGAATGTCTAGATATATAATGAAAATGTGAGATGGAGAAGAAACTAAAAGGAATACTAGAAAAATGAGTGAAATTAATAAAAATAGTTCTAGAAGTGTTCATTGAGGCAAATATCCAAGTTCACTTTATTATTACGGCTTCCTGTTCAATGTGCAACTGACTGTAATAGAGGTAGATAAATGGGTTCACCCGCGGCGGGACGCGTGATGATATCCAGGGGGGGAATTCTTATTGGGGGAGGAACAAAACATCCTTCGATTTTTAATGATTCTCTCAATAATATACAATTCTCGTGGATTGAAAAAATGTTAAGTTATGAGTAAAGTCTTCGTTGTTGTTTAATTCAGTTATGAAGTTGTGAACTCGATACGGTACGATTGGCGGAGGTGTACATTAGAAACTTTGCTTTAAAGCTGTTGTAATGTTTAATGTCTAAAATTTCATTGATTATGAGAGCAAGAAATAATATAGTTTTCTTTGATTTCTTTGATCATGAAAAATAATATCTATAATTTTAAATAACTCTGACGCAATGTTACAAATTCGCACAATCACCATTCGTGAAAGTCGAATGTTACAATGGTCCCTCGCGGGCTGTGTTTAGATTAGGTTAAGTTGTTTTGAACAAAATTTACTATTGCAACTTATGCAATGTAAATTTGCATACATATGTGAATATGCTCATTGGGATATTAATAATATACTAATGAGTCGTTTCGTTGATCTACCTCCGGCATGTGAGGTTAGGGTAAGTTAGATGAGGTTTAGTTAGCTTAGATTAAGGGCCGGTATGTCAGTCTTTGCTAAGGAGCACATTCCTCGCTCAACTTAAATCGCTGAAATCGGCCGCTTAAGCCGTGGTAAGCCGCAGAATAGTTCCTTTGCTAGACGCTTTAGCGCTATTGGCAAAAACACATCTGTCATCTATTAGATTTCACATTGCTTCGGTTTCGATCTGCTACGTACGGATGCAATAAATTACATTGGAGGAATAAGTTTACCTAACATGGAAATCGAACTTTCTTCAAATGATGACGATTTAGACATCGTTTGACGTTTGGTTGTTTGATAATAACCATAGATTCCATAGATACTTTCATAAATAGATTGGTTCGGCATAGAAATGACTAAAATGATCATATATTAAACGTTTAAAAATGGTCAACTATAGGATTACGACTGATATACGGATTGTGTGCTAAGCCATGCTGAGCTCCACATTCCGTCAAAGCCGAGCTTTAGACTAACTGATATACCGGCCCTGATATAAGTTAGGTTGCGTAAGGTTGTTGCGAGCACTAGTTCAAGTTAATATTTTTTAAATTGAAATGAGAATGAGCGTGTGCAATGGATGAATATCCCCTCAAGGTATTCCTAGTTTGGTGAACACATTGCTATTTGCCGACACACTCCGGTCCGGTACCTCTCGACTGGACCTAGCACTCCTATCAAAGCAAGCCGGGCGCGGGCGGCTGGTAATCCTGCACCCGCCAACACCACCCGGTGTGTACCTGCCACCACCCAGCCGGCACCACCCCTCAACCCCACCGCCCGCCACCATCATCCAGCCCGTCTCTCGCACACATACTTCGGAAACATTCTAGATCGGGTTCGAATCATAGTGCCTCGATGATGGGCTGTGCACGTGCAGGGGATGCGAACTATTCCCCCTCATACTTCTCACAACGCCAAGTAATGGATATGTTATTACGGGTTTGGCTTACCCAATTAAATCAATTATAACAGACGATAATAGAAGAAAACCATAGATAACGATAATCCAAAATCACCAACAACCAGCAGTGTTCAACTTAGAGTCAACATCACACAGAGAAAACGACGAAAGAGATAGCAATATAATTTTATTTTTAACTTTTTAATTTAATGAGCTAAACCTCAAATTATAATATTTTAATTAATGAAGATAATATTTGCGAAAGTTTATTTGCGATACATCTGGGACCAGATGTATCCTTATCTTATTCTGATTTTTCTGTTTCGGATTTTCGATTAACTTTCGCTAATATTATCTTCATTAATTAAAATATAGCAAAATAATTGTTCACTTATTTTTAGGATACCAGGGGAGGATAAAATATGGTGGTTTATTAGGTTTTCTTATGAAACATTTCGACGTTAAGGTTTACATCGAGGCAGTCATAATAATTCCAGTCATGTTGTTCTAAGCATTTCCAAGTGTATCATATGCGCTTTCGAGGAAAATCCGACCCATGTTTATGTCTGACGGCAAAATGTCTCTTTTTTATGGGATTGTGTTAAATAATCAAGTGTCAATGAAGATAAAGAGTCATTAATGTCTTCTCTGATTAGTGGAAAATCATGGCGACGGAGAACAGCGAGAGATAGATTTTATGCTACTTAACCTTTAAGCTTGGACACATAAGCTTGTTTTCACGATAATTTAGCGTAGGTAGACATAGGAATGACGTATAGCCCGTACCTGAGTTATTAATCCTAAGTCTAACATGAGGGCATTTATGTTATAAACCGTATTAAATCATAAAAAGAACAAAAAAGTTTTTCCCTGGCGGAAAGTTAAGCGATCCGCTCACTGAAGAGACTGAAACCAAACTAAAACTGGCTTGTTGCTATGGTTTCCAACCAAACTTTCTACTAAATCTTACGATTTCTATAATTATATCAACTTATTTAACCATAGGCGAAGAACAATCAGCTGTCATGTCACGCAACTGGCATGTCGAGTCGCGAGTCACTGCCTGCGTTGCCATGGACAATGGGTTTTTGGGAAGTTGTGTAGTGTGCGGACCATTATATTTACATGCAGAGGATAGCGAGTTTATTTGTGAACTGGTTTTTTTTTCAGTTGCCTCATGAGCGGAGGCAGTTAATATCACGGAAGATAATAATACTTTTAGTTGGTAATTTCAACCTTCACTTATAATTTCGATTAGATATTTTCTATTTTGATTTGGAGGAAAATATATTTTAATAATATATATATATATAAATTTACATGATGACATTTCTATGTGATTACTTCACTCGCAAATCTTCACCTTGGGTTCAGTTTTCCTCAGTGAGAAGCTGTCACCTCGCAGGGCCAGGAGAGACTCTCCATTCAGTTTAACCGGTATCCCGGTGTCCTGATATTTATATTTGGTAGAAAAAGTACAGATATAATAAAAAACATTTTTTTTTTATAACTCGAGTCTTTATTCAATAACGGCCTTCACCAGGTAATTCAGTCATAAACAAAGAAGTTGTTTATGAAGATACATATTATTGGCCGTCGACATTATAATTTAAGCCTTAACACCAGTTTAAAATGTACAATTTAGAAATGAATAATTTACCGAACAAAATGTTGTTTTATATTTGGATAAAGTTTACGATCACTAACTTACAGTTTAACCCACGAGCGCATAGTTAGCCGTACCTTGGTACATTCCTCCCACAGACTACTTTTGCACCCGCGACAGACTCTCGTGTTCCCAGCTCCCAGTGCCTTCCCGTGATCCCTGTTCGTCCTGATTCCGCGAGGCATGCGACTCAGACATTTCTGGACAAGTGTGATCAAGTATCAAGAAATAGTTCAACATTGAAAAAAACATCTTCAAAAATGGTATATTTACTTTGTGATCCTCCCACAGTTGCAAGCATTTTTAAACTTTTATTCTCAGCTGCTGGTCAATCGCTCTTAAATCTTATCGGCATATAGTTAATAAGTGTTATTGCAAGCGGCTTGATCCCGAATTTTACACGATACGGTGCATCGCCAACGAATAATGTCATTGAAAGTGAGGAATATAATGAAACTCTCAGTGAAAGAACCGTGAAGAAAGTGAGGATATGATGAAACTCTCATTTTGTGCCTGATTTTTATTCTTTCCCTTATTTTTGTATCTAGTGAAAGATTGTTGAATGCTTTTATTGCCTGGTATTTGTGATGTCTTTGTGCAAAGTTTGTGTTTATCGTCGGAGTTTTTTTTAATGTTTTTTTGTACGCTTTTCTAATCGGTCTACTAATGATTATTTGGCGTCATTTTCATTCAATGAAAGCAAATCACTCTGCATACTTAACTTATTTATATTAAATTAAAAATATCATAATGTTTCGAAACCAATGGTTTCTTCGTCAGGATTATATAAAAACTGTTTTTATTTTCATATTATCCAGACGGAGAAACCATTGGTTAGATTAGATTAAATAAGTGGTGTACACAAAGCGTTTTGTTTTCATTTAACCAACAGAAACGTCCGAGTATAAAAACAATACAAATTACTTCATATATGTACTTGATTTTGCTCTTTTGATGTCTTAATTATTTTTGGATATTAATTTTAAATGGTGGGGAATGAAACTTAATAAAATACACTGCAACTTTAGGCAGGATTTCACTCCTTGCGGAGGATTATCTTAGGTTTTTGTATTTAAAATTTTCGTTCTCGCTATACGTAGCGAGAGAGTTAATGGTGGGATTTTCATGTCGGGCTAGACCGCCATAAAAATTTTCAGATTGTTTAACAATTAAGTCCTTTATCAGAGGAATGTTTGTGTCATTATGGAGAGCGGAAACCCTGATCCACTTAGGCGCATTCAACGCAAGTCGAATGGCTTTGTTTTGCAGGGTTTGTAGTTTGTTAATGTGTGCGTCAGCTGCATAGCCCCAAATAGTTGCAGCGTATGTGAAGCCCGGCCTAATGGTCGTCTTGTAGAGTAGTAATTTATTGTCTGATGATAATCGACTATTTCTACCTAGCATCGGATAGAGTGCGGCAATTGACTTATTTGCTGATTTTACTTTTTCATTAATGTGTTTTTTCCACGTTAGTTTGGAGTCTAAGGTTACTCCCAGGTATTTTATTGATTTCTCCCATGGAACTTTTTCCCCAAACAGTATTATGTTCGGGGGTAGTTTTGGCCTTCTACGTGAAAAAATAATCGCGGCACTTTTTGTGGGATTTATCGAGATTCTCCACATTTTACACCATTCTTGAACTAGAATGGCTTGGAGCTGTACGCGCCCTGTAGCAGTGTGCGCGACAGTCGAGCTTGACATGATATTTTTATCATCGGCGAATATCTTAATTATTTATGTGATAATTGGGAATATCTACGCGTTATGCTTTGTTAGACTGTCTGGATGAAGCTGTTAGATCTTGGTTGGTTAGACTTACTAACCAATATATTCTTTGCAGGGAAAAGGGCAAACCAAATCAATAATAATTGTTACCTCAATAATAAATACTTCGGGCCTTTGCATCAATGTTCAACTATTGCTTGATACTTGCTTGCACTTATCTAGGTTACGCGGCGCACGCCTCTGTAAGTCAGGACGGAGCTCGAATTATGCCTGAAACTTGAACAACTATGCCTGAAATCTGCCTGAAACTTGCTGCTTTGAGGGGGTTTCATTTTGTGGCGGTCTCTTAAAAATCTCAATCGATTTACAACTTGATAATAGAGTGCAAAAAATGTTTAAAGTGGAGCAATTTTATACCTGTGGCAACGCCGATTTTTTAACAATAATTACACGGCCTACCTACATTTTAATGAGATTATTATCATTCGTGAATTTGATGGTGAAAACAGTATACTCTTGCTTTAAAGTTTTAATGTAAATAAATTTGACCAAAGTGCGCTTCTCTTCCACACAGTTTTTTTTAATTGTTTTTATTCCAAATCTAATGAATGGCTCCATTCACGTTTATTATACTTAATACCTATTTTTGTCTATGTAATTAATCATTTACTTACCTATGGCTAACTATTACATTACCTGTACCATATATTTTACAGCTTACTGTATTTATAAATTATGTACAATTACTTATATATTAATGTAATAATTAAAAATAAAAAAAAAATAAAAAAAATAGAATGCGCTCAAGCATCATCTCTAATAACTTGAAATGTACCATTTTTTTCCTTTAACACCTACTGTAAAAAATATGCAGTTGATGCGTAGTGCTTTTTAAATATACATCGTTTTACCTTTGAACCATTTTATATGTTTTTTTATTAAGCTACTCTCCTAGCGCCCTATTTATTTGTGGGTCTGTAGTTTTGTTCAAGATTCCTCAATTACAAGTTGTTTGAGTTTCATAGAACAGTTTCATAATCAAAAGCCTCAGATTTGAAATATGGGGTAGTTTTAATAACCCCTTGTCTTCCAAAGCATCTACAGGTAAAGATAAAAGAAAAATTGGAAGTGGAGTACGTACTTTTGAGAAAAAATATTTCAAAGGTATGATTGGTTTTAAAAATGAAAATATATATTTTTAAATTATTAACGTTATAATAATTTAAAAATATATATTTTCATTTTTAAAACCAATTTAAAGAAATATTTTTTCTCAAAAGTACGTACTCCACTTCCAATTTTTCTTTTATCTGGCAGTTTTTCCCTTCGCTCATGGAGAAACTAAATTAAAATTGACGGGTTGCTGTGAATTCCGACCAAACTTCTATCAAGGTCCGATGCTCTGTAGGAAACCCGCTCGCACAGCGCGGGTGTAAACTGTGCGCCCTAAAGTTTAAGTTTAGACTTACGGAATTCAATACTTCGTTTGTGTGAAAGCACTATGAAACAATTCTTTTATCAATTTTACGATTTCAGTAATTATCCCAGCTTGTTAAACCATAGATGAGGAACACTTCAGCTGTCATATCAATCATCTGCCGCTGTCGTATTGGCGCTGGCGAATAAAAAAAAAATCGAAAACTGACAACAAAATTGTCGCAACCATGGCAACCAAACAACCTGGCAACGGCCGGCCGCGGCAACTAGTGCGGCTAGTTGCGAGTGACTGTTTGCGTTTCCGTTGACAACGAGTTTTTGAGAAGTTGTGTAGTGTGCGGCCCATCATATTGAGATACACAGGTTTCTTTTGTGATGCCCGTGAGCGGATGCACTGCACATAACGATTTGAGCGGAATTTAATTGCATCGACATTAAGCAAGAAAACAATCAAAATTAAATTATTCCAATCTCGCCGTAATCTTATTTTTCTTTTTCATGACAAATATAATAGCTATGCCCGATTTTATTCTTTGCAGATAAAATGTTAAGAGCGATTCACCAGCAGCTGAGAAAAAAAGTTTTAAAAAGTTTGCAACTGTACAGGGAGGTTCCAATGAGAAAGATCGATTATTCCCCGTATCAAATTTTCTAAATAAAAAAACTTGCTATAATATATACCTACATCCACAGAAGCAATAACAATGTTCAAAACGCGCGATGATACATTATTAAATATAGTGTATTTCTTGTGAGTATTTTTTGATCATAAGTATTTATGATTTTTCAATAATGTCTAAACAAAAAAATGTGTAAAAAAAATTTGAAATATTTTAGTTTTGTAAGACCTTAAATAAATAGAAAGACTGAAGTATTTTTGTCACGAAACACGTTCTCGGATTTGTTTTTTTAATGATTTTAATTTAACTAAAATTTAAATTTTTAAAACTGTGTTGACTAAATTATCTATTGATTTATTTTGTTGTATGATTATATGATTTTTGATATTTGTGTTGTTTAATAGAATCTACCGTTTGAAAATTGAACAAATCTGCCAACGACCAACGGTATACCCTTAGTATATTAAAAATATACTTAGTTTTAAAAAATTTTAAAACTGCGTGTACCAGATAAAATAACAATATTTCAAAACCAATTTATATTTTTTTGTAAAAAAGAGTCAATACGTCTAGAATTTGATTTTAAAATGACTAATTTCCGGTATTCTATGGTAATACAATATTAAGAATCAAGTTTTCTTGCTATTTAGCCATTCAGCATTGCTATTCAGTTATAATATTATGCGAACGTCAGTCACCCTTTCAAGACTTCTTAGGTATCCTTTTAATGAATGTAAATTTAAAATTAAAACATTTGAAATTGAAGCAGAGCAAATTAATACGATTGCAAGAATATTAAAAACGCTCGCCTCTCTCTGCTTTTCCTCGGCAAAGGCGACCTCCTTGGAAGAAATTGTCAGAAGCGAGCAAATCAGTTTTACCTACTAAGTGAATCTCTGCAGAAACGTACAGAGTTTTAATTGCCTCGTTTAATATTATATTCATTTATTGAATTATTTATCATTAATATAGAGTTATATAATAAGCACATTTGCAAATAAATAAAAGAAATAGGGTAAGCTGTACGGAGTACGTGAAACGTAGTGCGAGCTTGCAGAATTGAAACGTTACTTGAAATGGCTTTAGCCGTGTTTAGTGACTAGATCTGAATAGCCAGGTAGGTACTTTTCCAGCTTCCTCTTCCTCGTCTCCTTCCCTTCCCCACTTACTTTCAGCCTCATAACTAGGAGGCGGCTAAGCGGTGGCAAAACGAAGAATTCCAAGTCACGAATCCGCAAAAACATCATTCGGAGACATTGAAGTTTGAAGTTTAGAATTGATATGTTATTTTAATAACAAATAAATTCTAAACTTCAAACCTCAATATCTCCGAATGATGTTTTTGCGGATTTTCAATTTGGAATTCTTCGTTTTGCCACCGCCTAGCCGCCTACTACTCATAACATTACCCAATTGGGGATGCCACAGTCTCACTGGCTCCAGCCGGGAGCAGTTAGGACTCCTGTGACTCTTCTTCTTCCTTGCACTGTCCCAACTCATTGCCTAGGTAGGCTGTTGGGGTCGGCTCTCCTCGTTCTCAGGTTGTAGCTTCTTCGGTTCTGGGTATCGCTCTCTTCCAGGCCGTTTCTACTTAGAATTTTAGAGCATTGAGTCATCCAGGAGTTCTTTGGTCTTCCTCTGGATGACTGTCGATGAAGCTCCATAGACATTGCCTGCTTCACTGTGTGGTCTGGTGGTCTCCGTTTTATGTGACCATACCATCTCAACTGTCGTTCCTCTCCTTTGACTCGTTAGGACTCCTGTGACTCTCAATGTAAAAAAAAATAAATTATAATGATATGTCCTATTTATATCGTGCAGTTGTTTCATTGAAAAGATAAGTACCGGCTGCTTCTTAATCCAAATTATACAACTCATGATTAATAGACTTGGATATTGTCCACCTGAGAAAGTAAAGGTACTGTGTGAAATATTCTAATGAAAACTTTTTTTGGTATAATCGAAAGAATGGTACGATTTATATTTCATTTTTATTTTTTGTTTAACCTCAGTACTTTTTGTTTTCATTGTTCAAATTGGTAACTGTACATTCATTACAGTACCTACATTTACTAGCTCCTAAAACAAAATGAGGCCTTAACTGGAAATAATTACGTTCTTACGTTCTAGTCCCAGATGTATCCGTATCTTTTTCTGATTTTCCTGTTTCGGATTTTCGATTGACTTTCGCTAATATTATCTTCATTAATTAAAATATTATAATTACGTTATTTTTAAAATTTGGCTTATTAAAAATATAAAGCATCATTAACATCAGTATTTGATGGTCTATGGCTGATGTCAAGTCGTCAGTCATCAACTATCTATCTTGGAGCTTCCAAACTGGCGAGAGCTGGTACAAAGGAGAGATGAGTGGAGAAAGACTCTTGAGGAGGCCAATACCCACCAGGGATTGAAGAGCCAAGTGTGATGATAATGACATCATGCATTTGAACACATTGTGTTTTCTGATTTTTATTGAAGGTTTGCTAATACGAGGGGAATCTTCACCCTGCAAACTGCAGCCCGGAACAACTTAAATGAACTGCACTCGAACCAGTCACGTAGATTTCGAAACCATGTACTGCGACTCTAATAATTATTGTAATGTATCAATATTTATTTAATGCTTTTATTTCATTGGGTATCTAACTATTGATTATATATATACTTTTTATTAACTTGAAGCACTGCAAAAATTTTGTTTTGCACAGTTTTTAACGCATGCAAATTTGTTTGTATCCAGAATTTTCTGTGTGCGGACTTTTCCGTGTGCGGAATAATCTGAGCGCAATTTTCGATTGAATGGGATTGTTTCGACTGAGTAAATAGCATATTGTTTCGAAATGGATACATCGACTCGCCCATCGCTAATGTAAACCACTTGTTCCAACGTTTTCAAACTCAACGGTCAATATTTATGAGCTTTCAATCGAGGATAAGGGGGGAAGTAATAGGTTCGCCGTTCTCAACGAGTTAGCTAAAACGCATTCGTAATTTAACCGGTTTTAATTTATTTACAATACAACAAGTAGTTTTTTTTTAAATTTAAATTAACAAACCTTTTTTTCATGTCCGCAATACCCATAAAACAATAAAAATTGTACTTTTAATGTAAGGAACGTAAGCCTCTTACATTGCTTTATAACAAGTGCGATTTATTACTTTTATATGAAATTATTTTATTCATACTTATTTTTTATTTTTTTCCATAAATTATTTCAATTTGGAAGGCAGACCATTTATTGGATAACCAACACCTCTGCCATAGGTCACCCCAAAGGCTCGCTACGTTTGGGGACTTAGCAGGGGTGCCCGGGTTCATGGGGTGAGATTTGTCTTGGTCGTCGATGCCATGGATCTGCCCACCAGCTGCGTGGCAGGTCGGATTGGGAGAGACTAGGAGAGACTAGAGTTAAGGGAGACCATTGCATTCCTTAGAAGGACTCTTTCATGAAAATCGCCTTGTACTTGTACTTGTCTCGCAGGGGAGGATGGATTCATACGTGCGTCACTTCTGGACACATTAACCCCCAGATTCCTACCAAAACCTCGTACCTTTTTCATTCTCAGAATTTCCTCTCCTTCCTTTTCCTAAAAAGACTCTTCACAAAGCATCCGCATAGATGACATAGACTTGGAGGGGGGAGGGGGGGGGTTATTTTTTCAGAGCTTCCCGTGTGGATCTAGTGTAAAAATTTAAAAAAAAAAACAAATTTTGAACGCAATATTGAATATTCGATAATAATATTTATAACCCATTCGAAATTTCACATTTTCTGGTTTTCCTTCACGATTAATTAAAATAATTCACTTAAATCAACCTCTTCATTAAGAATTGGTTTGCGCTTACAACCCTAGACTTATTTTCCATCAAACACCCCTAGCACATTCCAAATGCAACTGTTTTACAATAAAATTATAATAAGGATAAAAAAAACAACATCCATTAGGTGCCCTGAAAGAATCCAGTACAAACTGTGCTGGATGGTTTGTAAATCCATCAATGAAATGGCCCCACTTTACATCTCTGAACTATGCGTCCCGGAAAACACTGGTCCAAGGCAGTCAACCCTTAGATCAGCAACACCATCAGCTCTAGGTAGACTGATAGAACCTAAGCGAAAGCCAAATAATATAAAGCCAAAAAATAAAGTACATGTACATTTTTGGGCAGCTTCGCGATAATTGGTCAGTTGCATTGTACATATATAATTTTGTATCACAGATCGAAGAACCGTAAGCCAAGTAATTTAGCCATAAGTTTTTATTATTATTATTTTTTTTTTTTATTTGATATACATATATTTATTTACAAAAGAAAATCATAGGTCTTAAAATCTAATTACAATAAAATAGTTTGTTAACGAATCTACCCAATTCAATAAAGAAAATATTTCTCGTGTTTGAATTGGGGAGAAGTGCCATTACAAAGGTAAAAGAAAGAAGAAAAAATAATTAAATAATGATAATGTTTGTTTAGTCTGTAGTTAGAAGTAAGAGTATATAAATGTATTATATTTGTACATCGCCCTTGAGGTGATTTTTCACACGATTTTTGTAACTTCATATCTTTACACCTGGGGTGCTAGCATGGTCAATCGATATGAAGTTACCGACCGATTGTCGGTAACTTCTCATCGTTCCCTAGGACAACTAAGATCACTAACGTACAAACGACAGTTGATATCGAATATATTAAGGTCACTTAGTCATTGTGAACTGTCACCTATTCATATTTTTATAAGAAAAACTCTCTTTTTAACTTTTGTAGGTTATTCAATAATAAAGGTAGCTGCCAATAATATGGAAAAAAACATTAGTCGAAGATAATATTGTTAATTCTGAAATTTGAAATATGAAGTTGACAATTACGACAGTCTCATAATAGATCGCAGTAGCCCAATTGGTAGAGGTGTGTGTCCCGGTAAGACGTAAGGTTCTGGGTTCGAGTCCCAGTTGCGACCGTTATCTTTTATTATTTTTCTGTCTTGTTCATTTTCATATTTAAAAAAATTAGATTATTATTGTTATCTTCTTCTTCAATGATATGTCACCTATTCATTGCGATCTGAAGTTGTCCTAGCATCCCTGATCTCAAAATTGGCAACTAGAATGAGGTGGAAATGATCACGACGATAGCCAACCTCCGTTAGAAGAGGGAAAATAAGAAGAAAAATATTAGGACAAAAAGTAGGTAGTAGTAGTAGTCCTACTTTTAGCGCTTATTTGCTTCCCATCTGGATAATAAATGCTTTGGTGCAATGATCGGCAATTAATAGTTGGTATTATGAACATATAACATGTGTGTGTTGGTGTTATTTGTGTTGATGTTGTTAATCATAGTTACTAGTTCCTATGGATGGATACTTACTTGAATATCGGAATATTCCATTTCACCCAGCCGGATTCTCAATAATTCATGAACAATTTTGCATTCAGATTAAACTTTCTGGTCTACTCGGTGTTAATAATTGCAGAGATTCAGCAGTGAATCGAGATATACAGGGTGTTAAGCATCGTACTTGACTTACTTTAACCAGTGATTCCTGACATTATTTGAAGGAAAAAAAAATTAAATAAAATTTTGGTCTCCGGTGACATTTGCGATTTTTTTTTTTAAACATAAAAATTTGTAGGTATTGGGAAGTTAGGGGCGTGGTGAGGGGTTGGTTGGTTACTTGGCTTAGAGATCAGTGAAGACATGTGGAAGACATTTTTTTTTTGATTTTGAAGAAAAAGTTTTTGAAAAAAAAAGACATCTAAAAAGTCACCGGAGACCAAAACTTTGATTACATTTTTTGCTCCAAATAATATCAGGAATCACTGGTTAAAGTAAGTCAAGTACAATGCTTAACACCCTGTATTTGTATCGACGCTTGAAAGGATAAATGGCTAAAGGGCCATTTTGTTAAATGTTCAGGAGAGGTTTTTGAAAGTTTAAAAATCATAACTTTGAAAATCATTATCTGATTTTGTTGTCGCTTGAAAATTATAAATCCGTTTATCAAACCTAATCAATGTTTATACATATTTATTTAATAATATTAAAATGTATTCAGAAAAAATGACTAATGTGCAGGTTTATGTTATTTTCACGCAAGGATGAATAACTAAACTCTTTGAACTACACATATCAATGTCTCATCAGAGAGGAAAAATACCTTACGGACAAATAATGTAGTGAGGAATAAAAGCTTATCATTAGAAAAGTAATACATATTCCAATCATTAATGTATGATGATCCACTGTAAGTGATATCTTGACTGACATAAAGACTTACACACATACTGTGGTAATTGGGGTAAATTTTATTATAAATTTTTTTTTATTAAATTAAATATATTTTCATCGCCAAAACATTTGTACCAAAGTACCTCGTTCTCACTGTCCTATTCAATTTTTAAATGATTTATTTAAACATTTAAAAAATTTCAGAATTGAAGAATAATATTATACCAATAAATCTAAACGAAAACATGAAAAGAACAAGATACAAAAAATAAAAAGCTAACGGTCGCAACTGGGACTCGAATACAGGATCTCTTGTCTTACTGGGATAAATATTAATTTATTTATTTTATTCTTTAACTTTTAAATAATTACATATTAATTAATTTATTTTATTTTTTATTCTTTACTTAATTTATTCTTAAGTTATTTTTTTCATCTCATGTTTCAAAATTAAAAAATAACAACAAAAAAATACGAGTGTGCCTTAGACCACACGACTGAAGTAAATACTTCTTTAGTAATCTAATCTAATATATTTTTTTGGAAATTTATTTTAATAATGTTTATTATTAAGTTCTCAAACGTTCCATTTTAAAACTGGCCTTGTAAGCCGAAACAGCTGTCATAATAATAAAAACTATAACACTTGCCGAACTTAATAATAAACATCATTAAATTAAATTTAAATTAAATAAAAATAAAAAAAATTAAATGGAATTCTACGAATTAAACACAAAAACAATAAATAATCTAATTTTCTTCCTGGCATCGAATAAAACCATTCCAATGATCAGTGTAAAAGAATCTATATTGAAGATTCGTTTGTTTTGTTACCAATCATCGTGACAAATCAGTCGTTTCAATATACTGAGTTCGCACACTCTAAACGAAAATTTTATTAATTTTATTATGGGAATAACGCTTGGAATGGGATTGTTGATTTAAGTCTTACAAAGTTTAAAATAAAACTTTTTTGATGCGGATTCTAGTTAGAGAGCGACGTTTATTCACATTTGCAGCAGGAAATTCAAAAAATTCCAATCGAAAAATTTCTAGTTATTAGTTTGATTTCACGTTTAAAATGTTAGAAACAAAAACATAGATATTGTCAGCATAAATGCCAGCACCCATTCCAAACGTCATTACTATGGATTTGAGCACTGTTGTTATGATTAGATTGTGAGAAATGAACCTCAAAATGAATTTAAATTTATTCTCGTTCGCCTCCGTAACGTACGTAACGTCCGATATTACGCCTCTCGTAACGCTGTAATTTCCATAACGCATTTGCCAGTTTACCCCTCAAGACAAGCGTGCTTAAATAAGTATTTACTTCAATAATATCTTCGACTCATTCGTCCCATGTTTTTTGGCCGCTACCATTTTAAAAGATCACAAAGTTCTAAAGAATTGGTTTGTAACCTAGATAGTGTCTCAGATAAACATATGTTGTTCTTTTTAAAATGTTCGTTTAGATTTATGTGTATTATCTTTTTCTTCAATTTTCTATTAGATTGACGGGTACGACGTTCAAAAGTTATTATTTCAAGAGTTTTTACAATAAAAAAAGAATTTCAGAATAAAAAAAGTTAGGTGAAAAATATTTTGACTTATAAAAAATATGTTCATGTAGATGACTTGCAAACTTGAATACCAGTTTTTTTTTAAAGTTCGTTTTCATAATTAAATTAATTCTACAAGTTTGAATTTTATTAAAGCCCGCGAAGACGCCGGCAAAAGTATAATACCTTGCGGGAGAGTTCGTGACGTCACCCGGTCCTTTATTATGTTAAATGTAAGGTAAAATATAAGTATTTAAGTTTGCATGTGAATATTGATAAAAAAAAGGATTCAACTTCCTTATTGTTTCAGTACTTTGTACTTGGTATTTAAGAAAACAAAAAAACAAATAATATTATATTGCATAATGCTGTCGTTGACTATTACTATCATAAATCTGCCTTTGAGAAGTCGCACTGAGGTTAAAATCACAGAAAAAGTCCCATTTGTATATGGTTATTGAGGGTTTCTCCTCCCCCTCCCCCCTTCCTCATTTTCCGATAGGTGATCTGTAGATGCGCGCCACACCAGTGGTATCGGTAACAGGTTTAACAGAGTAGTGGTAAATAGAACGTGTTAAAATAATCAGTTAGTTTAGGAGTTAGGGTTTTTTTCCTTGACGTATACGTTTTTTTTCTCATATGATTTAAAAAAAAATTAATTCGCAATAATAAACATTGAGGTCAATAATCGAAATAAAAACTATCATATCTCAGTTGGACCAAATTACACACAGTAAGCCAAATTTCATCAAAATCGGTTAAGTAGTTTCGGAGTTTACCTTGGACAAACATTGTGACGCGAGATTTATATATATATACTAGCTGACCCACTTACGCGAAACACAACGCCATCTACTGGATAGTTACCCAATCTTGAAAACCAAGTGACACCACTTGGTTTTCAAGATTGGGTAACTATCTATATGTCAATAAATTAACTCACACAACCATCTGTCAGAAACTTATGGAACAAATAATTTCAAATTATTATTCCATAACAAACATTTAATTGGCAATAATAAATATAGAGAACAATAATCGAGATAAAAACTATTCAGTCTTTTAAATTGGACCAAATTACACACAGTTAGTCAAGTTTATCCTGGACGAACATGGTGACGCGAGATTTTTATAAATAAGGATAAAGAAGAAAGATATATTATAAAACAAAAATAAATAAAATTTTGTTCTACAAATTAAACTTGATAAAAAACTCTAGTATCTCTGTATAGCTGCAGAAAGGTCTATTTACACGAAAGAAAATTTAAAAAAATAGTTCAAGCGACTAGTGGCTCACGGTACATATTTACATTGAAAACTTTATGGAAATTTAATCTGGACACGGGTTTCGTTGAGTCCACGTGTAACAGCTCGCTATTCGGTTTGCATGAAAACTGATTGAGCCTGAGTACACATTGTAGGTTTTGATCCGCAATAACACAGGTGGGTGAAAACCCACCTCTTACATGATGGGTGAAAAAATACACAAAACATGTTTAACAACCTTCACTGCGTTTATTGAAAAAATTAAATATAAATATATTCATTTAAAAAATATGAATGTTGTTTTATTTTCCTAGAGTATATTGACCATTTTTTCAAACCATTGAGGGCTTCTTCATATCTATGTAAACGGCTACTATTATACAAATGACTTCATATAGGTACAGCGTACACATTGACGGCCCCAATGGTCTAGGATTCGCAATACAAATACCGTGGGTTCAAAATCCGTCGTGCACAAATTAATTCTATTAAATAGAGTTTTATTTTTTCACAAATTATACAAATTCCAGATAAGATAATATTGGAAAATACTCCCACGAACCCCCCCCCCCCCCTTATTAATTCCCCTCCGCCACTCCCAGATTCCCCTCCACTTCCCCCGTTTTTCCCTGCCGCTAAACTCCATAAAATACACCCATTTTCCAAACAACTCGCTTTGGCCTATTTCAATTTTTTGTGCAAATTTCGTGATGCCAGAGCTAGCTTTTTAAATTATAGCCTAATTCTTATTCTGATGTATGAGCTATATTATTGAAAAGTTTCATTAAAATCCATCCAGTAGTTTTTGCGTGAAAGAGTAACAAACACACATACATCCATACAAACTTTTATTACATACATTCGTGAATCCACCGTCTCACTGGCTCCATACAGGAGCAGTTGGGACTCTTGTGCGGTATTCACATAACAAAATAATAATGATAAAATTTAGAAAATTTATTTTTTTAAAGTGCAACTGTTTTACTAACGGCCTACATTTTCCGATACCTGGTCTATGCATTGGCCCCTTTGAGAAATTCACTAACGTCGCTGATTTTGTGTCTTTTTACCCTCACTGACAAAGGTAGTGCACGCGGTTCTCTTATCTTCAATTACACATCCGATAGCACTTGACAACATTCAGCAACCCGAGGCTTCATTAAAGAAAATAAAGCTTGTATTTCAAATATACAAGAAAATAATGTCACCAGAAATTTCGGTGTAAGATAATTAAGACAAATTCACTCTTCTAAGTGGAGCCCAACATATCCACCTTCCTCCCCACTTTTCAACCCCCTCATCCCCACAGCACATCACGTATCATAGAGTCTGCCAGAAAATTCCCGCAGACATTTAAGTAATGAACAAAAACGCATTTCAAAAGGAGAAGTTCACTTCATACTTCCTGGAAGTATCTCAACAACATCCGTATTTACTACGAAGGGTGTCACTAAAAAGGTTAAAGAAAATAATAATCACTTGAGCGCTTTTTGCCACGATATGGTACTATTTCCAAAACCACGGATTGCTTTGTTGACAAAATATGGCAAATATTCTAGAGGTTCTTTAAAGTGTTTTAAAGTTCATGATAATTTTTTTTAAATCCTACGATTATGTGATAAAAGACAAAAGATAGGTGAATTCATTGGCTATATAGAACTATAATCAGTTTATGTGTCTCCACATTCAAATTCAGAGGAATGATTTTTTTAATGTGACATTTTTTCACTTTCCGACATCCAATCAAGCTGAAACTTGGCAGATTAACTTGGATGAAATGATAGTACAACTAGCTCGTGCCGTTCGACACTTAGGACCATGACGGAAAGTCGAACCGGTTTCAATACATAATAAAAATATATATATTGTTTTGGATAGATTGACAATGGTTTGAATTGTCGTTTAATGTGAATACCGAATCTGCTCCCGTCTGGAACCCAATGGGGGAATGTTGTGAGTCTGAAGGTAGTAGTGAGAGGAAGGATTTAAGGAAGAAGGAAGGTGGGAAAGTACCTGGTTATTCAGATAAACACGTCTAAAGCCATTTTAAGCAACGTTTCAATTCTGAATGGTGGTCTTACACCAGGGCGATACTGAGAGTATCTTCCACTCTGGAACGTGCCGCATATATACTATATATTATTTTTAATAATTAATTGTGAAATTACACAAATTAATCCAATAAAATTTATTTTCGCACGCTGGGTTTGAACCCGCAACCTTCGGATTGGGAGCCGAGAGCCTTACTACTCGATTACGAGTATTTATTTTATTTTCCCTTAGCCACCTTTTTTTTCCTTCCTCTACCTCAGTGTTCCCAACTAGTGGTACGCGTACTCCTTAGGGTCGTACGAGGTTGCTTGAAGGCGTACTGCAACCTGATTTCTAAGAGACACGTCGTACACATTTGTCCCATTAAATTTAAAGAACAATGATGATTTTCATAATGATTTTCATAATTATTAGAAAATATTAGCCATTAATCAGGATTACGATGATTAAATTAACGTGTTGTAAAATCAATTTAATTTTTTATTAATAATTTTGGCTGTGTCGGAAACGCGATTATTGGTGCTTTCTCGGAAGAAAATATATTTGGGAACCACTGCTCTAGCTCATAGCCTTCAGCATCAGAACATTTTATAAAATAGAGGAAACCATAGGTCGATGAGATCCAGAAAGATGGAACTATAATAAATTGTGCTTTAACCGGCCATAATGTTTCATCACATTTTAAAATAATTAAAAAAAAAATTAAAAATAATAAAAAAATAACGATTTTATATTGAAACTGTTTTTATTATACATCGCATACAAAAAAAAATACAAAAAATAGTTACATTTGACAGTAATTTGTGCTTCCTAAAATATAAAATTCTTTTTAGTTACTCCATAGTCGTTATTTTCCTTGAAAGTAATTTCCGATCTATCGAATACTCATTTCCTGACACTGTTTGACGACTTGTGCGCTTGCTGTATTAGCATTCTGAGAGAAAAATATCATTCAACGGATGGATGATTTATGTACTCTCCTGTATATTTATTAAAAATTCTTATTCTATAAATTAATTGTTCATTCACTCTAAACACTGAGATTTTTCAGGTTGTGCATCTTAATAATTATTTATTTTAAATTGAAAATTTTCGTTGCTTTGGAACAGTTATAAAATACAGGGTATAAAATGTTATAAAATTATTTTATCTCCAAACATGTTGCCTTAAGGAAAAAAATTCCCTCAGGTCCTTTGAAAAAGTTTTCCAAAAATTCCATCATCTTTTGGGGATGCTGTGTGAGCGGCAAGACCCGACGAGTTTTTTTTTCGAAAAAGGTCTGTGTGAGCTAATCTTGTTAAATGCATTTTCTAAGAACCTTGGAATGTACCACTAAAGTTAAATTAAAGAAACCATGTTAAAACAAAACAAAAAATGTTGTTGTTATGTTGTTGTTGTAAGGGTTGTCAGGTTGGTGCATAATTTCTATCTATTTTGTAATCAGATAAAATTACACTTGCTGACATCTGCCTGACAGCTGCTGACACCACTAAAGCATCTATTGACGAGCTCAGTCGGATGGTTATTCTTTGACTTTTGATAATTGGCATACGGAGCTCCGGGCCAAAAAGCCCTTATCCCTTTCATCATGAGTTAAAGGTTATTCCTCGCCCGATCTGGTCTTACTACTGATAGGATAACTTTCGGTAACTTCTTATCGTTCCCTAGGACAACTGGAGATCGCTAAGGTACAAACAACAGTTCGTTAGGTGAGAGTGAAAAGGTTCCACAGTTTTGAGATACGAGAGCTTAAACTTTTGAATTAATTTATTTTAAAATTTAACAAACCTTCCGATAAATTTGCTATTGCAAACAGTTAGCAATTTATAATATTTTTATTAATGAAGATAGTATTAGCGAAAGTCAATCGAAAATCCGAAACAGAAAAATCAGAAAAAGATATGGATACATCTGGGACCCGAACCCAGGACCTCTGGCAATCCGGCCCAAGATCCGGGTCCCAGATGTATCCATATCTTTTCTGATTTTTCTGTTACAAATTTTCGATTGACTTTAGCTAATATTTATCTTCATTAATAAAAATATTATAATTTGATGTTTAACTCATTAAGTTAAAAAGTTAAAAATGAAATAAAAATTTATTTATGTATATATTAAGCAACTAAAACACATAATATATTTTACATAACAGTTTATTTACTGTACCTAAAATAGCCGATGGGACATTTTTACTGCGAAACTTTATCGAAATGCGAAATCATTACATATTTCAGTGCTTTCACACTTATATTCATGGGTTTTGTTAATATTTTCTATTTGGCAAGATATAAAATCATCAATTTAAAATTAGTTGGACTATTTTGTAGGTGATCGGTTGGAAAATTTATTTTTTCCAGCATTTGGCACACATTTGGGGGAACGGTCCAGGGTCTATCACGGTTATTGGATTTATCGATTAGGCCTATATCTTGTCATCGTTCCCGAGCACGACTTCAGATCACCAACGAACAAAAAACGTTTGGATTTGGATTTTAGAATGTACTCAGTTCGAAAAGGTTTCATGTATTTTTTTACTTGTTTTATGACCGCTTTATAATTAAGTGTTATTTTAGATAAACATTTTAGTACTTTGTAATTACTGCTCAATCATTGAACAATATATTATTTAGGTTATTAGACATATTACATTTGATTAACTATCAAAATTACGAAATTAAAATTGCATTGATTTGTAGATAATAAAACATGCTAATTAATTCTAGAATAATCTTGGCCAACTTTCTTTATCAATATGATGAAATATTTAAAAAAATACAAAGTCATAAAAAAAAATACAAATAAAAAACTAAAAAAAAATTATTCCTTGGGTCGAAATTAAAAAATTGTCATTTTTTGTGTTTCAAGTTTCAATTTATATCGATCGTTTATGATTTTAATTTAAGCCCACGAAAATGCTTTTTTAATCCTTTTTGTTTCCTAACTTAAATGAATTTATTTTGTCAATTTTGTTTACCGCTTTTGCAATGTATTGGTGTTTGTACTGTTTTTGCAAATAAATATCTACACAGCAGGTGTGGCAAAAATAAGCCGAATTTTTTTATAAATCATTACCATGAACTCGCAATTAATCGGCACCATTGAATTTTTAATTGGCTTATATTTTATAATTAAAACAAAAACATGAAAATTATCTTGCAAGGCGTAATAAAAATCACATGTCCTCTTGACATAACATTTTTTTTATTTTGGTTGCATATTTTGGATTTAAATCCAAAATTAAAAATAAACAATTTAGATGGAATCTGTTCGAATTAAACTTTTGGTAATTTGAAATGTATGAAATAATGGTTCCAATTGTGGTTGAGCCCTTATCAACCCACACGAAATCAAAATTCTGGCGAAGTCAGAAAAATCGGTTTATAGACTATGGTGATGATTTTTTTTTTCAGAATAGTTAAATCGAAAATAAATTCCCTGGTAACAAAATCTCAATTTTCTAAAAAACATAAGTTGGAACCTTTTCACTCTTGACCTAACCTAACCTAACCTAACGAGTTGATGTCGAATATATTAAAGACGTTGTGAACTGTCACTTATCCGTAGGCGATCTGCAATCTGCGATGAGAAGTTACCGAAAGCTATCCTGTCAATCCCTATCAATCGAGTGTGTTACGGGGCCAGATCTTCATATTTTCCTCTCCTACCCAATAATCTCTGCGACGACGTTACAATAATTCTAAAAAAAACAAGATTGTGTTGGGGGTCAAAAGATAACAATACGTCAAAAATATGCCACGTACTTACTGTTGTACTTCTTATTCAGGTACCCTCAACTGTCAAAGGTTGGCTAACTTTACCGCGCTATTTTCAACTCATCGAAACCGTACGCTACTGCATACGTAAAATGCATCAATCCATTATGTTTAATTTTAACAAGATTTTAACAAGATTGTAGTAAGCTAAATATGCACCTCTAAGAAAAGTGTAACAATATCCATAGAACGAGCTCCACGCTTTATGAAACTCCATACCCCATTATAAAATATCCGGCACCTTACCTTTGCGCATAGTAAAAGTGTGATTTTGCAAAGAAATATGTGCGCCTCGCATCCTATGGCATCACATATTCCAAATCCCATTTATGAACTACCGAAGTAACCATTTTTTTTTTACTTTTCGAAAAAAGTGGCAATTAAAAATTAATACATTTTTTTATAAGAAAAACTCTCTTTTTAACTTTTGAAGGTTATTCCCATCAATGAATATATCATTGAAGAAGAAGATAGCAATAATAATCTAATTTTTTCAAAATATGAAAATGAACAAGACACAGAAAAAAAAAATTAACGCAGAACCGGGACATACGCATTAACCAATTTTGCTATTGCACCCTATTATGAGACTGTCGTATTTGTCAACTTCATATTTAAAATTTCAGAATTAACAATATTATCTTCGACTAATGTTATTTTTCCAAATTATTGGCATTATATTTTATTATTTTTCTATGTCTTGTTCATTTTAATATTTTAAAAAATTAGATTATTATTGTTATCTTCTTCTTTAATCATATAAAAATTAATTGATTCCGCATTTCAGATTATCTATTTTAATAAAATAGTAGTAATACTCGAGTGGTTAGTCTTAGCATTTTATGAAATTGGAACATATTTTCTGGTACTGATGAACTTTGAAATTTCCATGACTATCAAAAATATTAAATAATACCTTTAAATTAATGTATTTTCTATATCTTTCACTTCTTAAATTTCACATTTATAATAAGAGAGTTGAAACCAGGGTTAAAGCCGAATATATAGGTACCAGCGATATATTTTTTTTAATATATAAAATAAAGTCGGGTTAGTTACACCATTTATAACTCAAGAACGGCTGGATTTTTATGATCTTTGATTTGTCTCCCTCCCGATTAACAGAATAACTATTAAAACACCGGAAAAAATCAAGGGAAAACTAATTATGAAGAAAAATAATTTTTTCATATATTTTGTATGGAACAGCTTTTCAAATAATGTGCGTTGGTCGACATAATTTGAATCAATTCGAACTGTCAATGGTGTAGTGTGCCGAACATTTCGTGCTTAGTCAACAGCTCAATTTCATTTTTTGAACTTAGAGTAGGTACCTATTTATTTTAACTAAATAAAAACTTAATTTATTTCAACTAATAATTTAAACAAAACATTTATTGATTCTGAGGCAGTGCGAAGTTTTCCGGGTCAGCTAGTTTTATATATAATAATAAAAATTAGATAATTTGTAGAGCGCTATTTTTGTGAAAAATCTTCTCAGGAGCCTTGTAAAGAGGTACAATGTATGTATTTTGATTTCTGTTTAAGCCTTCTACATTAATAACATATAGGCGGTTTCCGTTATTTCTTTTGATCAAAACCTGATCATCTATCAAGGAGCATTAACTACCTTTTTTTTTAAATATAAAAAATAAATTGTTGATTTATTATTTTAACTGCTCCGATACACTTGTGTCCAAAAACCTTTAATCTCAATAAAAGTGGTGTACTTTATCAAAGTTTTACGTATAGTAAAAATAATTATTGTTGGTATAAAACTTAATTAACGGCACACTATAGCGCCTTCAGGCCCAGCAACAATCTCCAGAACTAAAGGAGAGCAGGATTTTTTATTGCCCGATTCACCTGGTGGACCACCTGTAGTGGGGTGCTTCGCGAGGTACACCCCCCCCTCCCTTCCCCTCCCCAGCCGTACAGACTCCCCCTCCCCAGCTCACGGCAGGTTGCAAAAAACCGGACCCGCAAATCTGTCAAAGGAATGCGAGACACTGTACTTAATAGGTGCCTCCTTAACTTACAGTTTGGCGAAAATTTTTATAATTGGTGTGCGCGGGTACTTTGTGGCAATAATTAAACTACTAATGCGTGTTGTGTATGAACCACAATTATTTTTGTAATAAGGACATTACACAACACTTCATCCAAATAATTAGAATCTTCTGCTTATTTCCAAGTCTGCCATTTCTGGATAGATGTATCTCTAATTGCTTCCGGGTATATACAAAATTTTGGAACATAGCCTGCCATTTCCTCTCTCCGCACTTTTTTTTCTATTAGAATCTATTATTAAACATCCATTAATAACGAAGATGTAAAGAAACAATATTTATTGAGATAGGTGCGCTTTGCTTGCATTTACAAAACGGAATTTTGTAAATTACAAATTGGGTGTTGTGAAATACATTTTTTATGCAGAACGGAGAGAAACTATCAATTCGGCACATTAAAAAAAATATTGAAGACAATCAACCTTTAAAAATATATTTTTCTACTAAAATACCTACATCTATTTTTATTATGTAGTGAAACTGTTTCGAGTTTCCGCCACGGACCTACTCCATCATTTGTGCTATCATTTCATCAAATATCAGAGAAATGCGTATGTGTGCGCTTCTGTGGGCGTGAATACCACCAAAAGTTGATAAAATTCATTGTCGTCGACAACTAGTCTACCTGTCGAGTTTCAGCTAGATCGGATCACCCCACATTTCCACTTTCAAGAAAAAAAAAGTGGAATTCAAATGGATGTATGTCCGAATACCATAAATTCGTTTGTTAAATGCCCTTTTTGACAAATTCCTTTCAACTGAGCTTTTCTCTGTCTAAGAACGCCACTTTAAATTACTTATTTTATAAAGAAGCCCTTCTTATTTCACGTTATTCCATCAGTTGTGTTCACAATTTACAAAGCTCACTAATTACTCATATTATTTATAATAAATCCACATAGTTACCAACCTACTCAAGATATTATGTATAAGATTAGAGAAAAATATAAAGAAATTACGGTTTAACATTTTTAGTATAAATTACAAAAGTTGATAAAATTGTTAACTTGAAAGTGGGTTAATTTCCACCATTTTCCATTGGAAATTAACCCACTTTCAAGTTAAATCGTCAAAGTGAAATTCAAATAGATGTATGTTTGTTAAATGCCCTTTTTCACAAATTCCATCCAACTGAGCTTTCCTCTGTCTAAAAAACGTTACTTTAAATTACTTATTTTATAAAATAGCCCTTCTTACTTCAGGTTACTCCATCAGTTGTGTTCACAATTTACATAGCCCACTAATTACTTATAATAAATCCACATAGGTACCAACCTATTCAAGATATACATATATCAAGATTAGAGAAGAATATAAAGAAATTGCTGTACTTTGGTATTTTACGGCAGAATGTATTTATCTAACAAACCATAATTAAAAATATGCCTTAAGAATATGAAGATAATGTTGGTGGTTTTCAGTCGAAGTGTGATATTGTTAAATATGACCGAATAGGAAAGGGATACATTGGCGCAGTGGCCCAGAAAGCCGAAGGTCCTTGAGTCCCAGATGTAACCGTGTCTTTTTCTGATTTTTCAGTTTCATATTTTCGATTGAGTTTCACTACTATTATCTTCATTAATTCCAGGTGACATTTTAAAACTTTCTTCTACAAAAACATTAAAAAGGAAGTTAGGGGTGTGGTGAGGGGTTGGTTGGTTACTTAACTTAGTGACCAGTGACGACTTGTGGAAGAAAATAAAAAATTTTGAAGAAGAACAAGTTTTTGAAAAAAAAGACATCTAAAAAGTCACCGGAGACCAAAATTTCAGTAACATTTTATACTCCAATTAATTTTAGGAATCACTGGTTAAAGTAATTTAAGTACGATCCTTAATACCCTTCATGTACAAAGTGATTACCATAATCTGGGTCCAATTTTTTAAAATTTTAGTTGAAAAAGACCTTACAAAAAATGTTAATTTAAATCACAAAATTCACACGTGGATAGTGAACAAGGCTATGGACTGATAACTTCATGCTCCACATTAATATTTTGTCTTTTCTTTTAACCGCTTGGACACATAAGCTTGTTTTCACGATAATTTAACGTAGGTAGACATAGGAATGACGTATGGCCCGTACCTGAGTTATTTTTCTTTATTTTTTAATTCTTTCATTTCTATTTTCCCCTTATAATTTTTTTTCTTCCCATTTATTTGTGATATTATTATAAGATTAATGTTCTGTTACCTCGGAACATCCATTGTCTAGCGAGATTTTTTACACCAAAAAAAATTAAACTAAAACAACGTATTAAAACCATAACTATAACAAAATATATTAAAATATATATTTTAATATTTATATTGGCATTCCACTTATAAAGTCAGTATCAAAAAAATATATATTAAAAATGTATTTTTATATAATATATTATCTTAGTTAAAATTAGTTTAAATAAAATGAACAAAGGTAGGTTTATTGAGGAAATAATATTTTTATGACATGAAATAAGAATAGTAGAAGAAATCGGGTACGCCCGAGAAGGCATGACACGTCAAGTGAATCGAATATTGAGTCAGGCCATGTCAGGTGTCAGAATACCAGAAGGGCATGTATGAGACGATGAATAAACACCAGAATGTAAACGAAAGAGGAATGTGTGCCAAGGGAGAGATGTGTGGCGGTCCTTCCTCTCTGCCTACGTCTGCGGGGATACCACGTGCTGCTTAGTATTTAGTAAAACCGTCCGTGGTCGAGTGGTAACAACACTTGACTCCCAATCGGAAGGTTGCGGGTTCGAACCCGGCGTGCGCAAATAAATTTTATTTGATTAATTTGTGTTATTTCACAATTAATTAATAAAAATAATATATACTACATTTGCGGCACGTTCCAGAGTGGAAGATACTGTCAGTATCGCCCTGGTGTAAGACCACCATTCAGAATTGAGACGTTGCTTAATAATGGCTTTAGCCGTGTTTAGTGACTAGATCTGAATAGCCAGGTACTTTCCTACCTTCCTCTTCCCCATCTCCTTCCCTTCCCCACTTTCCTTCAGCCTCACAACATACCCCAATTGGGGATGCCATAGTCTCACTGGCTCCAGAAGGGAGCAGTTAAGACTCTTGTGAGGTTACTCTATAAAAAAAAAAATAAAAAAATTTAGTAAACGAAACTTATGAAAGCAGAAATAAGAACAATTCTATATTCAAAATGGTGTTAAAAGCTAACATTTTCATGAAAAATAAACTTTTCATTTGCGTCAGGCTTCGTATTTTGAAATCCACATTAATTTGGTTCACCCGATTAAATTTTAATTGCCGCACTTGCATGAAGAAGGTGAAAAATTGATAAATTCTGCAAACATTCAACGGGAATCAATTTTGTGCAGGAAAATTCACCCGGTGCAAGCTGTGCGAAAATGCACTTTAATGCGTTGATTTGTCGTCCCCGCGCTACAATTGGTCGGGCGCTCGGTCGCACACCCGCCACCCGCACCACCTGGCGGGCTATATAAAGGCCGGCACCTACCCCGCAACATTATTAGTTTCCGAACTCCCGGCGGAGCATCAACTGTGTCGGAACCCGGTTCCCTCAACCTTTGCTTTCCGTGTTATTTGAATTCGAAGTGCTACAATGGATATCTTCGCGGTGCTCTTATTAAGTTTAGGACTAATTGTGTTTGTGGTGGCAGCTGGCATTCGGGACAGCGATGCCGCGGCCATGGAAGAGACCATGAAACTACTATCCATCAAGCAGAACGCGCTGTCAGCTCGGCATGTTCTGGAGATGACCGCTGTGAAGAAAGACATCGAACTGCTAAGGTAGGAGAAAAACAATCACACCATTTGATTTTATATTTAATTGCAGCTTTTTGTTTAGCTTTAGCAGCTTCTACGAAATGGAAAAGTTTTCATTCGTTCGAGAGTTTGGAATGTAATTTAAAACTGCCAAAGGATGTTATTTTATTGCTTGTGTTAATTAATTTCTAGGAAGCGATTACTTTATGCAAGCGGAATATGTGGTGATTCAAAATGTTTGCTGTTACTTTAATATAAATATATGTGTTGTGTACAAGAGTTTGAATCCCTCAACTTTAAAGGAGAGTGTTTATAAGTAATGCGTTTTTGCTTCATTTAAAAATGTTTCGATTCGTTCATTTTTCAATTCATGAAAAAACATTTCAAAGTTAGTAGGCAAACATTTTAAAACATATTTTGGGGAGCTTTCTATTCGGTTCCTGTTGATCTATCTCGTTTTCGGGGAATTCCAGATAGGGCTTGCTGGTTAAAGAGAGATTTTCAAAAAAGGTTTGTGATTACGGAGGATTTCAATTGCGACTATTTTATTTACATGTTTTGCTGATGAATTCCTGGAGTTTTGTGACTCGAATGTAAACATGCACTTAAAATATCATTATTTGTTATTCAATGCGTAGAATACATACAAGCGATTTCTATATGCGTTTTTTCTCAAATTTCAAATAAAATCCTAAGCTTGGTGAACTTACAAACAAATTAAAAATCTGAATCCAATCCTGTCTATTTCCAAAACTGGATATACATTATACATTGTATATAAAATATAATGCGAATAACATATTATTATTATTATATTGAACGACATTTACTACTAAGGCATGTGCACAATTTTGCGTACAGTTAGTTATGTAGTTTAAATTTATGCCCCCATAATCTGAGAAACATATCCACGTGCCTCCTAGAATTGTAAGATCTTCTGAAACTACCAAACCATGTCCCTATATATTTTGAGAACCATTGCGAAGGGAAGAAGCGTATATTTTGAGGAATTATTTGAAAAATATGTTTTAATTTATTTATTTTTTCCGTCAAGGAATTCAGGTAGCATTTTGAAAGCTACAACACGTGGTTCATGGCTAGTTTGTATTTGAATGGAAAGTTCAGGAGGCATTAAAATTGTATATAAATCTTTTGAATAATTTCGCATAAAAGAATTTCTGTGTATGGAATTTAAAAAAAATTAATGTGATTTCTCACAAGACCCTATGTAACATATCGATATACCTATATATTTTTATTGTATAAACATTAACTAACTAACTACATCACGCCGTTTCACCCGCAGGGGTAGGCAGAGAGGACGGACCGCCAAACAACTCGGTCTTGGCATAAACATACATTCTATAATTATTTAATTTACTGTGTATCTGTTCCATTAACATTAAAAAAACCTTTTTGGACCAAAAATCAAATGTGACTTAGATAAACTAATGTTAAAGACAAGATTTTTTATGCATAGCACAAAGGGTAACAATTATTATAAGCAAATAATTATTAGTCTGAAACACTCATCCATATTGAAAAAATCTACGGAAAAAAGACTTGAACCCGCACCCCTCTGATTGCCGGTCAGGAGCTCTACCATTAAGCTACGGCGGGTTATCTCCTACCCGCCAAATGATTCAATATATTATGGCTTGTAATAATTGCTTTGTTCGATTTCAATTCGTTTGAAAGTAGAAATGATTAGTGCGACGATGATTGTTTGATTCTAAATGGGATTACTGTAATTATGAAGACTGATACATTTTTATGTACCCCATCTCTAAAAACATCGTCTCATTACTAAAAACTCATAATTATTTTTATTGATTAAAGACATTGAGATTTTTTTATTGATGCATAAATATTAGGTACTTATTTTCAAAATTTATATGTTAATGTAAACCTCACAGGGTACTTTGCCCGTGCTGCGAAATAATATTTTACGTTTGAATTTCCCATTTGTAAAACGCAAAGACATTTCGAAGGCGAATTAAGTAAAAAGAGCGATTATTTTCATCTGCGGAAGATAGGGTAGCATTTAACTGTTATTGTAGCTCGCCACTTACTACTTCAACTAAGTACTTTAAGGAAGGAAAAAAACATGACCGATTTAATTTGATCTGCATCATTTTTCATAAGAAATATATATTTTTTAATATAATGTCGTTACATGGAAAAAATGTCTGTCTTTTTGCTAATGCATGAATTTAAATTTTCTCTAAAAACTCCTTTTTCTTGTGGATACCGCACAAGAGTGTCAACTGCTCCCAACAGAAGCCAGTGAGACTATAGCATCCCCAATTGGGGTATGTTTTGGAGTATCTGGAATGTGGAGTATCTGGCTATTCCGATCTGGTCACCAAACAACATTTTAAGCAACGTTTCAATTCTGAATAGTGGTATGACACCAGAGCGATCTGAAAGCATCTTCCACCATTTATATTTAATAATTGAAAAATTAATCATTCTTTCATTAAACTCTTTTTATAACTTTTAATAACTCAGGTACGGGACATACATCATTCCTATATCTACCTACGTTAAATTATCATGAAAACAAGCTTATTCCAAGCGGTTAAAGGTTATTATGATTATTTTTTATGTGTCTTGTTCATTTTCATATTTTCATTTTTAGATTGTTAGTATCTTTTTCGTTGTTTGTTTTTGGGGTCTTATGCCGTGTTGCGCTACCTCCTTCTTTAACCGACGTTTCGGAGAGCGTTGCAGTGTCCATCATCAGGGCAGATCCGGCAGATCCGACGATGTGTCGACGAAACGCTTTTGGCCGTGAAAATCTAAAAACGTACCTATCTGTTAGTATCTTCTTCTTTAATGATAAAATGAGATCGATTTGCGCACGCCGGGATTTGAACCCACGACCTTCGGATTTCTAGTCGACTGTTACTTATTTCATTTGAGGATCTTCTTTCGTAGTTTTATGATAAATAAAAAAAATAAAAAGAGGTTTTTTGCACCACGCAATTTGTAGGTACTTATAACTCTGTTTTATGAAGGCGAAAATGAAGAAAGTTCTGATTTTCCTGGCTATTCAGATCTAGTCATTAAATAATATATCTAAGTCTCAACTTTTCGATAGGCACAAAGGAATTCAATCTGCATACATATAAGGTTTGCCCGGCAAGGTTTAAGTGCTCCGGGAATCTGTTTGGCCAAGTTGTCTTGTGCGACCAGACGGGGACCAGAATAGTCTCACCTGCCAGACGCGCTGAGTGGAGAGCGGTGGTATGCCTCCCGAGTAAGTGATTACATTATTTAGTGGCAGGTGCATTAGGTTACCTGGTCAAACAGACCTCTGGCTACCTATTACATTTAGTTTTATTTTCGTACCATTGTCCTCACAGCAGCCGTAAAGCCATGTTACCTGGTCTAACCTAACCCAACCTAACCCAATTTAACCTTACCTGATCTAACCTAACCTAACCTAATATAACCTTACCTTACCTTACACCACGCATGCAAACGGATAAAGTAAAATCATAAATAGTGAGTCTAAGCAAATAGTTGAAATTATAAACCTTGATAAATAATAAGCAAGGTAAAAAAAAGCGATTGTGCTTTAGACCACACGATAGAAGTAAAACTTATTTAGCTCCATCTATACGTTTATATGTATAATATATACATATATCAATTTTCTACAAATATTTATTTAAATTTATTATCGTTCGCCTCGCCTGATCACACTTTTCGTAACGCTCTCGTTAAGAATTCGCCAGTTTACTTCCCAAGTCAAGCGTGCGTAAAGAAGTTTTACTTCAATAATAGAAAGAACATTCAGGAAAAAAAAAACTAACCTTACCTTGTCTAACCTAACCTAACTTAACATAAGGTCTCCATCAACCAGTATTGGTAACAATCCAAACGAATCTTCAATATAGATTCTTATACCTGATGATTGGAATGGTTTTATTCGATGCCAGAAATAAAATTAGATTCGATTACTAAAGAAGTATTTACTTCAGTCGTGTGGTCTAAAGCACTCGTTTTTTTTTTAAATAAATCTTCTGCACTACAAATTATTTGTGTATATAAACGGAAGGACTTAAATTATTAAATTATTGTCAAGTTATACATTTTGTAGCCTAGAAATGTTTATTCTTCCCTCAAAAATCTGGCGTATTTTGTCAGATTGCACAAATATTTAAGCTTTGCAATAAAATCCAAATAAATCGAATATTTTTAAACATACCTATCCGAAAACTAAAAATTATCTTTAATATGTGATGAAATATGTTTACAGGTGATATTATTATTATAAATATAATTTTTTAAATGTTATAATTTTAATACAAACATAAACGTTTTTCTAACTAAAATTACTGATAAAGAAAAAAAAAACTCATACAGATTTTATTAGGTAAAAAGGTCTCGATATTTTAATATTTTTCTCAAGTTTCTATCGGAATTATTTTTTTAGTTTTCTATTGTTTAATTGAAGATTTAAATATACATCGTGGAGTATTCTCTTTCTAACACCGAATCATATTTTTGACCATGAGAGTAAGAGAGATACAACGATTTATGGAATAAATTAATAAATGTGTGATCAAACGGGTTAAATAAAAGTGCAATCTGCACTACATATCGCAAAGTGTATTATTCTTTTACCTTTAAAAGTGTATCGCTATTATTGTTTGTGGCATTAAGATGATACCCGGTGGTGCAGAAATAGATTTTACTAAAATATTGCTGTCACTGTTGCTCTTACTCCACCGGATATTGAGCGAAAGGGACAATGCACTGACACCTAACTAAAATGGAGGTTTTGTATTCCCCACTTTTCTCCTCCAAAAGTGGACTGATTTTAATTTTTTTTTTTACCAACTACATAAGAAAAAACTATTCTATGTCTGTAAGTTTTGCTTTTTTAAAAAAAAACATTGTCTGGTTTGTATACAGAACATCTTTTGACGGCGTTTAAACCAGTCAATTTTATTGATTTTTGGAAGGTCATAACTTCTATAAAAAGTAACTTATCAAAAAAAACAAAAAGTACCGACACGCTAGTAGTTGATATCTATTTTATGCAAAAACAATATTTTCTCTAGGGTTAAAATCCAGAGAGATAAATATGGAATACGTTTGTATGGAAAAATCACCGCCGGGTATCCTCTTAAAAGTGTATCGCTATTATTGTTTGTGGCATTAATAACGTGCGTGGTTCGCGGTGGAATTCCCGTTCCCATTTTGTTGTTTTCTTTTGTGGAAGCCTTCGGCGCGGGAGGCAAGTGCGCTAGGTATTGTGCAGCGGTTGAGGATATTTCAATGGCTATTCAATATTTCACAGAAAGGAGGGCTGCTTTGCTACAAACCGAAATCAATTCGTACGGCCAGGTGCGCGTTTCCGTCAGACGCCGAGATTGCCAATGGCCTCATGTTTAATGAACGAGATAATCTAGAATCTAGACGAAATAAACGAGGCGGGCTTCTTTCGATGCTTTGCGAGACAGACTCTCTTCTTCCAATACTGTACTGAAATTAAGGAATTCGAAAAATCTCAGTCAGCTAAAAAGGCAGCTGAGTTTTGTATTTGTATAATATGTGAGCATGTTAAACAATAACAACGATCATAAAATTTGCATCCTAATTCGATATCGGAAACTATTTGACGAAAAAATACTAAGATTTTTCTTTTTAATGCATGTAAAATAGTTTGTATATTTATTGTAAAAAATACTAAAATACGCAGATCTAGAATTAAAAAGTTTGGGACAACATATTGTAAGAGTTTTTTTAACCTTTTAAAACTCTTTTACTCTTATATGATTTAAGATTTTCACGGCCAAAAGTATTTTTGTTGTTTATTGTTGGGATATTATGCCATGTTACGATAACTCCTTCTTTCTTTTACTTTTCTTATTATAT
Organism: Limnephilus auricula; assembly: GCA_951813805.1. Classification (NCBI taxonomy): domain Eukaryota; kingdom Metazoa; phylum Arthropoda; class Insecta; order Trichoptera; family Limnephilidae; genus Limnephilus; species Limnephilus auricula. The sequence continues at coordinate 30,919,484 of OX638391.1, forward strand.
TTTTACAAAAGCCTGAACTGGGACACGCTGGATCGATTTTATGGGTCACCGCTACAGTTTTTAGCTTACAATACATTTGTATCCTTAGTTTGATGTTCTTTTGAACTTTGAAGTGTGCACTGAAAACAACACGAACTATTTTAAGACTGTGCAATGAATTCAACAAAAAACATTAACTCAAAGTCAATCTTTCCAATAGCCGTTCTTTTTTTCATTCGCTAGATTAACCCGCCGATATAATACAGTTATTTTTTCAATATATATATATATATAGTGGTTTATAATGGTTCCGTCATTTCAGTTAGGTTAAACCCCATAATTAAAATTAATTTAAGTAGTGTAATTTCTCGTGAAAGTAGGTAATTAATTAATTTTCCGAATGTTCGGATTCGTTCGGACTCGTTCGGTTGGTTAAATTCATTTTGTGTTTATAAAATATGTATATAGATATAGTTTCTTTTTTCAATTATATAGTCTTTATTAATTTATTAAGTTAAAAGAAATTTACATTTCGCTTTCTTAACTTAACTAGGTATAAAGTACTAAAATTAATTTTGTTCTTTTAACTGGAAATTATAAATTTGAACACCCTCGTGGCCATTGCTTCTCTTGCCACTTTTATTTTAACAGTTGTTTACGCAGAGTAATTTTTTTCATTTAAATAATACAGTTAGGTTAAAATCCCACATTTTCAATTAATTTAGTGTAATTTCTCGTGAAAATAGGTAGTTAATTAATTTTCCGAATGTTCCGAATGCTATTGGTTAGCGGCTCTCTTGTTTATTAACGACAATGCATGCAAAGAGTTCGCATTTTCTGTGTGCACAATCAGTCTCTGGCTTTGTCTATGACGCGTCAAACAGTATTGACGGACTGGAGTCTGTGGCGGATAATTCGGCAGGACGACTGACGACTGACGAGCGGAGTGATTGTTCATTTCAGTTCAGTGTGGCATGGCGTCGCGTCGGTCCTGGTGCTTGCTGTTCCGTTCCATTCGCCTCCAGCCGCTTCCGCCGCGGGCGCGCGCTTCCTGCGGCCCGGCCGTGGCCACCATTCAGAATCGGTTCACCGGATAACTCACAAACATGCTCATTTCCATTCAGAGCGATTTCACGGCGGCCATTGTTGTTGATATTATTAGACGCCGGCTTTTTAACAGACCGGTGGCGGCGGTGGCCGACCCAAAGCAAAAGGAACAAACCCCCTCGAAGCCCCAACAAACTCCAGTACAACTATTATGAACCTTTTGTCGATAGCATTATTTGGACAAATAAAAATTCAAGATCTGTATTCAAAAGCGGTTATGACCGGTGGCCGGAACTCAAAGGTTATGTAAGGGGAGCGTAAGGGTTCTGATCCTTCTTTCCTTTGTACTAATTGTTATATTATACAGCATATCGTACTGCCATAAGTCAAAATATGTAAAGCTGGAATAATGATAATAAGAATTCCGCTAAACTGTCACGGTGCACAGTTATTTAGAGCCAGATACAAGATAACATTTTTTTTAAGTTACATCTAATTTAATGCAATTGATGGCTTAATACCAAAAGATACCATTTCTCCTTTTTCGCGAAAGTTAGTTATGACTTAGAAATCTAGAATTTTTCAAGGAACACCCAAATGTGTTATAATGAAAAACATTCAAATTTGGGAGGCGGGAATGGGTACCGCCGCCCCGGGAACCATTTATTGGATAACCAACACCTCTGCCATAGGTCACCCCAAGTGGTTCGTTACGTTTGGTGGCTTAGCTGGGGTGCCCGGGTTCATGGGGTTCATTGTCTCATGATCTAGATGTTGGTTCATGATCTAGACACACTGAACCCCAGATTCCTACCCAACCTTCATACCTTTTCCTTCCCAGAACTTCCTCTCCTTCCTTTCCTTAAAAATACCCTCCACACAGCATCCCCATAGATGATATAGGCCCTGAGGGAAATTATTTTCCTCAGGGCCTCCTGTGTGGACCTAATGTAAAAAAAAAAAAAAATGTATTAAGACATCTGTAGCATACATATTACATAGATATTAATATATCTAACCATGAACGCCAAAAGATCGGAACCGAGAATTTAAATCAAACAGTATTTCGTTTTTTTTATATCAAAATTGTCCTTCAAAATCTTTTATGGCAAACAAACTGTATTTCGTTTTTTTTGTATCAAAATCGTCCTTAAAAATATTTTATGTCAAACAATTGAAAAAGAACTGTAACAATAACGTGTCTTATCTTATTTTTGACAGTGAAATGAAAATTTCCAAGCTTTTTATCACATGATGGAATATAGACTTTGAGCAGAATATATTAGCAACCTAAACATTCCTGACAGAATACATGTTCATGCTACCAAAGAAATCACTGTTTGTTTTCTGCTTTTGAAAACTTTTAAAAATATAACGATGTTCTTTCACCAATATACAAAAAAAGATCTTTCACTTTTTACTATTACCTACATTTCTTAAACTTTGAATTGGAAAGTCAAAAAAAACACACCAAAGTTTAAAAGTCAAAAGCTGAAAGTCAAAAACCGTTAAGTAAAATGACATGTAAACGGTGGAAAAGCTCAAGTTCCCAGCTTATTAAGTATTAGTTCCCACTGCCACTATGTTATGCAGAAGACGGTTAGCCCGCCGACACGGTCAATGGGCCACCGGTTGCTCTCAGAGGGTTAGCCCAGGCCCGTGCCGCTCCACTATTACTGGAATACGTTCAGGTCGCTCAGGTCGCTCAGTCACGCAGGGAAAACCACCTCACTAACTTGTTCGTATCCTTTGAATAGTGTTTCTTAAACTTATAAAATTCAAGAATTCCAGAGTACCACTTTAAATAGTACAAAGTTTTTTTTAACGTGAAAAATATTATTTTAAATTGTAATTTTTCTAAAATATATAATATTCAATAAAACATATAATATTATTTCTTTCAAATCCTTTATTGATAAATCTTGCATTTTCTTAATTATCCCTTGTTTTTGCCGATACACTTTCACACATGATATTATATAATTGAACTAAAATTCCCTCACCAAACACAAGAGCCTCGTCTCTTTATGGTGAGGAAAAGCTATTCGTATCTACTATTTTAACACTGTATAAAATGTAAAAATTGTGTATTTATTGTTAAAAAAAAAAACTTATAAATATAAAAAAATAAATAAAAAATCAATTAAAATATATACTGTAGCTACCGTACTAGACCCAACTTTTATTATTTATAACTTAGACTTTTTAAACTTGCAGTTTTCAAGAACCTCAGATATTTCTGTTTTAACCTACAGTAAACAAAAAATTATTTATGAAAGATGGTGTCACATTGTATTACTTGATATTATTAAAACATTAAAGAATAATAATGACCAATCAGTGGTTGAGTGGGTATCGCGTTTAGGTCTCACCCAGGCGTTCCGTGTTCGATTCCTCGGCTGGCTAAGTCCTCCATCACAACACAAGCAACATCTTCCGCTTAGTGAGGTGGTAGTAGGAGATTTTCAAATGTTGTTGGGTTATTCGTAACCCGGGAATGTTTGTCTATCTTTAAAAAAAAAAATCCAGTTAACCTATTTTTGTTTCTCAAACGTACAACATTCACGGAATCCAGCGTAACCTAAACATGTTTATATGGAAAACGTTTTAGACTATCTTAGAATTCCAGTATTCAAATTGGACGACTTATTTTTCATTCTTAAGCATAAACATAAAGGAGTTTCAACGAAACCCTTTTTACATAAATATTTAATAGGGATGCCGTTTCATCTTTAGATAAATGAAAAATACAATACAAACAAACTACAGTATTGTAATGATTTGCGAAATAGATCTTCAACCAGATGGTTATAGTTAAATTTAAATATTTTTCAACATTCCTGTATTTTCTGAAAAAAAAATGTTAACTTTATTAAGCCGCAAGAAAAGAAGTAATTAAATTGGTTATTACTCTTTTTCGACGTAAAACTTCTTTACGCACGCTTGACTTGTGGAGTAAGCTGACGAATACGTGACGAGAGCGTTATGAAAAGTGTGATCTGGCGAGGCGAACGATAATAAATTTAAATAAATGTTTGTAGAAAATTAATAAATGTATATTTATAAACATGAATATATTACACATATAAACACATATATATATAGATTTAACTAAAGAATTTTTGCTTCATTCGTTTGGTAGACCACACGAATGCTTTAGAAAGCACACATGTTTTTTTTTGTATTTCTTCGGAATTAACTATGTAACAATTTTTAGACATTTTGTTTTGAAAAGTTTTAGTTTTATTTGTTAATATATATAAATATAATATATTTAAGTAACAAATAAAACTAAAACTAAGAAACAATAAAACTTTTCAAAACAAAATGATTATTACTCGCTGATGCAAAATATGTATATTCGTGCTTTAAAATATTTATAGACTTTTACTTTAGAAATATGGATTACTATTACTATTACAACAAAAGAACTCACGCGGTTTTTTATTGTAATCATAGAACCATGTCACGCAAGTTTAAAGCATCCGTTGAAATGTAACTCATTTACTACAACCTTTTTGCGGCATGCATTATATTTAGCATTTATCGTAAAAATAATAAATGCTAACAAATTATACATTAGTGGTGAACGTCCATTTTTCTCGTAGACTTTTCTTCAGGCTCAGATGATAAGTAAGTGTTTTTATAGGTCATTTTCCACTTGCCAATAAAGATTTGCTTGAATAAAACTATAGCAAAAAATACTGAAGATAGTTTCCAGTTTGCCTCTAAAATAATTAAATTTGAATCCCGGGAATAAATAACAAAAATCCTCATTGAAAACTGCAACGACATTGGATCCCGAACAATTCATTACAGAGGCACGAATTCAATCGGATACGAAATTAGTCTGAGAGTTGCCAGTGTACATAATTTATAATAAAAATATGCCTCGCATGGAATTCCAAGTAAAAAAATATATTAAGTATGATTCGATAGTAAATAATATGAGGTGGAGCGCTAAAGTAACAAGTATCGTAACAAAGCTAAACGCATAAATCTTACTAATATTATAAATGCGAAAGTTTGTATGGATGTATATATGTTTGTTACTCTTTCACGCAAAATTTACTGAATGGATTTTAATAAAACTTTACAATAATACAACTCATACATCAGAATAACATATAGGCTACAATTCATAAAGAAAACTTTTTATTTTTAATATATTTAAAATAATAATTATTGTTTAATAGAAACTGTCATAATTTAAGAATGACATTTTGCAAAACAATGATAGTTACATCAAAATTCTATTTTCGAAAATATTTAAATTACTGCATTTATTTGAAGTAGTCGCCTAATACTTTGAATCGAAGCAAGAATTATAGATATTTTAAATAAATAGGTTAAGAATTTTGGTATAAATGTAGATGGGACGTAGGAAAAGAAATGGAAGTACTAATCCTATGCAGACGAAGTCGCGGGCAGAAACTAGTTAGGAATACTTTTCGAACACCCACTGGAAAAAATCAAAATATTTGAAAATTTGTTTAGTAAATTGATTTTGAATTGTTAAAATGGTAATAAAACAGCCGTTTTGGATTTCCGTGAAATTTAATTCAGATTTGATGGCTTTTGACAATTTTCCGCTTCATCAGGTTTCTATTTAACGCTTTACCCCTGACGCCCCAGTGCATCAGATATTCAGCCCAGCCAATATTGGGATAATATTATTATTTGCGCGCCATATTATGGCTTCTAGCATAAAATATACACAATAAAATTATGCGCTCCATTGCACCAAGGTATATTTATAAGACTTGAGAGTGGTAAAGGTGCGGGTTCGTAAGAAACGTTCTAAAATACGATCATTTTATTCGTAAGAACTTGAAGTTCTTACGAACAAATTAACAGTGTTTCAATGTGTATTGGCGGGAAAATGTAAGAATAATTTGTTGGTATACGTATGAAATTACGTGTTTCGCTTTTCTCGGTGGTCTCTCATCAAGATAAGATATCTACATAATTAGATTAATTCATAATGCTTTCATACAAACGAAGATTTTCATCATAGACTTGCAGAAAGGTTAATAGACATCGCACAATAAAAATGTAAAAAATCGACACTATCTAAATTGCACTTAATTCGGGAAGAATCTTGCAATCATACAAAAAGATAGTAGCCATTAGGGTCGAATTATAAGGGAATAAGGTAGAATTAGCTCAGTGGTTAGAGCAAAGCCTATTTAAATAAGGGTATTTAAACCGGCAAGGCTAAGGTCCTTGGTTCTACTTCTAGATACGACCTGATTCAATTTTCAGTTTGTATATTGTTCTTAATGATTCTACACTGAAACTTTTCAGCGCACACTTTATATCCTGCAAGCGGGTTGCGTACAGAGCATGGGACCATCCCAAAGATATGACTTAATTATCTTTTATTTCTGTTAAATAATTTTACTGCACTTTGTGTGCAGATGAAGGTCGTGAATATATTTTAAAAGGAAACCTTATTTTCTCGTTAAGAAGATCCTAGCAGTCTGGATGTTGTGACAACTATTATTAATGGAATAAATCGTTAAAATTCATTCATCATTTCACGGAAGTAATGAATAAGTTTCCTATATTATTTTTATTTTCCATGGTTTTTATTTTAAATGTCAGTTGACATAAACCTCCCTAAAATGTGTTGGTTCTAGTACGCTTTGCCACTCTTCATTGGGTCACTTTTTGAATTTTTATGATAAATGCATATTCTATTGGCAATTGGTCGTAAATATCCATTTTCCGTATTGGTTCTGGGCTATTTCACGGGTTCGACTGTAATCAGAATATTTTCATTAACTCTCCAAATTGCAGCTCCATTTTTTTTAACAAACGTGAAACTCGATAGCGCCTTCTCCCTCGGCGCGCTTAATGGATTGGCGCTATTATTGCAATTAGCTGTTTGCATTGGGTTAAAGTTTTTTATGTAAATTTTCGACATTCTGCTACAAAATATCTGCTCGGGAATCAAGGTGGAAGATGTGTTACACCTTGAGGGCATTTGTATGGCTTGGGGAAAATACGTTTTATGAAAAGGGTAATATTGTTCACCCCCTTGATAATGTCGAAGGGATAAACTTTTTTCTTCAAAATCGTCACAAGCAACAGACGCATTTAAACTGAAGACAACACTGTTAAATTAAGCGAATAAATCATTATATTATGTTTCAATTTAAAATGCCAATATCGTTAATATTTAAAGTAAAAATATTTTAAGTTATTGTGATAAAAACATAAATAAAAACAATAAGGTTTTGTTTTTATCCGTAGTGCACAAGTTTGATTATCGAGAAACTATAATAATAACCTTTGGAATAAGGAATGCTAAATAGTGACAGATTTCATTAAAACATACTATAGTTGTAGATTTGCCTTAAAATGCTGGTATCATCGCTTAAAATGGTAGTATTGTAATTCTGACATCCATTGATAAGCGCTTTTGAAACCAAAGTTTATTCACGATCATACATAATCTTCTTCTATTTATGACATTTGATTAACTTGGTCGTGCCATATCATCCTCGGGGGGCTACGACTTCTAGCAATCCCTTTCAAGTCAAACCTCGAAATATTAATATATGTTGCAGTTAAATTTAAATATAATACGAAAATATTTCATTATACACGTTTTAGAAAAGTTTTGGTAAAAGTGGAAAATTTGTAAATCTACATAACATTTGGAGTCAATTGAATAACATCATTTAATTTTTAGCTTTCCTAAGTTGTTTTTTTTTTTGGTTAAATAAGAAATATTCGGTCTGTTTGGGTTGTTCACTGTATTTTAAAATGCGTCGTAGTACAGACAAGCAATGTTTTTTTGTTATTATGCGGTGTAAAGTAAGAATAACATGTACCTAGCGTAAATGGGTTCGCATTTAATCTAATCTGGCTAATTTTTTATCTATTAATTTTTTCAGTTCAGTTCATGAAACTTTTGACCAATTTAAGATCGCTTTCAGTAATTTCGAGATTGATAATTTATTAAAAAGTATTTCATTTGATATTGTTATTTGAGTATATATATAAATCTAAGAATATAGAGATAACGACATTGTTATTTGAGTATAAGTTAGTAACTAGTAGAAAGTAATTACTGAGGTCATAGCTCATTCATTGTTTAGTGTTTTTCTTGTTCCTGAAGCCATTCTGGTTGTTAGATAGTAAATTATTATTTCTACAGGAAGTTGTTTTATTGTGAAGCTATTTCTAGAATTTTATACATAAGGCCTTACTAATAAAAGTGTTTCAAATTTTACACAACTGATAAATTACCATTGTTTGTCAAGTAGTTGTTTATCAGTCGTGTAAAAACACTTTTATTAATAAGGGCGAATATTGTTTAAAATAGTAATAAGTCTGTGATCTGTAGTTTTCGATATCATACTTTAATTCTATTTTATGGATAGGAATAATTAGTCTCTTTTTATGCACGCTTTTTATACGCTTCCTTTAAGGCGACTATTTATCAAGTGTACATGGTTTAGGGAGATGGACATTTAGAATATGAATAGAGTTAGGGTATTTACCGTAGATTCATTTGCGTGTGGTATTACTTGCTAAAATATCCGCAATATTTGTGCAATGGTAATTAATATGTCATTCAGAACCAGTGTTGGATTTTTATTGAAGTGAATCTCATCACCATTAATAATTAAAATAATTATACTATTTTCTTCAGAATTTTGCGTGTAACTACTAATGTTAATTGTATCCTTCAATATTGACGTTTACTTTTAGGGTCGTAATTAGAAGCTATGAATTTATTTCTAAAATGTAGTTCTCAAGCTTTAAGTACGGTTGGCATATATGTGGGGTTTCGAGTCTCAGTTGAAACTATTATATTTTTGAAGTAAAACTTCTTTACGCCCGCTTGACTTAGGGGGTAAGCTGGATAATGCATGACGAGAGCGTTACGAAAAGTGTAGTCGGGCGAGGCAAACAGGCTGTATCACACTGTAGGAGCAAGAGCTCTCATAGCCAGTGCATGCAGATTTTTCGTAATTTCATTTCGTTCTTGAACAATTTTATAAACAATGTAGGAGCAAGAGAGAGCAGTGCGCGCGCACATTTTCTTTCTCTCTAGAAGTTTTACTTCAGTTGTGTGGTCTAAAGCACACTCGTTTTTTTATATTTATAATTCTATTTTCATATATTCATTGAGAGTTGTTAATATCATTTTCAATGATTAAGAATCAAAATAATATTAAATATAAGTTTCCCTGAAGTTAGATTTCCGGGGTAAAAATATAATTATTTATTTGGTCATGATCGCCCTAAAATTACTTAGCAATTTACCTGTTGGCGATACCTGTATTAGGAGGTAACATTTGTATGGCGTGGATAGCCCTTCTTCAGGCACGATCCGAAAACATCTGCTCCCACATCTGCCGCTTACCACTCGTCTGCAACACAACACAATCTGCTTCTAAATCCAACCACATTGTTGACAAGTTCAGGCTGTTGCTTAGCTTTTCAGTTTAGACGGCTGTCGAGGAAACGCACCTTTCGAAAGCCTCCCTCTTTTCTTCTCGCGGCATTGTTTCTTTGGCGCTGTAAATTAACATTGGTTTTGCTTCACCCTCGTTTTTCTGAAATCATTAGTCCCCGCAGTTTTCAAACATCGATCATTAAAGTAATAGGATTAAATTATACCGCGTTGAAAGTATACAAGAATATATTAGCAACCTGGTTCGTTCAGAGTTCTCTAGGCGTAGAAAGCATTCGTTTCTTAAGTAAAGAAAAAAAATGAAAATAAAAGAAGAGGTTTTGTTTATTTCAACAGTTGTTAAATATTGCTCAGTAGAGAATAGCTCAGGGTAGAAAATACCTTTCGATCTCAGAAGGCTGCAATGAGCTAGAAAAAAAAAAGTTTTGTGCAAATTTCATGATGCCAGAGCTCACAGTTTGTAAGTTTCTGCTACTTATAATATCACACAAAAAGTTTCTTCATAGTTAAGATTTCAATAGAATTTTAAATACTCGTTTCTCTATCCGAATACTTTGCCTCTCAGAATTTAATTACTATGCTAAAGCAGGAACAATTGAATCATTCTTAGATGATTCCTAGAAACAGTCTGACAGAATTATAATAATGGTAGCAATACTCTACCAAATCCAATTTGTTGCGATGAGTTTTCCTTATTAAATCAGAACGGGCTCAGATACAACTGCGGGAGGAGCTGTCTTACAGCAAGCAACAGCTGCTGCACTCTTAGTTGAGTTTTTTTTAATACACCTATAATAATCAATACGGCTGACCGAAAGTTTGACAGATTGGTTATGCCAGCTTGTAGGCCGCCATTAGGGTGCACGGTGCGGTTTCAGCTGCTTACCTGAACCCGGTAAGTAGGTTCCTTCACTGCAGGTATAATATAATAGAAATGTATTCAATTGGTACTATGGAAACACACTATAATTTAAGTAAAAATAAATATGTGTTGTTTTTTCATGTATATTATCTAGGCTTCTGATTCTGTTCTTTAAAAGATTTTTAGGCCTTTAACAATTCACTTTCAAATATTTTTCAATTTGTATGTTGTGTATGTGTATTTAAATATTTATACGATTTTCGTTGTTTGTTTTTGGGGTGTTATGCCGTGTTGTGCTACCTATCCGTCGACGGATCTGCCGGATCTGCCCTGATGATGGACACTGCAACGCTGTCCGAAACGTCGGCTAAAGAAGGAGGTAGCACAACACGGCATAACACCCCAAAAACAAACAACGAAAATGCTTTTGGCCGTGAAAATCTAAAAACGTATCATGATTATTTAAATAAATGCAGTAATGTGCATATATGTATACAAATTTTAATATACCATAAACTAACATTAATTTTTTCTTCAATAATCTCGAATTCACTTTCGCGAAAACAAATCACTTCATAGAAACCACTTACTTAATCAAAATTATCAACATGTTTAGAAAAATTTTCTTGTCAGAATTAAATTTAAAATAATCATTTTTACATATAAATTATTTTATTAAAGAAAATTTTGATAATATAAGTGGTGTATAGTATACAAATGATTAGTTTTTCAATGTAAAAATAACCCATTGAAGAAAAAAAAAATCAATCGGGAGTTTTCTCTTTTGTTAAAGGTATTTTTGTTTTTTTTATAAAAGATTAAATAAAAAAATATATTTTAAATAAAGTCAGTTTTTGAGTGACAGTTGCTGTCTTTCGCACAAGTTTTTTTTCATCGTTAATAATCTAAATCTTTGCTGTTAAGTTTTTTTCTCAAAACCACTCCAATTTTCCTGTATATAAGTACACACTCCTCGGTACATGGTTAAAAGTACTACAAATATGTAAATAATGAGGTTATAATCTAAAGAGTTACAGTTACCTATGTACATATTTGTTTTAGTTTATTTTGATGTTCAACGTACACTTCATACTTATTTTGTAAAATTTGTTTTTAGAATAGAATGCCGAATAAATATAAAATACGGGTATACGCATACGCAACTTTTGAGATCCCTGATAGAATAATGTAATACAGGTAGATGAATAACAACAAAAAAGCTTCATACATCAACGACTAACCGATGTAAGGTACAATAGCAAGCGGGCACTAAACTATCACTAGGGCACCGGGCCGAGCGCATAGCCCCTTCCGCCATAATAGGGGCCTTGTTAAGGCATAACTTTTTTTCACTCGCGTGTATCTGATACTTTCTCGAACTCAAACGTGTGTCCTTTTTGAATTCGCAGTGTATTCGCAATGTATTCGCAGAATTCGTTCATTGTCAAGAGGGTCCGAGAAACTGCAAAATCGTTCCTATTTAAGAGATTTGTTCTTAACGTAAAGTATGAATGTTTTCATTTTCAAACACAATGTGGTTAAAATAATTAATCCTAAAATAGTAAATAATTAAGCACTTCCAAATAAATTTAAGCATTATAAGATAACAAGCTTCTGCCCGCGACTTCGTCTGCGTAGGATTAGTACTTCGAGCAATCTATTTTCTTTTCCTAGGTCCCATCTACGTTTATACCAAAATTCTTAACCTATTTATTTAAAATGTGTATAATCTTGATTCGAATCAAAGTATTAGGTGAGTACTTCAAATAAATTCACTAATTTAAATGTTTGCCAAAATAGAATTTTGATTTAACAATCATTGTTTTGCAAAATGTCATTCTCAAATTTTGACGTTTTCTATTACACAATAATTATTATTTTCAATATATTGAAAAAAAAATAGCTACCTTTATAAATTATAGCCTATATGTTATTCTGATATATGAGCTATATTATTGTAAAGTTTCATTAAAATTCATTTATTAAATTTCGATTTAAAGAGTAACAAACATACATACATCCATACAAACTTTCACGTTTATTATATAAGTAAGATGTGGCCTTCAATGGGTACTTTGCCGTGCTGGGGCCCCCATTTACAATTTATTTACGTTAAATATAACTAAGTAAAACATACTTAAATTTTTAGGTATCCAATACAAACATATTCTCTAAAAATTGGGTTCATAATAAATCTTTTATTTCTTCAATATCCGCAAATCCACGTGGCGTCATTTTTAATTAAATGAAAATTAATAACTTTGTGTACATTACTTATATAATCACAACCAATATAACACCTCTCTATAATATTTTTGTCTAAAGTTGTTATTTGTCTATACTTGTTTGTTATTTTCATTCATTTTCATATTTTTCTGTGAAAAATTTTGAAACATATCGATAATTGTGATTATATAAGTGGTGTACACAGAGTTATTTCTTTTCATTTAATTAAATCTTTTATTTTTCAGGAATATCTTAGAGCATACAGCCTGACATTAAATAGTAGACAAAAATGTATGGTGCTGCGATCGTTAAAAAAGTTTTAAATGGCTACACCGTGAAGGAACTTAGGAAAATGCATGTAAGTTTTAAAAGAGCAGTTTTTTTTTACTTTAACCAAACGGTGTTCAGAAATTAGAGCTGCTTTCCGAAAGGAGGCGATTTTATGTCACATTCTAAGACAATTTTATGTTAAAACTTTATTTTATTTACTTTTTGCAAGGAAGAATTTACATTTACAAGAGTCAATTTATTCAAAATTAAACCAAAATGAAATAATCTAATTCACTTATCACAATATTATAAATTTAAAAAAAAAACGATAAAAACAGATCTACCTTTTTTTTCCTTGTCGGTTTAAAACGAACGGCCATATGCGAAGGTAAGGATACATTTTTTTAAATTTAGAACAAAATTTTAAATACAAAGTGAGTAGCTCGATACACACTAATGAAAAAAATAGTACCTATTGAATAATTTTCTACAAAATTATGCCAAGCTCTTCGTAAATATTATCGATTATTACTTTTTTTTTCCTAAGGTCCTCCGGTCTGGATTTAATGTAAAAAAATAATTAAAATTAGAATTAAATAACTTTAGTCGAGTATACAGCACATCTCTTCTATCTACATCTATTTGACTTGATTCATAAGTACCTACCTAATCAAATGCTTTACTGAACTTACAAGTCTACTATATTTTCAAGGATTACTTTGTCAACATGTTTAAGTACTTTAGTTACACTTTTTATAATTAAGTGTCACAAGGCAAGAATGTTGTTAACGGTGGCGTTTAATTAATCCACAATTATGCAAAATAATGCATTTGCCTTCAAAGTACTCACGTTAGAGACTATCAGGGAAGATATAGAATTTTAATAACGATGCACTAAGATTTCCAGTACTAAAGTAAACATTCACATGATTTGGACAATTAAGCAGAAGCATTGTTGTTTTTTTCATTTATTTGATTTCATTCCAACTTCGGCTCTATTTACTCGAAAACGAAAGCTCAAAATCAAATTAACGTACTCATTTGACACACTTAAATGGTCCAATACAGATTTAGATAGCTTAGAACGATTAATTAGAACTACGTTAACAAAATTTAATTGCCATCATCCAACTTCATGTAAGAAATTAATGTTTTTTTAAATTTTTATATTGAGGAATCAGTAGGATTTATAGGTTCAGTTACTAGTTCTACCGAGCCGAACCCTCTGAGATGAAAATATCTGGAGTCGGTGAATTATTTTCCCATTTGGTTATCTGGTAGGTTAATATGTTGTTCTTGTATTGTTTTGTATTAATTATACTTATATAGTACACTTGCATAGCGTGGATTTACTAGATGATATTTGTGGAAAAGTGTGTGGAATGGTTTAGTGTTTCGGGCATAAAATCTGGTGACATAAAAATAATACCAATTAAATATCTCAGAACAACAATATATACATATCGGGTTAAAGATCGGGCTATAGGGTGGCTATAAAGTTATTTTATATTTTTTTGGATTTTTGGCTTGGTATGATACAGACACAAACATAACGTTTAAATTATGTCATGTGTATTGTAATAGAATTATATTAATCAATACATTAAACATTAAACCAATTGGCAAATTTGCGTATTTTGCAATCACATCAAATTTAATATTACGTAAAATTAAAGCTTCGCCAGTTCGGATCAGTTTACACCCGGAACGCGTAAAATTTAGCGAGTTGATTAAGCTTATCTCAAAAATGCCTTCCTTGTTTCAGGCAAGAGATTCGCTTCGCACTGCGCCCCAACAAGCTGCCCACCGACAAGGACGACTCCTCCCCGCTGGACATGTCCTCGCTGGAGTGGGCACACGACTCCATGGACTCGATCCGCGCCGAGCTCGGCTCCCTGCGCAGCGAGATGGCAGACGTGCGCTTGGAGCTGGGCGTGGCGCGCGCCGCGCAGAACGGTTCCAAGGCCGCGGAGCTCGAGGCGCAGCTAGCCGAGGCGCTGCACCAGATCGAGAACACCAAGGACGCCGCCAAGTACAACGCGGAGGAGATCGACAACATGAAGAAGCAGGTAGGCTTTCAGAACTTTTGCATTAAGATATAATCTTTTTATTATGACATTAGCGCTGGAAAATAAAACATTAAATTTTTTTTTAAACATATTTCAATTTTAAGTACATAAATAAATGAAAATCGATTTATTTTTAATCATGTTTTCAGAACAAGACTAAAACAGTTTTTTGTCTTACTTATTAGCATTTAAAAAAATATATATTCTTAAATTTTTAAAATGGTGAATTATATTTAATAAATAGTATCTAATAAAAAATATGTCCAGATTTCACAAAATTTATATCGAAATATTCATCAACCCCCCCCCCCCCAAAACATGAATAAACACAGTAAACACATCGATAACTAAAACAATACAAACAAAACCTGTAGGATCTTGTCACCAATGTGTGCCTTTCTATTGTCAGTTAGCGAGCGAAATTTGTGCTAGTTGCTATCTTCATTCAACAAAGATAGCAACTAGCAAACACGCGCGAGGCACGCGCCATTTTCTTTACATGTCGTTACTTCTTGCAGACATGAATCCGCATTCGTAAAAGCTCCGCATTAATTGATGCGGATGCGGATGAAGATGTCTGAATTAATACGAATATCCGCAACACCCCTGGTATACACCAATAACCTACATACAATAATGACGGTTTTTTTAAAACTACATAATTATTTTAAGAAAAGTAGGTGGTGTTAACGAGATCATTTCACCGTATACCAGCTTGTAAGGTGTAGTGTTCTCAAATTTGAAAAGCTTTCACCCGGCAGATGCACTGAACATACATACCGCATAACATACTGCATTGTGCGCTAATTTGGCTGGATATTCATGTCGGTTGGAGCTGAACATTTTACTTTATTTGCTTAGTTGCGAGGTTCAGATTGTTCATTATAGTTGTAACCATCAACTAAGTATCGATGTCAGTAACGCATCCTGGACTGGCATTCAAATGGTTTTTGGCAGTCTGCTCTACTCTATTTACACTTTTGAATTTTAGTTAGTTCTTTGTTTTGACGTTCTGAGTTTCTACCGTCTTTTTTATTTTTATAGAGAACAAGCTTCTGCCCGCGACTTCGTCTGCGTAGGATTAGTACTTCGAGTAATCTATTTTTTTTCCTAGGTCCCATCTACGTTCATACCAAAATTCTTAACCTATTTATTTAAAATATGTATAATTCTACATTCGATTCAAAGTATTAGGCGAGTTCTTCAAATAAATTCACAAATTTAAATATTTTCCAAAATCGAATTTTGATTTAACAATCATTCTTTTGCAAAATGTCATTCTCAAATTTTGACATTTTTTATTAAACAATAATTATTATTTTCAATATATTGAAAATAAATAGCTTGCTTTATAAACTATAGCTTATATGTTATTTTGATGTATGAGCTATATTATTGTAAAGTTTCATTAAAATCCATTCATTAAATTTCGATTTAAAGAGTAACAAACATACATACATCCATACAAACTTTCGCGTTTATAATATTATAGTAAGATATCCACAAGAGTCTTGACTGCTCCCGTCTGGAGCCAGTGAGACTATGGAATTCCCAATTGGGGTATGTGTGAGGCTGAAGGTAAGTGGGGAAGTGAAGGAGATGGAGAAGAGGAAGGTGGGGAAGTACCTGGTTATTTAGATCTAGTCACTAAACACGGCTAAAGCCATTATTAAGCAACGTTTCAATTCTGAATGGTGGTCTTACACCAGGGCGACGCTGAGAGTATCTTTCACTCTGGAACGTGCCGCAAATATAGTACATAATATGTTTATTAATTAATTGTGAAATAACAGAAAATATTAAAATAAAATTTATTTCGTTCGAACCCGCGACCTTCCGATTGGGAGTCAAGGGTGTTGCCACTAGTCCACGGACGGCCGTCAACACGCGTATTTTACCTATAATATACGTATTTTCTTTGAACACATTTAAGTTTAACGTGGCCGTGGTGGTTGGTCAATTTCAGCACCTCGACTCCAAATCCGAAGGTCGCATGTTTGAACCCAACGTGTGCAAATAAAAATTTGATTTGATTTATATGTGTTATTTCACAATTAATTAAATAATATAAATAATAATTAAAAAAATAATATATATTATATTAGCGGCACGTTCCAGAGTAGAAGATACTATCAGTGTCGCCCTGGTGTAAGACCACCATTCAGAAATGGCTTTATCCGTATTTATCCGAATAGCCAGGTACTTCCCCTCCTTCCTCTTCCCCGTCTCCATTCCCTATCAAATACCTTCAGCCTCACAACATACCCCATTTGGGGATGCCATACTCCCACTGGCGCCAGACGGGGGCAGTTGGGACTCTTTTGCGGCATTCAAATTAAAATAATATCACTCGACATACATTCCCAATGGAAATGTATGGCGAGTGAAATGCTTAAATAGGTCAAGCCATGAAAAAATAACTCGCATATAACGTGGTCTGACACTCTTAAAAATATATACTTTCGTTATTTTTTAAGATCTCTGTTCAGATGCAGAGTTGAAAATGTAGTAACATAAACTTCCCTCGATAGAAAAAAAACGCAAGGTATGCTTTGAAAATGATGAAAAACGCAACACGTTCTGCTATTATATTGTAGGTACGATAACAATTCACAGAATTTCTTTAAACGCTACTTAACGCAGATGTCAAGAGATTATTCTTTATTTTTAAAATGAAAACCTGAATTCACCTGAAAACATAAAAAAATCAACTTGTATTGTACAGTTAGGTTAGGTTAGAGCTTATCTGTTTGAGTAATCGGTGACGAGATGTAAAAGTCATTACATACATTTTTAAAGTAAAAATTTATATTTTTTTAATCAAAATTACTTCAGGTGCATTGATTAACAAAGCCAATGTCGTTTGTTTACAGATAGCAATCACAAGTGAAGTGATTTAATGCAAATTTTGGAAATATAAGTTATTCCAAGCGCATTAATATTTTCTCGTATATATAGATTGACATTCTCATCTTTGCAGTCGGTGGCGTCGCTAGTGTAGATTTTGTGGATACAAGCAAACTTGGAATCTTTGAAGAAATCTATGGAAACAAATTAATAGATCGTTAGATTGTTCTTTCGTTCGTTCGTTTGTTCGTTCGTTCGTTCGTTCGTTGCATCGCTCTTCGTTCTCCCTTGAGTCGCCTGCAAAGGTAAGTGTGACGAACTGTGGGGACACATTTCATCCGCACGTATGTTAGATCTGGCGCTGTTTCAGTATTATCTCAAGCTATCATGTGACGACCAATTAAAAGCAATTGCGCAACAGCCCTTTACGTTGAAACTCAATTAGTAGGGTTTGGAAACTGCAGGTCAGCGAGGTCCGAATTCACCGCACTAATAACAAAGCCTTCGGTTAAATAAGTGCAACCTGCACAACACACAACCTGTGCTATAATAGAGTTGATTATGTTCAAGCCCCGAAGTGTACACTAATCTCATAAAGTCTAAAGGGTTCTCGCCTTCGCTAGAATATTTTTATTATTTTCCGAAATTTGAGTGGAAAATCAAGAGCGAATCTATATTCATAATTTTTATATGCATTTCTCAATCTTTATATATTTTTATTTTATTCATTTCCAGAGTGGTAGATATCCTCAAAATATACCTGGTGAAAGACCACCATTCAGAACCGAATCGCAGCTTGAAATTGCTTTAGTCTCGTTTGGTGAACAAATTTGATTGGCAGCATATCCTTTTATTTGATATCCTCTTAACCATCTTCCTCCACCTCCCTTCAATCTCGCAACGTACCTTAATTTGGGATGCCGTAGCGTATGTGACAAATCGCTAATACTGACATAATAACATCAGTATGGAAAATTATTACAGTAGTATCATTGTTAACACATTCACCTAGCAAATAGAAGGTAATATTGAATTCAATTCTCAGTCGCACCCATTTTTTGTTTCTCTGCGTTTTTCTAATTCTAATTATTTGGTTTTCATTTTTCGTTTGCATATAAAAAATAACTACTATTACCTACTTTATTTATTGAAATTGTTTTATGAAAACGCTGGAATCAGCTAACCGGAATTGATTTATCTTCGTGCTTACACGAGAATAATAAGATTTTTACTACAGTTCTCAAGGATCGCGATCTGCTCCGAACAAAGGTTTCGCACGGGAACCCTACGAATTTCTGGTGGGAATTTCTTATTTCAGTGGTTTCGCATCAGCCGAAAAATCATCATTCAAATTAACGTTGCAATTAGAGGAAGAAGATGGAGAACAGGGGGATGGGAAGTATCTAGCCATTCAGATATTGTTACAATACACTGTAAAAGCGGTTTCAAACAACTCTGCAATCTCAAACGATTAACGTAGGATATAGAATTTATTTAACTAAACACATATTTGTTTTCCTTTGGCTCAGGTTTTGAGCCCGCAGTTATCTATCGTTCTTACCGCCGCCTATTACCGCCTATATCTTCATATACATTTATACGACTATTTTTATTTATTTTATAGTGAATACCTCACAAGAGTCCCAACTACTCCCGTCTGGAGCCAGTGAGACTATGGCATCCCCAATTGGGGTATGTTATGAGGCTGAAGGTAAGTGGGGAAGAGAAGGAGATGATGAAGAGGAAGGTGGGGAACTACCTGGCTATTCAGATCTAGTCACTAAACACGGCTAAAGACATTTCAAGCAACGTTTCAATTCTGAATGGTGCTTGGTCTTCCACGGTCTGGTTCGATCTTTTCTAGCTAAGTTCTAGCTAAATGATGGTAGTAGGATTCAAATATTGTTGGGTTATTCGAACCATGGAAATTGTGCCTTTATCCAACACTTGTAGAAACGCAATCTTCGTAATAGTAAAAATAAACTTTTATGAAAGCAGCACTCTGCCTCCACTGTATTTTTCAAAAACATAGTTTTACCAAAATGTTACAAAACTTGTTCAATTTGCAAATAATTTTAAACTTTTGCATATTTTCACAACGATGAAATTCCATTAGCGAATTCAGATAATATATACTTAATTTCAATTTCATTATTTAATAACTACATAGCCTTTATTCACTGTGAAATACCTTGCCCAAATGAAATGAGGCGTTTTCATAGTTTGTAGTTTCAATAGCAAACTGTAGACGTTGAACTTTCAATGTAGAGGGATATTCAACAACGCTGTTCGGATAATGATCACAACCACCTCTTGTATGTCAGGTGATCTTGGTATTAGGTACATAACATTTATGTACACGTGTTTCAGGGTGGAACCGCGAAACTCCTGGGGGTGATTATTCATTAAAAAAATCTAAGGAAAAAATGTTAATGTCACAAAGACCCACACAAAAAAATTGGTACATATTTTCGATAAATAAAGGTTTTGTATAACTGATACCTTATTGTTAAAGTGTATTGCCTACTACAGACCATTTAGTGGTTCGCTAAATGCGAAATCTGACCGACCGTAACCTAACGAATCATCGGCTATGCACTTTGGCCATGCACCTTTTCGAATGGACGAAAAAATATTTTTTTTATTTGGAATTTAAGGCACTAGTGCCATTACACACATATTTTTTTTTTATTTTTAAACATTACATTATTAAAATTTGATAATGAAAAATTATGGGAATAAAGAAAATAATATGCATTTGTAACTGAAAACATATCAACAGACATATCACAATTAAAGTAAAATCCACGAACACAACAAAAACTTAAAAAATTACCCCCCCCCCCCCCCCCCCCCTCACGTGAGATTTTTTTCTTACTCTCGAAATAAATATTTTTCCTAAAGGCCACTTTTTTTTTATTTTCTTTGTAATAATATATACTCTTATAAAATTGACGTGAAATTTTTGAGATTTGAGATTTGGTGAGATTTTACCGGCCCCTCCCCTCCCATTTTTGCTCACGTAATTTATGTATGCCCCTTTACTTTAACAAGTGATTCCTGACATTACTTGGAGTAAAAAAAAGTAAAGGAAATTTTGGTTTCCGGTAATATTTTTTCCAAGTAAAAGCTAGTGAATAAATTAAAAATTCGGATTTCGTACGTTTTTCACGTCAAATAATGTCAGGAATAATTGTTTAAAGTAAGTAAAGTATGTCTCTTAACATCCTGTACTTAATTGTATTAACAATAATTGACAATGATATTTCGAATGTGCATAATTATTTGCAGAATAAAATTATTGATTGATCTGTAATGGGGCATACATTAATTACGTGAGCAAAAAATAGGGGGGGGGGGGGGTTCAGTAAAATCTCATCAAATCTCATTATATTGAGGGGGGCGGGGGGGGGGGGGTCAATAAAAACCTCACGTCAACTTTAAAAGAGTAGATATTATTATAGAGGTAATAAAAATAAAAAAATGTTTCACTTCTTTTGTAGTGTTCCATTTTGCCCGCTGAAAAAATGGCCATTATGAAAAACATTTATTTCTAGAGTAAGAAAAAAATCTCACGGGTGGGGGGGGGGGGGTCTTACTAAATCTCACTTAATCTCACCAAGGGGGGGAGGGGTCTAATTTTTTTTTAAACTGTTCACAAAGTTAATATGTGTCCCTTAAGTCGAAAGGGTTTTTCGTTTCCAAGGTATCAGTGTTTATTTTTTTATTTAGATAAAATTTAAATACAAATTTTAAAATAACCTTTTTTGTTGTTTGTTTTTGGGGTGTTATGCCGTGTTGCGCTACCTCCTTCTTTAGCCGACGTTTCGGACAGCGTTGCAGTGTCCATCGTCAGGGCAGATCCGGCAGATCCGACGATGTGTCGATGATCGATCACACATCGTCGGATCTACCAGATCTGCCCTGATGATGGACATTACAACGCTGTCCGAAACGTCGGCTCAAGAGGAGGTAACACCCGAAAAACAAATAACGAAAATGCTTTTGGCCGTGAAAATCTAAAAACGTATCTTTAAAATAACCTGTTTATTCTTTATTTCCTTTATTGGTCGCCTGTAAAGTTAAGTTGGTTGTAACTGTACAGTGAAATTCGATTCAAAGTTGAGTTTCGAACTATGTATTTTATTGCAGTGCTTCTGACACTCGAGCGTGTAAAGTAAAACTTATTCAGACAAACTTAAATTTAAGTCATGCTTATTTTTCATGGCGCACTTCAATTCGCGATCACAATAAAAGACGTGGAATTGATACATAAAATATGTTGACATCGAAACAATTTTATCCTTCAACGGATGGTTTTTATGCCAGTCGTGAAGTTTCACGAATGAAATTAAAAACAAAAAAAACATGTATATACATAGTT
Source organism: Limnephilus auricula (assembly GCA_951813805.1). Taxonomy (NCBI): domain Eukaryota; kingdom Metazoa; phylum Arthropoda; class Insecta; order Trichoptera; family Limnephilidae; genus Limnephilus; species Limnephilus auricula. The sequence continues at coordinate 30,941,602 of OX638391.1, forward strand.
CATGGTACACTCATATCCAATCATTCCACATATTGAATTTTATAATTTAATAAAAATTATTATATGTTTTAACGGGGTTTTTTCGGTTCCGATGATCAATATTAACTTTCAGGATCAAAAGGTGACATGCAATCTATCATTTTCCTTTCGAAAACATCTGTCCTTATGAACATGTAGGGTGACCATGTGCAGATATTTGATTTTAAATACTTCATTATGCTATTTATTTACAAGGACTATGATGAAAAGAAAAAATATATATTATGTTAATATGCTATCTGATGACTCCGGATAATAACGTTTTCTGTCAATATGTAAGTGAACGCACCTAATTTAGTCCCCAAATCTCTGATAACGTTTTCTGTCAATATATATCTAAATGAACGCACCTAATTTAGCCCCCAAATCTCTAATAACGTTTTCTGTCAATATGTAAATGAATGCACCTAATTTAGTCCCCAAATCTCTTTCTAATATCATTAGGTACAGATCTTTGAAGAGTCCATTTAACTGGCAATAAATAAAACGTTTTTGTTAAATGCATTTTTAAATTCTTAAAAAATATCTTGGGAAAATGTTAGTTAGTTTTACGGATTATACAAAATGAGCAATAAACCGTAAAACTGAGCAGTTAGGTACTCTTTGTGTTGGTAAGTTAGGTTAGCTTGGGTTAATTAAAACTGAAAAGTTCTTCCCATCGGTTAGGTTATCTATAAAACGGGCAGTTGCTATTGTTGTTGCTATATATTTAGTAGTGCACTTTAGGTTAGGTTAGGTTGGGTTTACTTTAAAACTAAGCAGCTACTATTCCTAGTTCCACGACAACTCAAAGTGGTACTCCAACAACCTTTGAAAAGTTATGAAAAAAAATAAAAATATCCCAAAACCTAACCCAACGTAACTTATTTAGCCATTTTTTCATCACTTTTAATGACTTTAAAGTTTCTAACTTATCCGGCCACCACTATTCCTGTAGATAAGATTAGGTTAGGTTATGGCCCTACCAACGATCCGATTTTCAGAACAGAGTGATGAACTTGCAAGACAGCGTGAAGAAACCGCCAATTGAATTATTATTATTCTAACGGCCCGACATGACAGAGGGAATAAAAATATTACGACTGACGGTTTTACGCACAATTCAATTTGCAGAACCTCTGCGTTCATATATACAACCGAACAATTTCTATTACACTCCTGCAGGTTATAAAGTAATACGATAGATTCGGAGGTTGAGCGGGTCGAGTGCGCCCATTGGAGCGCCCGTTATTATCCGGCAGTGCACGAAACAGGACGGCAGCGGACCCTGCCGCTAGTCAGAGAGGTGTTTACCTGCTTTATTAATTACATTCTGCGAGGGGCGACCGGCTTCGCGGGTGCACCTGTCGCACCCGGTCGACAACCGCGGCACTATCTTTTTTTCGACCAATTCGGCGATGAATCAAACGATAACATATTCAAAAATTCCCGAAGCTCCCAGCTTTAATTGCATCACACGAGAATACTCGCAAGGTGAATCCATTATTTCGGACAGATTAAATCAACGTGGTCGAAGAAAAACCGTTATTTAACACATTGCGTTTTAGGACGATGAAATTTGAATAAGAACATAGGTGTGGTACTCGAACCAATCAGAAATTTAGATGCAAAGCAGAACTTAAAACATTTGTTTTCATTTAATTAAAAAATGTCGTCACAAAGTGAATTTGCGAAGATTGAAGTAAACATGCAGATGAGGAAACCATAAAAAAATTTAAGTAAAGTGGCGTAAATTTAAGTAAAATTAAAGATAAAGAAATAAAAAAGACGAGGAAATTATGATGTTAAATCAACCCAACTATCTACAATTCGCCTCGGAAAAGGATCCTAAGCGAGGAGGACTGTAAAAAAACCTACTGTACTATGTATTTTGGTTATTATTATTTTTTAAATTAGAAGTGCGTAGCTGCTGAAAGTTTGCTTATTCTCGCGTTTTAAATTATTTTCATCTAGGTAGGTACCTACTTGTTTAAAACGCGTACATGAACAACACAATATATGTGCACAGCCACGACATGCGCTGCTGATTCCTCGCTGATCGAGTTAGTTTCACGGAATTTGCACCCGAGTATCAGAATTCTTAAATGGTTCAAGGAAAAAAAAACACGACACATGAGGTAAAATAACACTTACAAATAAATAGACGGTAAAAAGGCATGATGCTAACGTTGTTAAAATGGAAAGATGTACTGAATGAATGAAAGCTTACTGACTGAGAATAAAAATATAAATCTTTACAAATCGTCCAACAGTCTGAGCTTTGACTTAAATTATTTTCAAAAATAGAGATTATGCGCCTACACCTGAACCAACTACCGCCAAAATCACCTTCTGTTTGGTAGCACTTATAAAAAATACCGGTAGATGACGGCCGTCGTGGTTGAGCGGGCTACGAATCCGGAGATCACGGGCTCAAGTCCCGGCGTGCGCAAGTTAATTTTATTTTATTTTTTTTTTTTGCAAATTATTAATTAAAAATAATATTGATATATTTGTGACAAGTTCCATACTTTCAGAATCGCCCTGGTAAAAAAAGTACAATTCAAAATCATTCACGGCTTTACAGGCAACATCTACGGCTTTCGATATTTTCTTAAATAAACAAATAATTTTTAAAATGGTACTTACATGGATACCACAAATTATATAATACTGTTATTTTCGTAAGAACGCAATTTAAATTATGTACGTTAGGTGTTTACATTCGAGACCCTGTCCCAAAGAACGGTGGTGGCAACAAACAGATTACACGTAAAAAAGAGACCACGCACGAGTATTCTACACGATTTGATAATCTTTGTAAAACCGTAATGCAGTTTTATATCCATAAACTTATCTAATTGATAATTTATTTGTTTCAGATTCGAGTGATTCAGATAGAGCTGCGCCTGAGCTTCAAGTCATTCAACGCTCTCTCCAGGAATTGGGCCAACAGGAACATGGTTCCCGCCGACCGCGATCCCTCTCAAAGCGTCGCATCCCACAAGTTCAGGCACCTCCGTCTATTGAGAAAACAGATGCACGAGCTCAAGCGATCTCACTGGAAGCTAAACTCCATGCACGACAACATGACGGACCAGCTGATCCACTTACAGGCAAAGTTAGAATCCATGTCCGGAGAAAACTCGGAGACGGGCCCCAGCCCTCAAGTCGAACTACTCGAGAAAAATCAAAGCATCCAAAAGCAGATGATCCAAAACATCACCACCGATGTAGGCAACTTCAACAAACTGCACACATCAATGCTGGAACTTCTTGAAAACATGGAGAGCCTAGAGCAAACTGTTGACACCACTCTCCCAGAATTCCAGAAAGAGATATCTAAACTCGACGTCGATATGGCGCAACTTAACTCGCATCACAGTTACATAAAAAATAATCAGGACAATATACGCCAGTCGGTGAAGGCCATCGCCGTAAGCGTGTCCAACCTCATGGACAAGGTCGACGCTGACCACGCTCTCCTGCAAGAGCACAACCAAACCATCAACCACCTGCAGCACCAGTCTAAGATGCACTTCACTCGACTCGCTGATCACATATCGAAGGTAGAAAACTCAATATTTTTTTATTTTCTTTACAATTCATTTATTTTAAACTCAATACTACATTTTTCTAACCTAAAATAAATTTAAAATATTGTTCACTGCGTTTTTAACAGCTGCCTACCTACACGTGTATGATATGAAAATATCTTTGTTAATAAAACAATATTATTTCAGACGGAAGCTCAACGGGCTGTAAACGATACCATGGATATTGATGACATGCCGGAACTTATCGGAGAGCTGAAGGAATTGAAGGGAGTCGAAGAAAATTATCAGAATATCGTCGACCGCCTGCCCGAAAGTTGTGAAGCAATCAAGACCTCCACTGGAAATGCTCTCATCGCCCCTGGACCCGGAAAAGCCGTGGAGACCTACTGCGATGCCGGATGGACCCTCGTGCAGAGCCGTTACAACGGATCCGTGGATTTTAACCAAAACTATCAAACCTACATTGATGGATTCGGAAACCCCGATGGAGAGTTCTGGATCGGGAATGAAGCCTTGTACCGGCTGACCCGTGATAACTGCTCCTCCGCTCGCATCCAGATGGTGGACATCTACGGCAACGCGTGGGAAGCCAACTACGAGGACTTTCGCGTGGGCCCCGCCAGCAGCGGGTACCGTCTGATAGTGCAGGGGTTCACGGGCAACGCCAGTGACGCGTTGTCATACCAGAACAACATGGAGTTCTCCGCTATCGACCGAGACCGCGACATCTCCAACTCCAACTGCGCGGCTGACTACGAGGGCGGCTGGTGGTTCTCGCACTGCCAGCACGCCAACCTGAACGGCAAGTACGTGCTCGGCCTGAGCTGGTTCGACGCCGACCACAACGAGTGGATTGCTATCGCAGCTAGCCGCATCACCCTGCGCACCAAGGACGAATGCACCAACTAAATTATTACTCTATTATATTCGACATACCAAATACAACATTATTCCTAGTTGTAAGAATACATATTATTATTTACCAGTTATTTTACCAAAGATTGATTAATTAATGTTTAAACCAAATCTTTGAAAATGATTCAGTATCAAAGATATTATTTAAGATTACGATATTATTATATTAAAATATAACCTCTATTTAAACTTAATTTTAAATGCCATCTTTGATAATTATATACCTATCTAAAGACTTTTCCATTTTCAGGACAGAATATCATTTAAGATACTCAACTTATAATGCTCGTTGGATTCTAGACTAATTCCATTCATTTCAACTTGCGCTTGCGCCCTATAAAAAGTGTAGCCTCCAAACATTATATTACATCATCCATCTCTTTTCTAGCGCCTGCAACTATTTATCTCTTTGAGATCCACTAGCATATTTTTGAGACATTGTTTCTTTGAAAGTAATAAGACCAGTCTTATAGATATTTTTTTCAGATATTGCCACTATCCGGTAGATATATTTTACCTGCCATATTACCTACTTAATTACTTAGAAACGAATAATTATCAGTCAATGAAAATATTCATCAGTTCATAAATCATAAGGTATGTAGGTAGTAGAAAGTAGAATAAGTAATATCTTTATAAATATTTCTCCTCTCGTACTGTAGAAAATTGCAAAGTACTAAAATGTACATGAATAAGTTAAAGTTTAGTTGCTTGAAGCAAGAATTAAACAAATAATAATACAATGTTTTGATTTTATTGAATCCCTTTCCTATTTATTAATTATTATTCAAGAAATTCCACTTCTCTAAAAACACCTCACGCACTGCTTTTTAAAACTTATATGTCCTGGCCTGGCGGTTAAAAGAGGAACTAATAACTAAAAGAGACCCCCAGATTCCTACCCACACCCTCTTACTTTTTTTCCTTCTCAGAACTTCCTCTTCTTACTTTTCCTAAAAAGATCCACCACACAGCATCCTCAAACATGACATAGACCCTAAGGGATTTTTTTTCTCAATACCTATTGTGTTGAACTAATTTAAAAAAAAAAAAACAATTTTCGAGGTGGATATGGATACCGCCGCCCCGGAAACCATTTATTAGATAACCAACACCTCTCCCATAGATCACCTCAAGTTGATCGCTATGTTTGGTTACTTAACAGGGTTGCACTGGGTTTTGGGGGGTCATACTAACCTCACAATAATATTTCTATAATTTTATTGAAGGGATTATTGAAGGCAAGTACTATTCCACTTAATCGCGATTTGATAATAGTTCTAAAAAGCGATATAATCATTTTGAATTGTGTACACAACTATATTTGAAAATATCCTTTTGCTATTTTTTATTTGATAAACTAATGTTTAAGAAGAAACAAAGGGTAACAATTATTATAAGCAATAATTATTAGTCTGAAACACTCATCCACATTGAAAAATCTCCGGAAAAAAGATATATGCCTCCGACGGGACTCGAACCCGTGTCCTTCTGATTTCGGCATGTATCTTTCGTCTGGAGATTTTTTCAATGTGGATGAGTGTTTCAGGCTAATAATTATTGCTTATAATAATTGATATCCTTTTGCTTTTAGAAAGTTGAAATAAACATTAACTAAATTTTTTGTGGTTAATTACCTTTATACTACATAAATATAAAAAAGACTTAAAATTGCGAATACCGCACGTTAGTCCCAAATTCCTCTTTAATCTCGGAGCCTGTGGAACTTTGACATTCCGGACTGTATAAGTGACGAGAATGAAGGATTTGGAAAATTAGTTAATTATTATTAAAATAACTATCTTTAAAATCTCGTTGTCTGTTTTTTTCTTTGATATCCCTAATTTGAGAACCTATGTTGAAGTACCACGAGTGAAGAGAGTGGAATATAAATTATCACATTTACAAAGACAAGGAACAAGCGCCGCAGGTGAAAAATTTTCTTCGTCGGAGGGTAGATCAATAGGGCCTTGAATTTTTATTTTTGGAAAGTCAGTATTCCAACAATACGAGTATTTGCCTTTAGTATTTTTTTAACGGAAAACTTTTATTAGGCTTTAAAATGGAACCTTTAAAATATCGACCCTTTGGAATAACAAGGTTCCATCTGTTGCGGAAACGTCATGCGATAACGAACTCCAAAGTAGCTTACCATAGATCCTATTGTCGCATGACGTTACAGCAACAGATGGAACCCTGTTATTCCAAAGGGTCGATATATCAGCTTAATTGGCTAGTATTTAAGAGAGCAAATGCGCCGGATTCCCCCCCAGGCGGCATGAGTTCAATCCTCTGCTACCTAAGTCCTCCGTCATTTTGCAACATTTTGCGCTTATGTAAAAAATAGTATATTATATTAGTCCTAATATATAAACAAATATTTTTTTTACTCCGTACAGCATCCCCAAAGATGTTATTAATTTTTTTTCTGAGGCCCCCCTTTGTTGAGTTAATGTAAAAAAAAACACATTGCTGAAACAGATAGGTGCAAATAATAGTATTATATTTTTTCAAACGAAATACTGAGGCCGGTGCCAAGGGGATGAACCTCACAACCCCTCTCCCCCCCCTATGCCGGGGGGGGGGGGGTTACCTACATGCCCATTCAATTAAATAAATTATTATAATAATATGGATTTTGTCTTTTTATCATTTGTCTCAAAAAAAACTCAGCCCCACCCATAAAGAAAATAGAGACTTACTGCAGAAACAGGAAACATTTTCGTGGTTCAAATTCAAATATGTAAATAATAAAGAAAATGTATATTGTGAATCCCACTGTTAATATTTTAATTATTATAAATGCATAATTTACATATTCATATATTTTTTTTAAAATAGATTAAAACAGCCCATTAATAATAATATTGTTTTATTTGGGTAAATAAAGTGCAACATCAGACCCCTATCGTAGATGCTTTCTTGAAAACCCGCTATTTAGTATTTTGACGATAGCAACACTCACACTAAATAAATGTTGTCAGAATTTAAAAAAAAACCTAAAATTTCGGAAAATGATTAATGCTTATTTTTTGGTGTAACTTGCGCTACTAACTTTCAGATCTAGTCGTAATTAGGTACGTTTCAATTCACAAATAATAACACTATTCGCATGAAATACATTCAAACATCCTTATTTTTATCACAAATAAATAATAATTATAGCCATCTGTAATAAATTAAATACATAACATATTCGGTTTTTTTTATTAAAAAGTATTTTTTTACCCCCGAAACATGATTTTTCATGTTTGGAATATGGAAACACTTGAGTGACGAAATCAGTAGTCAGCAGAGTTGCCAACTCTTGGGTAATTCCCCAAATTGCAGGGAATTGTTAAAATTTTTCAAGGTTTTGTATTTTGTGGGGAGAGGCATTTTGTAAGGAATTGAGGGGATTCTGGGCAATTCTTGATTATCCAACATATTGAAAAAAAGATTTACCATAGTTGTGAGTATGAACTCCAATTTCTGTTTTTAAAACCTAAACGAAAGGGAAATCTAAAAATGTCAAGATAATAAAAAATAAATGCAACTTTCAATAGAATTTGGATTAATTTTGGAAGTAAAGGAACTTTGAGGAATTGTATTAAATTTGAACATCTATTGTAAGTATTTTAGAACAAATGCATTGGCAACCCTGGACTCAGTGGTATATCCAGTGTTTTCATGTTTTTGGGATCATTTATATCTCAATGGTTTTTTGGTTACATGTCATTTTTGTCCTATTATTCAAAACATTATAGATAATTTACTTAGGTACCATTGTATTCTTTTTTTAATTGTCAATAAAAATCTTACAAAAAACACGATTTTTTTATTCTTCAAAAAACGGTAAAATATAGTTATTTTACCCGAGAAACATGTTTTTATTTTTATTTTTGGGACATGGTAACATTGGATATATCTATGGAAATCTATATCTATGGTTTGTGTAGGGTTGCCAATTTGCGGGTAATTCCCCAAAATGCTGGAAAATTTTGTGTTTTTTCAAGAATTGGGTATTTATGCGGAGAAAATGCTTTTGCGGGGAAAATGTTGGAAAATTAATTCTGGATATTTCTTAATTATCCGACCATATTGAAAAATACTTTCATTTGGTGGAAGATTTCTACTTAATAAAATACTATTTTATCTTCCTTTCTTTACCTAACACTTCTTTTCTCGTTTACATTACTTTTTCAGTTCTTCATTTTCTCATTATACCTTTACCATACCTGGCAAACTGTACGTGTGAATATATTACTTCATGTTTTATATGTTTTCTTTTTTGCCTACTGGCTATAAAATTTATTGGCTCACCGTATTTTATAATATATAAGTCATTATATATTTTTCATCTTGCGAAAGTTGGTTACTGGGATTTAACTTATTTGTTAATATTATATTATGTATGTAATTAAATGTTTTAATCCTGTTAATGTTCCAAATGCATTGAAATTAAAATAAACCAATAAAAAATGTAAATTCAATAGAATTTTGTTTTATTTTGAAGGCAAGAGGAGCTTGTGGGGAATTTGTTATTTTGTTCTCCCCAATTTGGGGATTTTGAACATATATTGCGGGTATTTTAGAATAAGCATCGGCAACCCTGGGTTTGTGGTCTAGTTTAGAGTGGGAGTTGGCTGTGCGTTCGGAAGTGTTTTCGGTTTTATATTTAACAACTTTATACTAAATAGTATTTTATTATGACCTGGGGATTTGTTACTTGTGGACCTAACGAAGCCCTTGTAGTTTCAGGTAAGACAGCTCGAACTTATTCAAAATAGTTCCACTGGCAACTTGGCTGTTTTTGGGCGCGTCTTGTTTGTGTGCGTTAAATATGTATGTTCGCATTATTGATTTTTTCCTCGTGTATAGCGAAATAAATTGGGACAAGTACATTAATATGCAGTAAAAGCGATGATTTGTTTTATAAATGGACCTTTAATTCATAAAAAAAGCGAAATATTTTATCGCTTCATAATAATTAACATGGAAAAATGATTGTGTTATGCGTTTACGCATCAATCGCCCGTATACAGACGAGCATATTTTAAGATAAAAGTATTCCTGGGTTGGTCTGCGCACTACTTGTTAAATAGTTTCGTGTTTATTTTATGCTGGTTCAAGAGGCTCATGTAAAAATATGCGCAGGCAATCGATAATAATGTTACCGGCCAATGTATAAAAATAGACATAAATGTGGTTTATCTCGATTGCTCATACTCGAGACCGAAATATTCTTTTATTTTTTTGATGGCTAATTCTTGTTCCTCGTCGAGATCGAAAGATCGCGTCATTTTAATGAGAACCTAATTTGTACATGTTTAAGTGGGTACGTAGCTATAAATAGCTACATTGAGTTGATTCGGTTGTTGTTTTCATGTTTAGCTGCCCCGAAACATCGCTATGTTGTGTTGTTATGTTTCATATGTTACAAGGACATCTAGAAATTCATATAAAAAAAAATTGCTTTGGAAACAATACTCATCATGCTAACATTTTGTGACCCACATTCTTGTTTTGGCTAAGGTTAGTCATTATACCCATCAACAAATTAAAATGTAAATATTTCTATTTATGAAGAACTTCATTTGTGTTAGAATTATATTGAAATTTTTAAGATTCAAAAATGTTATAACTTTGCACCACTTATTTATCTTAATATGGAAAATAACAGTGGGGCAAAGTTTTATAATCAGAATATACAATATGGGATAAATAATTTCCCTTAGGGCCTATGTTATCTTTGGGGATGCTGTGTGCAGGCAGAACAAGGAAATGAAATCAGGGAAAAAGTTTTGAGGGGTGGGTAGAAATCTGATGTGTCCAGGAGTGACGGACGTATGAATCTGTCCCTCCCACTGCGGTGCAAGGCGATGTGTCGAGAAACCTGCTGGTGAGCTCAAAAGATCTCCCTCAATCTGTCTCATCTGATCAGATCTACCACAATGTATGTGGGCAAATGCTTCCTCCGCCAAGACCTAGACAATTCTCACTTCATTAACTCGGGCACACTGCTAGTTGTTTTTGATAACTCGCTATAACATAGTGATCTATGCAATACACTTGGTGTCCGAAATTTTGGAGTTTGATTTATGTTATCAACAAAAAAATTTCAAGTTTGATTTATGTGATCAACAAAAGAAGGTGAACTAGATTTTTTCAGGAGATATATATGTGCAATGCCAGATTTTGATGGTGTGTTTGTTCATTGACAGTTTCATAAATAAATAAATAAATAACTAACTAACTAACCAGTCACGCCGTTTCTCCGTAGGGGTAGGCAGAGAGGACGGACCGCCAAACATATATAAATAAACATATATAGGAATAAATAAATAAACGTTGATAAATAAAGTTAAAAATATTGTGATGAACGATTAATTTAGGTCCCCATCTGTGAGCCCATTTTTAGATAATGTACCTATACTGGAAATGTAATAGGCACACTGCCAACTTTTTGTGGTAATAACCTCTACCCCACAAAACTCACAGCAAAATGCTAAATGCTAAGAATAAAGTAATATTAGATTATTCTGAAAGAAGCGGACTCTTTTTTTGTTTGTTTATTACTTACCGAAATATAATCTCAGAATGTTTTATTTTACACAGCTGATGAATTTTTATTTTCACATAATTTTCGTGAACAAACATTCGAAATTTGAGATTAAATAATTATTACCTACAAGTGTAACGATATTGAACAAGCATGCTTTTAAAAAGTAGAAGAAAGAAATTACCTGAAGAATAATTTCTTTTTGAAAGCAGGTGATACCGGTGTTCCAAGACAAGCTAGAATTTATTCAGAATATTCTTTTTAAGTAATACCCATAACAAATTGTATTAATTGAACATAGCGAACCCATTTCTATAATAAATTTGATGTCATGTCAAAATTACTTGTCAGAATAATTCATATTTATATCCGCTATAATGTTGCAAATTTTATCAATCCTAAAAATCAATATCACACACCGTCAACAATAAGGACGGATTGTTTCAAAAAATTTTTACATTTCTTCAAATATTTAAAGTTAATTTTCACATTCTGTGTAAGTTCTATTTAAATAATTACCGAATTAAGTATTGATTAATTTAATATTATTACACTGTAATTATTTAAATAGAACTTACACAGAATGTGAAAATTAACTACAAATATTTGATGAATTGTTAAAATTTTTTGAAACAGTACTATGAAAAAAAATTTTTTATGTTAATTTTGAAGTTTTGTGTAAATTTTATTCAAATTTTGTTATTTTATCATTATAGGCTAGTTGCTTCATAAATCTGAAATAATCACAAAACTTGAATAGAGCTTTCACAAGAGCATAAAAATTAACTTTAAAAATTTGATGAATTGTTTAAATTTTTTCAAACAACAAGTTGTAAGAATTTCATTTCAATCAATCTTTTTGAGTAAATAAGTATTTTACTATGCGAAACTGAGAACCCGTTTTGCATAGAAAGGCCTAATAAGAAATTCAAAGCACACACCACCACTAAGTAATTTATTATAATGCAAGTTGCAATATTCGCCACCACTTTTTAAGGAAGACCTGGCAGCAATTCCGAATGGTGACTCTTTTCATTTGCATCACTCGTTTGACTTAACTAACGGTAGATCAAGGCCTATTTTAGGCTCCAATTGAATTGGAAATCAACTACTCGTGGATACTTATACTATGTTCACTTATCGCTATTTAATTGAGTTAATTGTTACTATAGCATTTTTTGAGCTGCGTTCTGTAGCCACATTGTCAATATCTTAATTAATCTAAATTATCTACCATTACATTCTCATTGCATAATACAAATGCTTGTTATTGGGGAAGCTCAGTAATGCATAAAAATTAAAAAAAAACTGTATATTTTCTACGATTTATGTAAAATACCCCAAAAAAGGGAGTTAAAAATTACCGGTCAGTGGTTGAGTGGGCATCGCGTTTGGGTCTCACCCATGCATTCCGTGTTGGATTCCTCGGATAGCTAAATCCTCCATCACAACACAAGTAACATCTTCCGCTTAGTGTGGTGGTAGTAGGAGGTTTTCAAGTGTTGTCGGGTTATTCGTAACCCGGGAACTGCGTTAGACATAACAGCACTATGTTTACTTTTTGCTCTCTAATTTTCCACATTCTTGTGGAATTAGCGTTCTACAGGTATAAAACCACAATAAAAATGTTTATTTTATATACCTTTGTTTTCCACATTTTATCGAATTGCATTCTGTAAACCCAAATTTAAAAACTTAATAAATATCGTTTTGTTTCTTTTCTACATCCCAGTGGAACTGCGTTTTGTAGACATAATCACATTATGATTGCTTTCTAGTCCTGTTATTCACATTCTTGTGGAACTGTATTTTATGGACGTACCTATAATATGTCTATGCTATGACATGTCAGCGTTACATTTATTTTGTCAATCCTGTATTCTACACCCCAGTGGATCTGCGTTCTGTACACATGTGGTTAATAACAACATATTTTTTTATATGTTTATTTTGCTAATAGCGATTAAGTTAAATTGGTGTTATTTTTGTCAATAACCTATTGTCTGCATATGGTGGTTTAAAATTGATACATTTTATATTATCGAAGAGAAGAAGAGCATTTTGAATTGATCTTAATGTTGACCTATTTTATACTTTTTTCACCAAAACGATGACTCTAGCAACTTTGCGTATCTTTATAATGGTATTAAAGTGAACCGCGTTTGAAAAATGTGAAGTATTTGAACACTTTATCTTATCTTTTAGAATCTGTCATAATATTAATGTTAGTATGAACTGATACTGATAACAAACATAAAAATAGAAAAATAATCACATGGCGGGGAGATTTTTACATCTATTTTGATTGTTACATTTTGCATGGAATTTGATTTTTTGCGATAGAGTAATTTGATTGAGCGATGAAATTTTCCTATTGTTATTTAATCAGAAAATTACTAATCCATACTTTCTCTCATTCTTTTATGTATACAACTATATAATTGCAATACACTTAAAACATATGTAAAAAGATCAATTTTATGTTTATTATTAAAATAAACCTATCAATGTGTCAGTTATATTGTTAAATTGCCGTCCCGCATATTGTTAAAGTAAAAAAAAATTTACAGCGTGAAAAGAAACTCAGTAATATTGTCAATGTCTGCAATTCTTCTTTAATCAACTGCTGCCTGCGGTGCGATTAGTGCGAAAGAAGAAGTATTTAACTGAACACTAGTTTTAAAAACTTCGCTTCTTCTTCATTAAGCAGATAAAGATTTTCGTTCTAATTATGATAAGCGTTAAGATTGTGGATAAATATTGCTTTGTTTTTATAACGATTTTTAAAATTTATGCACCATGTATGAAAATTTGCAAAAGGAAACATAATATCTTCTTTGCGTTTGATCTGTAATTAATTGTTCAGTAATCCCTGAATATCTGCAGGGGTTAGGATCCTGTAAAGTGGCATCAATTGCGTAACTGCGGTAAACAAGGAAACTATAATTTAGCATTTGTTTATGTTCCATTTAAGTTAAGAATTAGGTAATTTTAACACTTGAAAAAATATTTGCTCAGATCTTCATAGGGCTCCAATAAACTTTTCATTTCAGTTCAGTTTCACTGCCGGCAACTCGGACATTTATTTTATTTTTATTTATTTACATTGTTTTCTTTTTACCCGCTTCACTAGACAAAGTCTGTTCCGAGGCGGGTAACATCCCTCTTTTAAACATCATTTCTCTTCCGGTCAGAGGGTTGAATACGAGAAGTCTGCCTACCAATGATTCCATTATTCGTTTAATAATTTATTTTTATTTTGTCAGGCTGAAATTTTTTTTTTACTTAAAATATATACTATTTATACTATTTAAAATATGTCCTAAAATGAACATAATAATATAATACAAATAAAAAAATTCCTTCTTCTCACACACGTTTCATCATCTGAATTTCCACAAATTATTTCTTTAAGTTATTTCATTTTACTTTAAATAACAATATGGCTGCGAATATTGAGCGATTATCGGAGTCTAATACATATCTTAAACAGGTGTTCAAACAGGTTTGCAAGTAGTCCTGGGTCACTCGATCATTTTTTATTACCCGGGTCGATCACAACCCACTGGTGAAGTAGTAGGGTCGAAAGAACCCAATCTTTGATCGATCGACGACGAAGATCATAGAACTAATTACCAAGGATAAATCTATGCGCTATGTAGGCCATAAATGTATAAATTCTGTAGGTCAGTCATCTCGTTCTCGCGACAAAGAAGTAGAGGTTAATCTGAAATGTGCTGTCACTGTGTTTCAAGGATCCAGTTATATTATATTATAGAATAATATACGATTTACATGGAACTTATTCTTATATGCGGTTGCTTTTGGTACTGGTGGCAGGAAGGTTTATTGGTATGCTAATTGTTAATAAAGATCCTATTTGGATAGTAGAATAAACATTTGAACAAATCGGTTCCTTACCCAGAGATTTGCTAGGCAGACCAGATAATCAAAAAATCCATCTCTCCCAAGACCGGGACAAACCTCAACCCGTAAACCCTGCACCCCTGCGAAGTCACCAAACTTAGCAAAACACTTGGAGTGACCTATGGCAGGGGTGTTGGTTATTCAATAAATGGTTCCCGGTGCGGCGGTACCCATACTACTTCCCAAATGAAATATTTCTGTCATGAGATTCGAGACTCACATTCTACAAAGTTTATACATCTACGGTTACTTGCCACGCCCATCACAGGTGATGACTGAGCTGACAGCTCATTAATCAAAAGATCAAATCTTTTTTGACAAAGTGACCCGATTGATTTTATTAATGAATTGTGATTGATCAAAATGATCAGGTTGACCATTATGATCGAATCTTTTTTGAAAAAGGTACCTGATCGATCGTTAATGGTTCATGATTGGGTAAAAATGATTGGGTTGATATCGACCTAGGATTACTTCTAAGTAGGATAGTCTTCCAGTGTTTTGACTTTGTTTGCAGGATGCTGTTACTCCAAGCCGCTCCTGGTGCCAGGAGGAAGGGCCTTTGTATGGCCGTGCGTGCAGCAGGTGCAGAGGATATCGCTGAACACCATGACGCTGCAGGTGGAGAGCCCCACCGTCTACACCAGCCAGGGAGTGCCCATCTCCGTGACAGGGATTGCGCAGGTTAGAAATATTCTTTCTAATATGAGCTCCTGTTCTAATTAAAAGGCGTCGGCAGTTTGGACTCCTCCATTTTGGTTGGTTTAACAGTCAATATTAGTTTTTAAGTGTATGTATTGATGGAAAATAACCTCAAGGACGCTCCATAATGAAAATATTAAAAAAAAGTGATGTTTATAAAAATCTAATTTGACAAACTACAAATTTGTATCTACCCATAACTATGGTAAACCTACTAAAATTACACATAACATTGTAACAAATTGCAATGGCCATCCAATTAATCGACAATAGAATAAATGTATGTATGCAATGATTTTTATGATTGATGAGTGTTATTTTTTATGTATGGTATGACACATGTTTCATATCATATAGAAATTACTATATAGATAACCATACATTTAAAAAAAAAATTGAATACTGCATAAGATAACTGCCTGGTGCCGGTGAGAGTTTGGCATCCCAAATTGGGGTATGTTGTGAGGATGGGTACGGGAAGGAGATGGGGGAAAGGAAGGTGGGGAAGTACCTGGCTATTCAGATCGTTTTTTTTTTGCACATCTTGGAAGTGGAAATTATCCCACTTCCCAACATTCGATCGAGCTGAAACTCAGCAGAGAGATTCGTTTTTGATGTCAATGCATTCTTTCAACTTTTAGTGGCACTCACATACACACAACCATTTCTCTGAAATTGGATAAAATGATGGCGCAACTATGTTGTGCAGTTCGAAGTGCAGGACCGTGGTGGAAAGTCAAAACCACAGCATAATAAATGTATTATAGTTAAAAAAAAACTTGAGAATATAATGACAATAACATGTATAATACATTTGTCTAATAAAATATGTATGTGTTTTTAATTTTTTTTGTTATCAGAAATTCTTACGCAGCTGCTATCAACTTGAAACATAATTTGTTTTTACAGGTTGATTTTTTTTTAAATCCACCTCAATCTGCCTGCACTTATTTATCTTCACTTCCCATTTCAGGTCAAGATTCAAGGCCAGAACTCTGAAATGCTCCTGGCCGCCTGTGAGCAGTTCCTAGGGAAGGGAGAGATGGAGATCCAACACATCGCGCTAGTCACTCTTGAAGGACACCAACGAGCCATCATGGGCTCAATGACCGTTGAGGAGATCTACAAGGATCGCAAGAAGTTCTCCAAACAAGTAGGATCAGTTTACATTAACCCGTAGAGGACGGCAAGAAATTTAAATAAACAAAAACATTTTTTTGTTAAAACCAACACGTAGACAATACGATACTAGATTAAGTGATATTTTTATTTATATTTTTAACTAACTTAGTAGAGGTAATATCAAAAGACAAAATTAATATATAAGGTCGACAACAATGTTAGGTTGGAGTAGTTACAGTGAATTTTTGATTTTTTAAAAGAACTATTCAAGTAAGTCATGGAAATAACCAACTTAGGGCAGCTGCTGAAATTTTTATTTCTTTGACTCCTTTGTTAATGATAATCACGAGGACTCACATTTAGTCCATCTACCTACTTTTATGGTTCAGGAGGTATTCAGATATAGTCGTAGGTTTATTATACATAAAATTATTGTCGAATGGTGACAACTGACCTGTTGCGATTTCGACCCATTTTCATTGCAGGACTAACAATGAGAAAAATGGGACTATTTTCTGCAATTGTAGGATTTTGCCACTGGCAAGAATAACCTGCAAATAAAGGCAAATCGTAGTGATGTATTCCAAGTAACAATATAAACCAAAGCACAGCATTGATTGAATGTAGAATGGGGAAAATTTTTTTGACGTCCTTGCATTACTGCCAGAACTCACAATATTATAATATTGTCCGGACTGCCCTACGCAGGCGCAATGGAGGAGTCTGCTCCGGGCGCCGACTTTCCAAGGAGCCAGGTCTCTGATAATACTTAATACCTAAAACAGCACCATTGAGATGTTTACTAGCATCAGGCGCCGTTTGGCTCAGGGCCGGACCTAAATATTGTATCCAACCGTTAACCAAGGATTGCAGTAAATATTTAAGCTGATGTAAATATATGTGTGTTCATTCATATTATGATATTATATTGATTTACTGTGAAATTGTGTGTTGCTTTCAGGTCTTTGAAGTGGCATCCAGTGACCTGGTGAACATGGGCATTACCGTAGTGTCTTACACCCTGAAGGACATCCGGGATGAAGAGGTAGTAACCCATACTTTAATATGCTTATTCTTTGAGAATTTTATTAGGTTTTACTAACCTTTTTTTGTCGATAGGAAAACTTATTACATTACATAGAAAATTTTATAGAACGTAAAAAAACGTATTTCATTTACAGATATATACTAGTTTTGTTGTTTTATTATTATTTTTAAATATTACCTGCCGTTTTAAATAAATTAATTGAAACATTGGCATACTTAATATTAATACTTTTTTTTTTGCCACAGGGGGCCAAGGTATGTCAAAATATTTAGTTAATTTTAAATTATATTGTTATATATTATTGACTGTAGTAACACTTGGCCTAGCTTTTTGTACTATTGTTTGCTAATTAATATTGTAGTGTTCATTATTTTAACAAATAACTTTTTAAAATTATTATTAATATTTCCATAACTCACATTTATGATCACAAATGAATCAAGTAAGATGATAGAGACCTCATTGCAGTAGCCACAGCAAATGGTTTTATATGGAGCAGGTTTATTTATTATTGCTTGGGGTAAGTCAACGTGAAAGAAGTGGATTTGCATATAAAAAGTGGGTTGGAAACTGTGTCTCGTGGTTTTAAGCTGTCATGACCTGAGTTTAGTCTTAGAATGGGACTGCGGATTGCTATATCAACTCAATAGGCCACTCGCATGCATTTTATAATGACTTGGAAACACTTGTGTGGATAAATCTTTCTACAATGATTATGATAATATAAAAAAATAGAAGCATATTGTGTTTGAATAATAAAATAAACAAATTGTTTTTTTTTAGCTTGTGACGACGCAATATAAAAATATCCAGTTAACGATTTTCTTTATTTAGTTTTATAAAATTCAACACTGTTTTTTTTTAATAAAGTAACTTAGACTTCTGTTGACTTTTACATTTTGCGATTGACATCGATTGACTTCACTTGTGTATCTTACTAGCCTGCAAACGTGGTTGTACGTAATTATAAGGTACTAATAAGTTTTGTTCAGATTCAGTCTGACAATTTGGTGAGAATATCAATATTCATTCATGATGACTGAAATGATTGAATCTTCGAAGAGCCGTAGACCATTTTTTCTAAAAGCTTCAATTCACGGTACAACTAGCGTCATTGATCTCCTTGGCACCGGTGCATAGTCGCGAAACACGTCAAACATGCGCACAACGTATGTACACAGTTGACATTTGTCACATGAGAAGGGTCACTTCTACGAATCGTTCTTGAGTTCAACAGCTTAGCTGTGGAACGATTTGCCGTCCTCTGTGTTTCCTCCTTCCTACAACATGGTTCTCTTCAAGTCCCATGTTCACTCCTTCCTCTCCTCAAAAAGACCCTCCAAACAGCATCTTCAAAGATGACATAGGCCCTGAGGGAAATTATTTTCCTCAGGGCCTCTTGTGTGGAGTTAATGTAAAAAAAAGTATTTTTGCAACTATAAAATATTTATTTTTATGATCTCTAAACCTACGGGTAGTTACTGAATCAATGTTTAAACAATAAATCACAACACAGAGTTCTCTCTAAAAAATGACGTTGAGCATTATAATCATAGCATTTGCAGATTGTAATTTTCAAAAATATGCCAAAAAAGATAAACAATTTCTTAGAATTTTAGCCTGAAATGATTTTTTTTAAATGTGATGCAGGTGGCCTATTCTTCTGGACTAACATGGTGCTAATAACAAATAGGGGATAATTGGTGCAGGTGTAGATTTATTGCATGGGAATATGGGATGCTACATTGATCTGCAACCAACCATTAACCAACATGTGGAAAGTGTATAGGAACCATATAAAACTGAATAGTGTTAGAAGAGTAATCTTTAACAATAAGATACAATAAAATACCTAGATTGAAAGAAGCCAATTTACATTGTCCTTTTTTTCTCTCCTTTTGACTCTTAGGTCCCAGAGCGGGCAATTCTATTGATTTTCTGTACACAAAAGATAATAATGACAGGCACGTACACACGCCCACCACACCTGTATCAATTTATCTCTTCAGTGGTACATGATCAATTAGGTAAATGGTCTGTCTAAAAAATGAACATAAATAAATAAAACAAACAAACATGATGTGCCCTTAGAATGAAGACAGTGTTATGTCAACTCAATTTTTCTGTAGTCTTCAATAGGCAGGCAACGTGCAATAAGATTGAAGCGTTTATAGTGTATATTACGACGAGGTACCCAAAAGAAACTGAACTGATGTTGCAGGGGGCATGGTTTTTGTAGTAGCAAAACAAGTACAAAACCACGCACCACCACCAAAAACATCAGTTTGGTTTCTTTTGGGTACCATGGATACAAAATTTCTTTTGGATACAAAACCACACACCACCACCAAAAACATCAGTTTGGTTTGTTTTGGGTACCCCGTCATATATGTTAATGCACGAAGACTGAGACAGCCACATAATTTACCATAGTAGTATTTTGCTCCCTGCAGGCACAGTTGCATGCCACTGGACATTGTTCGACTGGCTTCCGCAGCTAAGTTATTTGGCTGCCTAGTGCATTCGCTTGTATACATTTTAATAGAAATTTGAAGATCACGTTAGTTGCCGCAGCCTTGCGTGCGGCTAGTCTTACATTACAATTTAGGAAAGATAATGTTGGCTTATTTAGGTCGCGATCCTCGTTGGAGAGGAAATCTATGTATATTTAAAATGTAAATGACATGTAGAAGCCTTACATTACGCCATTTTTATAAAATGCATAGTTCCATGGCAACTCAACATGGTGGCACTTAAACACACCTTTGGAAAGTGATATAAAGTCATTAAAAGTAATGCAAAAAAATAGCCCATAACCTAACCTAACTTAACCTATTTAGCCAAGTTTTTTTCATAACTTTCCATAACTTTATATCACTTTTAAAAAGTGTGTTGTAGTGCCACTATATTGAGTTGTGCGGTCACCTAAATGCATCGCCGATTTACAAACTAACTAGCTTTATTTTTTTAATATTTGCATATACTCTAAACAGTTATGCAGTGTCATAAAATATCTTTTAAGTGAGCTGGGGTGCTAAGATTGAAAAAATACGACTTATGTGTTTAAGCTGTGAACGATTTTTTAAAATAATTTTATTAGTGAAGATTTTCAGAATTATTTGAGTTAGGCAGGGATAACCCCACCCGACTGAAAAAAAAATCTACTAGGACAACATCAATAAAGTTGTAATTTTTAATCTTAGCACCCTAGCTCACTTAAATGTTATAGTCGCTACCGAAGTTATGTCCGAACAGATAGAACAGCTTCTCTCGAAAATGTGAATACTTTCATATATTGTTGGTTTTACTTAGTTGTGATTGAGTTCTATTTTGTAGAAGTCCATCGTAATGTATTACGTAATTCACCATGTTTATTATTGTTATTTCTGTCTGTTTCTTTGGTGGTGTAGATTCATAATTGACATATCTGTCAAACGTGTATGTAGTTATCTCTGTAAATGTTATATCTTACTCATCACATCTGCACAAAGTCAAATATAGTTTTTCATGGCACTTTTTATGTTTTGTAAATAGACAATTTCTATCACTATTACACTGTTAATTAATTACCATTATCTACACAATCTTTCCTTTTGGTTTGGAAAATGTTTTTTCAAAATTATTGTTGAACTCAATCCTGGTGGCACGAGCACAAGCAACGGGTTAAAGCTGCTGAATGTGCAATTGTCTTCAGGAATACTCTGCCGTATTAAATGTTTTTTACTCAGTAAGTATGTGTACTAATTTCAATAATAACTTTAAGCACCTGCACTCTTTATCTTGCATATTCAAAACTGAAGTAGGCTTCAAAATGCACTTTGATTAAAAATATTGTAATAATTCCTCTTTTAAGTTGATATTCAGTGCCGGCAACCCGGGCGTTTATTGTGTTTTAATTTATTTACATAATTTTCTTTTTGCCTGCCTCACTAGACAAAGTCTATTCCAAGGCGGGTAATAACATAATAATTGAACTATCCTTTTAATTTCCTTCTTGTATTGTAAAAAGTATGTCACTATACAAAAATGTCGATTAACCATTTTCTCTATTTAATTTTATAAAATTCTACACTGATTTAAAAAAAAAATAACATTGAGGCTTCTGTTGATGTAAGTAAAACTAGCATACAGAATTTTTAGGTTAAACAAGGATTTTTTTATTTCAGTTTTTACAGGACTAAAAAAATCTGAAAAACTTAGGAAACTATGTGAAAACTTTATAAAGGGTTCTACTTTATTATTTATTAAAAATGTTAATGTCTTTTCATGTTTTCAAAACAATGTTCATTTTTTTAATGCTCTTTTATTGGGTTTGCTGCCACTAACTTTTAATCATGTAAACTAACTAAATCTGAGCTTTCCAATGGCAGCGAATCGTAAAAATAGAAAATTAGTTAGAAGTACTGTCACTAATAGTCAATGAACGCATTAAACTGGAACAAATTAGGGGAAAGCTGAATTTTTGCAGGTGAATAGTACCTACCACAGTGAGTATTTTCACAAATGTCACCACTTCTCCTCCGCTTGCTTCCCACCTGTGCCCCCACAGAAATTGTAGGGTTCTACTACAGTCATTGATATCTCCTAAACTAAAACATATACTAGAAAAATATCTATTAATGGACTTCTTATAAAACTACTTAAAAAATAATAACTATACATAACAGGTAAAAAAAAAACATTTTACTGTTTATTTCTTTATATAATTATTACTTATTATTGGTATTTTGATTATCTTCGTCATCTGACAGAGGATAATCTGGCATTTATGACTTAAAGTTTTGTTAAAAAGTGCGGTGGATCTTTTTTAACATTAGCTCCATACAATAGGCCCCGAGAAAAAAATCCCTCAGGGCCTATGTCATGTTTAGGGATGCTGTGTGAAGTGACTTTTAGGGTAAGGAAAGAAAGGAGGTTCTGGGAAGGAGTTTTATTTTATTTTTGCCTTCCCTGTATAATGATTACAAATATCACAGGTGTCGTTTGTTGATAGATGGGGTTATTGTGTTTAGTTCCATAGAAAACAAAAAGATTAGAAGCAGAAGGTGGGACTTGAGTCTTTCTGCTTCTAAGAATAATGGTAGTTGCATCCTTATACATTTATGAAAAACATGACTTCCATCTTTCTGCCACTGATGAACATGATCATTTACTACACATCTTCATCAAAAACTCATTTCTTCAAATTTTGGACTTGCATGCTTCTCGGGTACAGATATGTTATTTGGGCGTGCTTAATACCTAATGTCTTCTTCCAATATCAGGTCCATTATCGTTCAATCTCTTCTCTGTTACAGTTCATGAGAACAGATTTAAGGTTTCAGAAACTAAATCATTACCCCCGCGATTGATTTCCGATACATCGGGATAGCTCTCACAATCACATGGCCATTTAAATTTTTTTTTTTATTGTTTCTGTAGCAGCACGAGCAATCCTTTTCCAGTACCGGTCAACTAGTACCTTACTACGTGAGTGAAGCATGAACATGATAGTTTTTTTTGGCAGAAATAACAGTCTTTCATAAAATTTTATTTATTTTCTAACCTAACTTTAAATGGCCGAGGCGTAGAGGTTGATGGGTCTATTTTAACTTGAATATTTTCATGTCTTTCTAATTAAATTTAATACTAGCATGAATTAGTATTTCTTTTAACAATACTTCCTTTAAGGTTTTTTTTTTTGCATAAGATTTATGAAACGATCCTCATTAGACATTAATTTTCAGTATGCAAACTTCTTATAGTTTCTCAATTTTACAAAATGCGCAAAACACTCATATTATATGACGCACAACACCGACGTACACCTTGCGGTAGTCACAGGAGAACATACTGACTATGTATTTATTTTTGTTTTTCGATCGGTTATAACTTGGTAAAGTAAAAAAATCGTGACGCGTCGCTCGATCCTGCCGTATCGTGTTACGTCCAGAGCCCTCATGCCATGCCGCGCTTACTCACTTCTTTTGGTGAATAGGGAGGAAAAAGGCAATCAATGTTATACATCATTTTAAAGCTTACTAAATTTGACAAACAGTTTGCAGTATTTTTTCGTTTTACTTCAAATAAAAAAAAATATCCAACTTCAAAAAAAATAATTATAACAAGCAAAATATTTCTTTTAACAACAATCTCATTATTATTGCAAATAACAAAAGTTTGATTTTACTTTATATTTTGTTAGTTTTATATGAAGTTTGTTTCTGAAAAAAAAATTCTGATATCTGTTTTAGTTGAGATGATGGATTTAGTAGAACCTCCAATTTATAAGTTTGGGGGGAAAGCAAGCGGGGGAGGAATGGGGACTTTTGTGAAAATACTCTCTGAAAAAGGTACTACCCATGTGCAAAAATTCAGCTTTTTCCTAATTTGTTCCAGTCTGGGCCAGTTTTAAGTCTAGATTAAGTGGATAAAATAATGATACGCCACCGGTCGGGAATACTGACCAAATGCGAGATTCTTCAAGAAAAGCTTCAAAATGGATTTCAGTATGTGTGACATAATGCAATTGTTACTTTTTAATATAACAATTTCTGTGTTTAAAACGTAAACAATTTTTTTATGTCAACATATTATTTCTGATAATTTCAGTTTACTATTGTTATTACTTTTTTAAATGTATCCAATTGTAAACCACTGTATTGTAAGAAATTATTTTAGGCAATCTATTATTTATTACTACCCCTTGTGTAAAAAAAATGTGAACATTATGTACTTAATGTAAAAGCCCCATTGGCGTATAAGAAAATAAATTATATTTGCCTTCAAAATGAACACTTGGTTTTAGACATTTAGTAAAGGCTGATTCACAAATTAACTAATTAACCTTTGTGTTGTTTAGGGATATCTGAAATCTCTAGGTATGGCGAGGACTGCAGAAGTGAAGAGGGATGCCCGTATTGGAGAGGCAGAGGCGCGCTGTGAGGCACAGATCAAGGAGGCCATCGCCGAGGAACAGCGAATGGCTGCCAGATTTTTGAACGACACGGAGATTGCCAAGGCACAACGTGATTTCGAACTGAAGAAGGCTGCTTACGATGTTGAGGTTCAAACTAAAAAGGTACCAAAAACAAATATATAATTCTGATAGACACGTTATTCCAGAATAAGGGAATGCTTTTCAGGTAAAACACAGCTATGTTGAAGATGAGTTAAATGAGAAAATAAAAACACGCCACCAAAATATACCTTCAAATGACTAAATGAATTTCTTTCCTTATATTATGATATTAATGCCTACAGTGACATCACTGCATCCATTGGAAGCCACTCTATTTCTGTTCATGTTATTATTAATCGGCAGTACATACTTACTTGATTCCGATGGTCTCTTTTCGAGTTTTAACATCCTTGGTGTTGCCACCCCACTTCTGTACATCCATTGCTTTTTGTTCCCAGCAGTACTTCTCTACCAGCTCTCCCAAAAGAACTGTCTTGGCTTGGTTTCGTGGCTTCGGTTTTTAAATGGCACACGCAGGAGGTCTTGAGGAAAATAATTTCCCTTAGGACAATTGCTGGTTATGAGGATTTTTTGGAATGTATTTCTTCTTTGCTCCTGTGTCTCTACATTCCTACTGCAATATATATTTTTTAAATATTTCACTAGGCCATCGATTTAAATTATGGCTATTGAATGGCAGAGGGTGAATTTATATATTAATTTTATTTAACCTCTCAAGCAACGGGGATTTCTGAGTATTCAGTTTTCGATTCGGCCTTGCGATGTAATAAATATATCGACCTCCAAATATTAATACTGAACTTATGAACTGTCCACTATGGTTTAAATCCAATGATTCCAACTACATCCATATTTTTTATACTATTCTAAATTAAAAAAATTTAGTCTTAAATCTGATGATCCATTTTTATTTTTAAAAATCACCTTCTACCTAAATTTGGGTAACCATCGCTTCAGTGGTTAAATAGGAAAATTTTAATATTATATGGAAGATTTTAGTCGAGAATCCACAATATCTTCTCTGAGGCAATGTTTCTATGGTCTCTTCTCAATCAAGTGTCAGGTTATTGCATTTTCATGTATCATGTTATGTGACTTCTAGTGAAAACCACTACATACATGAATATGAGATCTTGAGAACTTTTTCTAATGCTGTAGAAACTTTTTGAGCTATGGCTTTTATATTGTCGCAATTAGTTCACCACAGGGTAAGAAAATTTGTGCACTTGAGGCGATCAACACATCCACTTCAAGTAACCCACAAAAATGTTGATCTGAGATAATAGCTTTTAAAGTTTTAAATTTTGGATTTCAAGTAAAAGTTGCAACAAAAAAACTAAAACTTTCCAAATAATATACATGGATGAGAAAATAAGATTTTTCTGAGCAGCTTGAGTGTATGAACTAGATTTAGTCTTGTATCGCAAATATATGATTGAATAATAAATATTCATATGAATGTATTATGTATTTATTGTACGTAAGTTGAAAATAACAGAAGTTTGTACCATTTACAGGCCGAAGCCGAGATGGCCTATGAACTCCAAGCGGCCAAGACCAAGCAGAGGATCAAGGAAGAACAGATGCAGATTAAGGTGGTTGAACGAACACAGGAAATTGCTGTGCAACAACAGGAGGTGCAACGTAAAGAACAAGAGTTAGAGGCAACAGTACGCAGGTATGTCACATTTTTCATAAAGCTGTGTTTGTTAGGAATATTATTATTTATTGCAGACATAGCAGACAGTCTGCATGAATTTTGTTAGTAGTCCATTGTGGTTTTTCTGTGATTTTTTTACTTATTGTAGACACAACCTCTTTCATGAAGTTCATTGAGGTTGTCACAGAGTATTTGGCGGTTTCTCCTGGTTCCACATCATGTTCACCAGGAATACTTTTCGCATTTCCTACAGATACTTTTCGCTCCTAACAGCTTTTGTGTGCCCTTAGATGTCCTTTTATTGGCTCTACAATCTCTTTATTTAGTTTCTATCCACATTTGAACCGTCACTTTGCATTCTTTTGTTGCTTTCTCGCATTTCTTTAGTGCTGTGATTTGACCCAATTTTCAACATGAAATTTAGTGTAGCCCCTACAGTCGGCTCAGGTCCTGCAAGTAGTCTTTCCAAAACCTCTTCTAGCAAGCTTACTTTGCAATATACAACTTCCGTATCTGACGTCATATCATATTTATTGAATATTGCAGGCCCGCAGAGGCAGAGAAGTACCGCCTGGAGAAGATCGCCGAGGCGCACCGCATCCGCGTCGTTCTGGAAGCAGAGGGGGAGGCGGAAGCTGTGCGTGCCCGAGGAGAGGCAGAGGCCTTTGCAGCCCTCGCACGTGCTAAGGCAGAGGCTGAGCAGGCTGCCAACAAGGCTGAGGCCTGGAAGGAGTACAAGGAGGCGGCCATGATTGAGATGCTACTGGAGACATTGCCCAAGGTAAATTGTATTATTTTTAGCAAACTTTATAATAGCAAAATAAAGAGTTTTGTACCAGAAAGTGAACCTTAAATCTGTAATATGAAAACTTTCACTAAACAGGCTGCTTTTCAGTAATCCACATTCATAAGCTTAGTCTCAAAGAGTGACTAAAGTGTGAAAAATCAGCGCTAATCTCTTGGTTCCAAATTTATCACATAACAACCCTTTGCAACACTAGTTAAGCTCTAATTATGATCCAGCAGGGCTAGGCAACTTACCAATTGAAACACACGCGCATGACGGTACCCTACATAAGCAGCTCCCGCATGCAGAGCGGTTCCATTCCCAATAACAGCTTTATTTTCTGTTCATAAGGGTTCATAAATGAAAATTCTCTTATGAGGACTGGAAAATCAGAACATTAAATTATGAGCGGTGATCTTTAAATCCAAACACACCATAAAGCCTGTGTAAGATCATATAAATATACAATTTTAAAACCCAGGCGGAATTACTCAATGACATTTTACAGATTTACATAATAGGTACAAAACCATGTAATTTCAATTTATATTTAATGTACTGTTTGTATATCTCATAAACAAATAAACAATACTCATATTTTTATAAGAAAAACTCTCTTTTTTAACTTTTGAAGGTTATTCCCATCAATGTAATATATCATTGAAGAAGAAGATAACAATAATAATCTAATTTTTGTATTTGTAATATGAATTTTTTGGGCTATACAGGTTGTTTAATTATGTTGTAGTGTCTCATGAAGCGTAATAATTTTCACCATGATAGCTGACAGCCGCGTGATCACGGCAACTCACACTTATAACATATAAACTGTCTGATGTAATGGGTCTGTATGGGATTATAGTGCGAGTGCTATGGTGATATAGGCCACTCCCAAAAAACGTTATAGATTAGTGTGATGGAAGTGTTCTCAAAATTAATCCACCTTATTCCTGTCTTTTTTCTTTTCTTCGGCCTTTCTGATTATGATATATAAAATACTAAACTTGTCATATTACTTACAGGTGGCCGCAGAAGTGGCCGCTCCACTATCACAGGCCCGCAAGGTCACGATGGTGTCTTGCGGTGGCGCAGAAGTCGGAGCCGCCAAGCTCACCGGGGAGGTGATGACTATTGTGCAGCGTGTGCCCGAAGTGGTTCGTGCTCTAACCGGCATTGACATCTCCAAGGTATGGACCGGTTCCAACTACTTACCTCTGAGGGCGGCCGTGGACAACTGACTCATACAAGCCAATTAACAGGCAATTTATCTTAACTCTGCAACTCTTGGCACCACATTTAGATATGTCTAGCACAATCATTTTAGGCTTCCTCTAGTTTTTGTTTACAATGGACTTGTTTTTAACTCAATCCTTAACTTGGTCCGTTAGGACATTAAAACAGGAGAAAATATGTCACTGAACTATGTACATAGTTCTTCTCCTCAAGTTCTCTTTCATTTTATCCTTATTCTGCACCCTTCAGGTGATTTTTCACAAAAAACAGCACTATACAATTTTTTTTTTTAACATTACTCCGCTCAGGAGGCTCTGAGAAAAATAATTTCCCTCAGGGCCTACGTCATCTGAATATGCTGTGTGGAGGGTCTTTTTGGGGAGAGAAAGGAGTGAGCATGGGTCTTGAAGACAAGTCGTTTGGCGTGTTTCCCGACTATGCACCGGTGCTAAGGGGATCTTCCATTGAAATACCGGTAGAACAATGATAGCAAGTTAGATACTTTGGGTCTTCTTTTAGCAATCTCCACGTTGGAATTTGCAAAATGTCTAATTTTGTGTATAAATAACACAAATGAAAATACATACATACATCAAAACAAGTTTTAAATAATTCTTAGATTCTGGAGTCAAGGTAAACTTTTAAAGAAGGCTTTGTTGTTTATCATTGGTGTTTAAGTTTCGATGTTTCATTGATTTTGGAATCTTGTAGCATTTTCCTGTACATTTTTGTGACCACTAACTTCCTCATGGTCTAACATTTAAAATGATTGTTTTTGAACTCTGTAAAACTAAATTACTTATACTGCCTTACTAAGCACATTAAGGATGTCTACCTCTGTGGGTTTTCTCTTTCATTTTTGTGTTTTGTAGGTTTAATATTTTTACGACTGCAGAGGCGAATGATGTTTTCAAAGGCGTGTTTGCAAATTTTCGAAAACGAGCACTATATACGATATTTGGGGGTATTTACTATTACAATTTTTTAAGGAAATTCAGTGGCATCTACTGCCGTTAAGGCTTGTATCGCTTAGTATCTTGAAATACATACTGCCAGAGAGCTGTAGTTTAAGGTCACTGTTAATATGTGTATCTTTTCATATTTATTCTATTATTAAACTTATTGTGTAAGTAGGTACCTACTATAAAAAAAAAAAATTAGTGCATTTTCTTGGAAAACTTACTTAAACATATGTAGTTCAAAAGATGTTGCTTAAATGACTTTATTGAGAAGGGGATAACCACAATCTTCATTAAATTCAAACTATTTAACCGTGAAGAACGTCTATAAGCGGGAGCTGTCACCGTGCCCCCATTGTGGATTCTAAGTGTAGCATTTTAGTGCATTTAGTTTTTATATGATTTTTTAAAATTTATTTAGTGCAGCACTGTGGTCTGGTTGGGGGTTTGAACTTCTTTTTAACCTCTTGACTGTTGGATGACAGTTAGAGGTTAAGGCCGTAATTCATAGAAAATTAATATCAGAGCATTCCGAGGAGCTAGAGTGCTCTAATAAAAAGCAAAGCCTGGCATATTGGCGCAAGTGATTCTGACTTTGTTCTTGTACAGTTTTTGTATACATAAGGGTTAAAATCGCATTTTATTTTTTAACGAGGCAGGTTTTCGACAGATGACTCGTTAAGCCAGTTATCACAAAGTATTTAAGATTGCATTATAATAAAATTGATTTTTCAAAAAAAGGTAGAATCAGGCACCTAGGAATAATTTCAGTCGGGTCAATGTGTAAATCTGACATTAAACTGGGGACGATATATTATTTTTATGTAAATTGGCAGACCCCCCATTTGTAAGAGAATGTATTGAATAAATTGTGACTACGGCTTCCGGGTAAAAAGCGGGAAAATGTGAAATAGCGGTCAATGTTTTACTTGCCGCATGTGTTGGTTGATTTATACCGATTTTCAATTCAATTCAAGATGCAATTGAATAGATTTGTTCATCGTCACATCTGGAAACTGCGGGTGCAAACTTAATTATGAAATTAATAATGTTGTCATCTGACCCCCCCCCCACCCCCCTCCCTCACGTCATGTGCTCAGTATGGCAGTATAATAATTTACTCATTCTTGAAATGGCATTTCAAATAGTTGAAGATAACATTGTACATAATTTTGTACTAATACTTATTAAAATAGAGTGTGATCCAATTCAAGTTTCCAATAATGGCAACACAGTAAATTAGACAGCTGTCCTTAATGGCACACGTTTAACAAATCAAATGTTAATTATATACAACACATTTACTAAATGGATCGTTTTGACCACCGCTCAACAGGTTAAAGTTGTTAAATTATGGGTATTAGAGCAGCAGGAAGTTGATGCTGATTTTTTAAAGTAAAATTTTCTTTTCTGATGAAGCAGATTTCCAACTCTGGGTATGTCATTTAACAAAATTGTCATATATGGGGTGGAAAAAATCCTCACTTGATACCCAAACAGTAATTGGACATTACTTTTTTGAAAATAATGAAAGTCAGACATGCACAGACAGATAGGTGATAACTGATAATGATAACTGATAATGATAACTGATTACTTTTGGCACAAAATCGAAGATATTGATATTGCAGGCTTGAGGTTTCAGCAATATGTTTATTATTTTTTTTGTGGGGTTTTCTGAAGTGCCAACAAACCTGCAAACACATCTTTACATTTGCCAAGTTATTGCCGAGATAGACTCGGAAACTTACGAAAAAGTCAAAAGGCGGCCATCTGCTTAACATCATTTTCCATAATTGATAAATGGTACCAAATATTCGATTAATAAAATAAAATATTTGATTTTACCTGTTTTTTCATAAATAAAATTTAGGAAACTGAAATTGTATCACTCTTTATGTGCTCTTGTCATAATAATATTTCACATATACAGGGTGTTTCGGTACGTACCCGACAAACTTTAACCAGGGATTCCTGATCATATTTAGAGTAAAAAATGTTATTGCGACTTTGCTTTCTCCAATAATGTTTATTTTCAATTAAAAAAAAAAAAAAAAAATCCACACCCCGTCACTGTCCATAACTCTGGCATATTCCCACCTCGCTACGGGTCATCGCGGCGGGTGGCGAGGTGAGGGTATGCTGGAGTTGTGGACAGTGACGGGGTGTAGAAATTTTTTATTTTTTTTATTGTAAATAAACGTTACCGGAGAGCAAAGTCGCCATAACATTTTTTACTCTAAATATGATCAGGAATCGCTGGTTAAAGTTTGTCGGGTACGTACCGAAACACCCTGTATAACAATTTTTTTTCTGACATATTTATAAGAATTTATTACATTTAAATAAACAAATTAAAGGATTTGTGGAGGTTATTTCCAATTATTTGAAAAACTCATTATCATCTCATCAACTTTTTCTCTTTTAGCTTTGGGTTTTCTACACCGTTCATTTTACTATTTTTGCTTGAAATCCCAATTCGCAGATATTTAATGCTTTTAATAATAATTGGTTGTCTCAAAATGCGATTGCTATTGTACACTATACAGGTTACTGATATGTGATGTAAAAATTGAAGGATGATTATAATAATTTAAAGAAAAAAAGAAGCATTCTTTTCTTAACAAAATTGGATACTTAATATTTAAAATTTCTACTGATGTTTCTGTTACATATATATAACTGTCATATTTTGTGTTTCATTAAATGCTGACATCTCAATGTCTGTGAGTCTTTGGAGAATATTGCCGTTCTTCCATGTAGCTACTTTCAAGCAACGCGATCGCCGCTCGTCTGTACCTTCCATACTATTATTAGTGTTTGTAAACGCCGCTACACGCTGTACTAGCAAAATAGTATGACAGGTAGCAGGTAGCGGCGATTTAGTCGCTTGCAAGTAGCTGCGCAAACGAATTGCGTGATGTTTCTAAAGTTTTTTTCAATATAAGTCAATGTTTTGTCCTTCAATATTTCTCATCAGTTACTTCTGTATTATGTATTTGTTGCCTAACACATCTGCTTTGCACTCTAGTTTAGTTAACATTTAACACTTTTACCTAACAGATTGGCAGAAGCACTCAAGCAATTTCGGCTGCGAAAAAACCTCAAGTCGCTCATAAATAGTTGACATATGTAAGTTTAACAAAAAATGTCAATTCTTTTATAAACTTACATTCACTTGGCTTATTCCTTTTTATGTTGGATTATTATGTCGGTGTTAAAGGGTAGATTTGTAATGTTATTTTAGATTTCTTCTATCATTGGGTCTGTAGATTAGACTAATGTTTTTTATTGTTGTCCTGCATGCACTAATACTTCATTCATGTTTTCATTTCTCTGTAGTTTTGTTGTTTCATATGGTTTACCTATTATTTTGTACACATCAGGCAACATAGCAATTGAATCATTAGTAATCCCTATGAAGACACGGTTTTCACTATCAAAATTTAACTGTTCTTTAAATACTGTTCTTTGCTATGAAAATATTTTGTTAAAAGTTAAGAAACATAATCAAGATGGACATTTAAACCTGAGACTACTTACCGCTGCAATGCATCATGCAGTGTTAAGATTAAAACAGTGTTTTTAAGATTAAAACTATTTTTCCAGCAAAACATTTACTTAATCCCTCAGGCCTAGACCATATTTTGTCGGAGGGTCAAAATAAATGGAATATTTTCTGAATGTATCTGAAAAGTAAAAACTGTTTTTGAAAGGTGATAAAATACGCTTTCAAATTTTATAAATCAAAAAAAACAAATAATTTCAATGAATATAAAAATTTTGCATGCAAATACAAAAAAGTTACGTTTTACCTTACGTTTTTTTTGATAATGTGAAAAATTAAAATACAAAAGTATTTTATTAGACAAATGTATTATAAACTTTATTGTCACCTCACTTCTTTATCGTTCCATGTAAAAATAATTAATAAAAAATTTGCAAAGTTTCATAAAAAAAAAATTTATTCCGATCCAAAACTTTGGTTTTATAAAGGCGTACATTTTACTTTTTTCATTGTTAACTTTTATATTTGAAAATAAAGCGTGGTGTTTTCTCTTTCTAACACCGTTTACATAATATATTTTACAATGATAGTAAGGGAGACAAAACGATTTCTAGAAGAGTTGTTCAGAAAAGTGAAAAAAAATTGCCTGAATTTTACGACGAGTTATGAATTTTCTTGTAGAAGCTTGTCTTTTGTTCAAGTTTCAGTTCCGAATTTAACAGTTAAAAATGAATTACCACAATAATTCTTTAAATAAAAATACCTGTTTTTTTTCTATTTCTAGCTAATCACAGGTGTTCATTAAAAAAGATCAACAACTTCGAATTACTTATTTACCAAAAAGATAATTAAACTTTTCACCAATATGTCTAAATAATATAGGTAGATATTATTTATCAGCCTATCTTAATAAAATAAGTTTTTTTTTCTTATGTTTTATTGTTGTTTTTTTGTCTTTTCTTGCGTAGTTAGACTAAATACAAAATGAATCTTATGTTTATACTATGCTTAATTTGTACTAATTTTTCTTTTTTTTTTTCAGTCGGTGCGTGCGGCATAAGCTCCATTAAGTAAAGCTACGAAGGGGTAAAATCTACCTACAGCTGGGGTGTTGCGCCATATAATCAAAAGAATCTCTTGTATTCGTTGAATGCTTAAGAAATCGTATCTCTAAGGAATATTTACTTCATTTATTCTCTTCTGCTAAAGCTAATTAAGAAAGTCATTACAAACCTGCGGTGTCACCATCAATTATATATTGTGGTGGCCCCATAATAGTAAATGAAGTTGACTAGTGTTGTTTGGATCGGGTGTCTATTATGAAATACACTCAAAGCACAATTGTTTTTCTTCTCATGTGTTCCGCACTCAGGTCACCGCTTTCATACAGGTTTTATCAGTGATAAGAACTACAGAAACAAACCAACTGAGGCAATATTTTACCGTAGCAAATGGTGATTCGACATGCCAGCAAAAATATTTATGTTGCATTTTTTACAATGTTTCCATGAGAAACTATGCCATCGCACTAATTGGAGTATCCAGCTAAGAAAGAAAGAAAGAACTTTGATGAATATATTATGGTTATTTCTCTAGGTAAAGAAAAATAATGCGTTAAGTTTTTTTATTGTGTTTAAGTAAACTACCACATCAAATTCACATAATTTAAAAAAATTATTTTTGTTCATGGACACAGAAAGTAGATAACTTGTATAAATACTTTGTTTTGTAGTTACTTAAAAACATCACAATTTATACATTAAATGACAGAATTGAATAAATAATTAACTCAAACGCTGTTAAGTTTCTTTAGTGTGAGGTTTATTTTATTGCATTTTTAGCTCTGTCGCTTTTCGATGTATAGAGACTGGATTACAAAAAGTAATCATTTTGCTTAGAATATGAGCGAATGAGGTCCAGAAATAAATTAAATGGTGTGCCCTTAAATAAATTATTAAGGAACAGTGCAACTGAGGCAAAGCTATTTTTCTACATGTTGTATCTTGATGTGTGTATATAATGATAATATAGTATATTATATTTTCAAACTTATGAATATTTAGAAAAACCCTTGATTTATAATTTTAAATACAACGCATAAAACATGATTTTTGAGCGGGAGATTTCGACTCATTGCTTTTTGTTTATAAACGATTTTAATTTTATTAATGTATACAATTTTTATTATGTATTTTTTATCTTTTTTTTGTGCTGAAACTCTGAAGGTGCCAATTTTAGTTATTCATATGTATTTTAGTAAAATCTTTATATTATTTGTATTCCATCCCTGAATGAAATAATTATTCCTGATCATTTTGATACAACTAAGGCAGACATACCTAACACAAGTCGTAATAAACCTAAGGTACCTATTTTTTTATAAAATTAGTTGTTCATTACATTAATTTTTTAATTGTATTTTGTAGGTATTTTAAGAAAAAATCTACTTTTTGTTTGTAAGTTTATACATTATTCATACCTATCTATATTAAATACATATATCCCTCTGGAGGTTTTGCATATAAGTACATTCATTTTTAGTCAGAGAAAACCCTTGCACTCCTTTATTTCCCATATTAATAATTCCAATTTTCTACGAAATAACAAAAGTCTATTTTTAAAACTTTGTTACGTATTGATTATCAGTGGTTCATCACATCTTGAATATCCAGGAATTATTTTACATCAAACGTGGTTAGTCTACCAACATTGTAAGTGGTACAAGCAGGATACTCTGGAACTGGAGTTTAAAACTGAAGTGTCACAAAGTCAGTCTTTCCGTCTCATTTTTGTAATCATTAAACTGTGCGATTGTTGCTGCAATTTTTTTTGTTTTTTTGTATTATGTATCAGCAAACAAATTTTTTCCTTTCATGTTTCCCTAAATCTTATTCTAATATATTTTTAAAAATCACAAAGGAGTAGTAAGGGTTAATGGATTCTATTATTTCAATAATATGTTGTTAAGTAAATGTATTAAATTAATGTAAAAGTTTATTAGTTCTTAAGAAATATGATATTATTATGTATGTTTTTTCATAAACTATATTCCAGTACCACGGAAAGCTTTTATTTCTTAACCTCTTGAATGTCGGATCACATTTCCCCACATATGTCCAAATTCCATAAAAAAAAGAAAATATCAGAGCATTAAGAGAGGCTAGAGTGCTCAAATAAACAGAAATGTCTGGAATGATATTGGAGCAAGCGATTCTGACCTTGTACAGTTTCTTTATGCATAAGGGTTAAAAACTTATTTGATTTTTTAATCTGTCACCCACCCGCCGGCGGCTTACGACAAACTAGAGGTTAAACCACAATAACACCCTAGAAATTAAGCACTCAAGCGATTTTTGGCATATGATAGCAAGGTTGCAAATCGCTTGTAGAAAAATTCATGTACCTTTAGTAAAACTTTTTTTTTAAATGAGTGCGTCTAATCTTTAAGCGCGGTGAAGTAAAACTTCTTTGACTGTTGTGACAGGTATTACTATTCTAGGGAAGGCGAGAGCTCTTTGAAAATAAAAACAAACACAGATGGCAGTAATTGTACCGATATCCGAACGTCATTTCCATTTACAGTTTTTTCCAAATGAAAAAGATCTGAATTACTACTCGTCGTATCCCGCCTAAAGAAGTTTTACTTCAAAAAACAGTAAAAGGGCGAACGAGCTAGCTCTCTCATAATGGATTCCAGCTAAGAGTATGGATATTAGAGAGACGGCATGTGAAGTGTGCCCGCGCGCTCCAAGTGTGCCTTTTCGAGAATTCTACCCACACGGCTGACATTGGCTGTCATCATGTAGATGGCTGCTGTCGTAAAAATGTCGGAACGTATTAAACGGCCAAAAACCAGCAGCCAATGTAAGCCGTTTGGGTAAAATTCTCGAAAAGGCACACTTGGAGCGCGCGGGCACACTTCACATGCCGTCTCTCTAATATCCATACTCTTAGGATTCCAGGCATCGATGGAAACAAAATAAAAATTTTATTGGTAAAATTATTCTATTGCCAAACATTGTCATAGACAAAATGGGTTATACAATACCACCTATCTGTTTTGCCTTGTTCTGACCTGACAAGAAGTAAGTCGAGTGGCGAGTAACTCGCTACTTGACTCACCAAAAAGTGTTCACTATTGCTGCCAAGTAGAGTTCATTAGTAAGCGACGCGACGCGACTTGACGGGCTGCAACGCAATAAAGTAAATACGCTAATTAAGCTGATTGTAATGCTTATTTTAGAAGAGGTGTAAGAATAAATTAGTGAGATGAAAATAAATAAACTATGGCCACGAAAATAGATTAACCTTTTGAAAGCCAGCATAGGAAAAATATATTTTTTCATAATGACCTAAGAAATTTGACATTTCCTGCGAATCCAATATTTATAACATTTCTTTTGTGATATATTACAAAAATTACATGAAAATAATATAGATAAAACGATCTTTCTGATAATATGGACAATTTATTAAAATTATTCCGAGAGGCTAGACGCTATTCAGTATTTCTGACAATCATCTACTATCAATTAAATCGAATGGTCAAATCAAAAACTGAACAACTATCGCTCGAGGGTTATAGAATCGGCCACAGGAAGTCAATTTGAGACATATACAATATAATGTGGAGGTA
The DNA here is from genome assembly GCA_951813805.1 of Limnephilus auricula. NCBI lineage: Eukaryota > Metazoa > Arthropoda > Insecta > Trichoptera > Limnephilidae > Limnephilus > Limnephilus auricula. The sequence goes on from OX638391.1 coordinate 30,979,176, forward strand.
TGATTTTTTATATGTGTGCGGGATATTTCCAAATTGAATGCTCAGAAAATACGGTCACTTGATTCGTTTTTCAATTATTTACGTGATCGCTCGAGTGGTTAATAAAAAAATATTATTGACACCTTATCTACACATTTAACGACTAAAAATATTGAAGGTGGAGCACTCTAACCTATGGAAAATTGTTGAAATCAATGATTTTGGTAAGAACCGGAAAATTTTATTTTGTAGTATATTCAATGTATAAATCATGATTTATTAAATGTTAGCAATTTGTAATCTTTTATACTTTTGCTGGTAAGTAGGTACTACAGATCCAATCAACATAACTTTTTATTGCACTGGATAAAGAATGACTTTTGCAATAAATTTTGCAATTTTCAAAATAAATCACTCAGTTTTATTATCATGTAAAATTGTTTGATAGCAATTTTTTTCAAGGCTGTCGATATATTGCTAAGAAATTTATTGAATATGAATATGCTAAAACCCACTTATTATGTTCCACATAAGAAGTTTTCATGCCTAAGAAGCTTTGTTTTTTCAGTCTCTTAAGAACAAAATTTTTTTTAAATACCTAAACCAACCCACATAACAAGGTTTTCTTTCATATTTTTTTTTCCTGTTAGAGAACCTTAATGATAAAAAATATATTACAATAGCTAGAAATGAAGTTTTTTTTGTTTGTTTTTAATAAAAAGACAAATAACTTTGTTTACATCACTTTTATTTATACATAATCAACATGTTTCGTGAACGATGTTCACATCATCATTTAATAATGCCATCACAAAGTGAAAATCTTTCCTAAGAAGTTTTCTTCTTCTTCAAAAAAATTAAGATTTTTTTGGTTATCTGTGCAAAAAATATTTATTTATTTATTTGTAATGGGTTTTTACATTGTAGTTTATAAGTTGAGAAGTATCACAGTTATTTTACAAATACCTTAAAATTTTAACAACAAAGAAAACATAATACAATGAGAAAAAAAGCACATAATAAAAGCAAAAAAACCTTGGTAAAATTGAAAGAAGTCTAACATAAATTGATATTCAATTTAAACTAAATAAAGAAAAAATTCAGAAATTAGTTTAAATTATTTGCATCTCTATAAGTAAAAGTATTGAAATAAACAATATTTAAAGTGATTTTTTTAAAGGCGAAATATATCTCCCAGATAAGAATATTTCCGAGACTCTGAAGTCTCGGAATCGGGAAATTTTGATAAGATAGTGTCCTGGTGTTGTTAAAATAAAAAGCTAGTAAATTACGACAAGATCTTTTGGGTATGTGGATGTTGATTAATTGAAGCAATTCAGGACAGTCAATTTTGTAATGCAATAATTTTATGTATTATTTCATTAGGTTTAACAAAATGAAATTCTTTCGATAGTTTGATATCGATGGTTGTAAAAGTAAAAATAATTTTTTTACAACACTGCCATGATTTAAATACTTTTTAAAATATTGTAACCACTCGAGCGCTTTTTGCCACATTATGGCACTACATATTTCCAAAACCTCAGATTGCTTTGTTGCCAAAATTTTTGCCAATTTTCAAAAAAAAAAATTTATATAAATCTATATAATTTATTGTACATTCAAAATATAACAAAATAAATATTCTCTAGATTCTTTAAAACGTTTTAAGATTAAAGATTTAATTATTTTTTTTTTATAAATCCTACAAATATCTGATAATAGACAAAATATAGAGGAATTCATTGGCTATAATAGAACTATAATCAGTTTGTATGTCTCCATATTCAAATTCGGAGGAATGATTTTTTTAATGTGGGCGGAAAAATTTCCTTTAGCAATCCGAGAAAAAATATTTTAATTGCTTTGTCGCTCCAGTGGATAAGCAATAATTATTAGCCTAAAGCACTCATCCTTATTGAAAAAAATCTCCCGAGAAAAGATACATGTCGCGGACGGGACTCGAACCCGCACCCCTCTGATTGCCGGTCAGGAGCTCTACCATTAAGCTACGGCGGGTTACTTCCTACCAAATGATTCAATATATAGTGTTTCATTCAACAATTACCGCTTATTATTTTTTTTTGACCTGCAAACAACCAACTTTTTTTTTATACGAGAAAGGCATGTAAGTGCTAATTCTCTCACTAGGTGGTGTCGAGACATATTATGTGTACATTTTTTTGGTGAAATATTTTAACTTGTCAAATACTGAATATTTTTTAATTTTCAAACTAGTGACAAGATTTTTTATAATGTATTTTTAAAAATGTTTTTATTTTTTGCTTTATAGCAATCCTGATGAGTTATAAAATTCATTTTGAAATGATAGCAATTAAAAGGGAGAGGGAATAAAAATTATTCACATTTTTAAATCTGTTCTCCAAAAACAGGACATTTAAAAAAAAAACTATTATCTTATACAATTTTTGAAAATTAAGATAACTTTGAATGTATACATTTATTCATTTCCTCAACCATGTTTACGCAAATGCATAAACAAAGTAAATTACTTTATTTATGCATTTGAAATTAAATGAAAACAAATCACTTTATATACACCACTATTAAATAAATTCTTACTTTTGTTTTTTTGAAAAGAATAAATAACGTTTGTAAACCTGCCATTCCATATTGTTGATGTAATTGTAGTAGGTTAAAAATAAGACAGGTCATCTATATTTATCAATTAATGAAGAAGTGTTTCTTTCTGTAGATAACTTTTCGGTGAACTGCTTTATCACATAAAAGTATGTATTACATACTCATTACAGGTACTACACAACTCGTATTATGAATGTACTGTAAACTCGAATGCACTGATAGAAGGTTCAATAATTCTGTGGTGACGCAATGAGGTCAAAACAATAAAGTGGGATTGCAATTTGCATGACAATCTTCAGCACTGGGCAAATCAGGTGTGTCCAAGTTTTCAAAGCACAAAAGGTGCATTTATATTATGTACATATTTATTTTATGAGAGTTTTAGTTACCTATCTTTTACCTGCCTTCCTAAATGTGTCAAGCTTCCGGCACTCCTAAGCAGCTTTTCCAGAAATAACAAATTATCTGCTGTTTTGGGGATGCTGTGCAGTGAGAATATTTCAGGAGAGAAGGGAGTACACCTTGGTCTTGAAGAAACCGATAAGGAGAAAACAGAAGCCATCAAGTTATTTCATATTTCTGCACAAAAAGTCATTTGGCACTCGTTTAGCGTATCTGCCAACTATAACAGTGCCGAAGTGATAAATTATTTCAAAAGAGAGCCTTCCGTTAATATACCAGGACAAAAAACACAGCAATACCAAATAAGATTTAAGAGATTATTTAGCCAGTTGACGGTTTCGAAAGTCCCTTGATTCAACACAGTTTTGCTTCCGGAAAACTGGTCCAGAGTGGACGTCCTTCTAAGATATGTTTTGTAGTTTATGTGTCCACATTCACATAAATAATAAATCTTAAGACTCCATTTGTGCATTTGTACATGTTCCAACCAGAAAAGGGAAGTTGTAACAGAGTGTCTGTTTTTGTCAGTCAATAGAATTTTCAGTATCTATTGGATTTGTTCCAGAGGTGGTTACCAAAAATGGTAGGGCATGGTCAGTAGTTGTACATGCCCAAAGACATCTAAGACATTAGCTTAACTCTGGCTTCAGTTACGGTTACACTCGATACGCTAATGGAAGCTGATAATTGCTTCCCTAGAAGGTGAAGATTATTATTTCAATCCTTTTGAATTATAATCGGATTTGATTGTAATATTTAATATGTGGCGAAATTTATCTCTGCATTTCGAATTTGGAAGACAATAAAAACAACAAAAATGTAATGAATGTGGAGGACGTCTGATTGGTGAAGCCTGAACGTAATATTAGAGATGATTTACAGATGAGCCGCTATCAAAAGATCATAAGTATGCATTTCATTGTCTTCTAAACAACCTTTAACCAGTTGAATGCAGATGGGTCTCCGAGAACCTGAGAACGGAGAACCGAGCATTCTAATATTATCCTTGTTAGAATTATTTGTGATGCGATTTTGACCTTTATGCTTTAAAAAAATGTGTGAACAAAATCAGAATTGTTTAAGCGGGCGACAAACGCGAAGTTCACAAGAAAAAGATACTGCGTTATAAATATCTTTTTTACCGACACACTACGTTATAAAATATTCCTTCCTACGGCAGGAGAAGGGGTCAGTTGAAATCGGAAGCGGTCGAGAGAATATCATTTCTTTGTACTGGATATGTCAACTTGACAGCTCCGTGTATTAAAAATGACCCCCTCTCCTGTTGGCGAAGGGGGGGTCGCATAACTTTTCTGATATCGCGATCTTAGCGGTCACGAAAAATAATGTGAATTAGCGAAGATTCAACCTGCGATCACAGCACATCATATTTTTACGTCTGGCGGGTCTGTATGGGATTGTATGGCGAGCGCTACTGTGTTATAAGTATCTTTTTGATGTGAACTTCGCGTTTGTCTCCCGCTTTATGCTAATAAAACTTTAGATCCCACTTCTGATTTTATGAATGGTGCCCCTCTGACGGGTTAAAAAAATATTATTGGTTTTCAATGGAGTGCTGGTACCTACCCTGATGTATGGCAGTGAAGCATGGAACTGGCAGAGAAAGGATGAAAGTAGACTGAATGTGAATGAAAGTGGAAATGAGTTGCTGTGGAAATGAATTTTAAGCACAATCTCGAAACACTGGTATTTACCCTGTTTCCCCCACTCCAAATCGATACCTAGTGCACTCTCTGCGATGCTTATTCTCGGCGTGGCAGCCGTTCGCGATATAGCTTCCTCTCACTGCACCCGCCAGGTGTGAATTACGCTCTGTAATTCGTTTTTAAACTTCCACTACACTACTGACGGGATTGTTCCTTTGTATCTGGTTTCGTGTAGTGTACCCAGTCCTCAGTAGCAATTTAATCCAAAAATTCCTCGCCATCGATGTCGTAGCACTCAAGGAATTCGTAGGCTTTGATGTTTTTGATCCAATCTGATTCAATCCTTTGAAGTTTGTGATCTTCGGTGAGCTTTGTTGGGACCCATTTTGCGTAGACCTTGTGGAATCCCAAATGTTCTGTCAATAGTGGTCTTACTGACATCAGGAATCATCTCACAGAACTCCTGAACCATCACCCATCGATCTGCAAAGAACAAAAAACTAGCGGGCGCGGTGGGTGAAAGCCCTATGGCGAAACTAAGCATCGCAGAGAATGTAGGGTGGTGGGTATTTGAAGTGGGAAAATCAGACTATACGCCAGTATTGCAGGATCGCACGTAAAATTGTTCCTCGCGACCGCAGCACCCTGGAGACCTTTTTTTACGGACTCGCCTCGTAATTAGGATTTTTGTAGTTTGACTCTAAATAGCTATAACTCTTCTTCCGATTGAAAATTCATGATAAAAACGTTACAATCATTGTTTAGTAATATAAATATATATATAAAAGCCAATGAGTTAGTTTGCCAAACACATTTGTATTATCTAAATGTTCAGCATCAAGCATTAAAGTTATTGTTTATATCTTGTTCTTAAGCATTGGTACAAGTCAGTGAATAGATAATCTATAGAAGTGATTTATACTGATTTGAAATCAAACTGATGTCACCAATTGACATAATTTTATAACTTTCAACTCCCAAGTCCTAGAAAGGCCAATGAAACTATGTACATATATTTTTTTTTAAAGAAAGACAAACATTCCCAGGTTACGAATAACCTGACAATATATAATCCTACTACCACCGCAGTAAGCCAAAAATGTTGCTTCTGTCATGATGGAGGACATAGTCAGCCGAGGAATCGAACATGTGATGCCCGATGGGATCCAAACATGATGCCAACTCAGCCACTGATTAGTGGAGTTGCAAAACCCACTCTGGTTTTTTTGAGAAATCTGGAGATGTCACAAAAAACTGTTTAAAACACATTGAATATAAAAATACCTTTTATGCCAAATATATTTCTTTTGATATTTAGCAAAAAATTATTTAGTTATTTATTTTTGTGAATGTATCAAAAGAAATCTAGAAAAAATATGTAGAAATTTCCAGAGCAGGTTTTGCATCTCCACGGCTCATTTATCTCTTCATGAAAAAATTTGAATGAAGTAAGGAAAAATTAGGCTTACTTAAGGGGCACGGAAATGCCCATGCTTACTTCTATCGGTTTATCTCTTCAGTGTACTAATAGTGTAACCAATGGCAGTTTTGTAAAACTTATTTACGCACGCTTGACTTGGGGAGTAAGCTGGCGAATGCATGACGAAAACATTACAAAAAGTGTACTCGGGCGAGGCGAATGTTAATAAATTTAAATAAATATTTGTAAAAATTAATATATGAAGGAGTCGGAACAACTTTACACCTGTTTCAATGGTTTTTCCAATACTTTAAAATTACTTACTGCCACCCAATTAATTCTGCTAGAATTAAAACTTTATTGAGAATGTGGTAAATTTCACACAACGGTGTTTGTCATATTAGTCATAGACACATTAGGAAATAATGTTATTGGGGATGGATTGGAAAGATACAATAAAAAATCTGAATTTAATTTGGAAAAATATTTTATTTTCGTTAGTATATTACATAAATATTATATTTAATCACTAAGATGCGCAATACACATGGCTGGATTCGTAAAAGTTCTTGTGGTCGTTTTTAATTTTTATTATCAGAATCTTCTCATTTTTTTGAGCAGATGTAGGTATACAAATAAAACTTACATAAAAATAAAACTGTTGACCTTCATAAATAAGTTGAAACAACTCCTGTGATAAAATTATGTAATTACATTACAATTACATAATTTTAGTTTTACGCTTTAAAACTAAGAATGCTGCGGTTGTCTTTTACTTAATTTGAGATATTGAAAATATCTAGTTTGTGATGTCATTTCGTATGTCTAAATTAAATGAATATCAAAACTATAATATTACTTACTACATTTTGCATTTTATTAATTTAACACATTGTTGATAAGGAGTAGTGATAAAATGTTAAACTCATTTAGGTACTTACAAAACAATATACAATGTATATGATATTGATTTATACACATAGAAATAAATTTTAGATGGCAACAACTATCACCGTAAAGGAAATGTTGATCCATTGAGCAAAATTAACCAATAAATAATAATTTATATTTGGTGTAAAATTATCCATCATTTTAGTTTACATGGCAAATATGCAAAAGCTGTCATAATAAATTAGATAAAAAATACATAATATTAAGTTTTTCAAAAAGTCTGATAACAAAAAAAAAAATACATAAAAAATCATAATAGGATTTCGCTTAGAATAAGTGTGACAAAGCAATATATTTAGAAAATTTTTTTTTTTTTTTTTTAATGATTCATAATATTTTCTCTAAAGATAAATATTTAAAATTGTGATGTACAACAAATAGGTAGGTATATAACATATATCTTTACGACCAGTTTACATCACTGATCAATCAATAATCAAAATCTTATTGTAATACGTATAAGCAAGAGTAAAATTATTGAGGCTTTCAGCCATATTTAATAAAAATAGTTACAAAATATCTACAATTTGTATACCATAAAGTATTAAGCATAAAAAATACTTGACAAGCTTATGTGTAAAAAATACAACTAAATAAATAAAACTAAAATTCAGTTCATTACGTTTTAATAGCTTAGTGTTTTCATTTAAGTTAAAAACACTGTGAAGATAAGTGACTGTAAAAGTGGTTACAAAAAAACAGTTTGTAGTAATTAAATAATTAATATGTGAAAAAGTCGCTCTTTGAATAAATAACTAAATCGCAAAATGAACGCAGTTAATGTAATTGTTAGTTCAATTTATTACGCAGCCATAACATAAATATCTTTAATACTTAAACTCAGAGCCAAATATGACTTTTTTTTAAATATTTAATAAGTTTGATGAAATCGAGTGATTGATATCAAGGCAAAAAAAAATCAATATATATATATATATTTCAGTGATGAAAAAAAAAGTACTGCCAAAAATGTGATATTCTGAAAAACATAATATTAGGTTTATATGTCCTATTCGATGGTTTTAAAGTAGAGTTAAGAAACTTTAAAATAGACTGTTCGATGTTTTGATACAATATTTATGTTTGATACAATATCCATTATTTAAGTCGTACAGCTCCCGTACATGATACGAGTAAGTCCACTTGTTGAAATGTTGGCAAACAATATTACATCAATTATAACCTTTTAAAATAAAAACCTAGAAAATTATTTATTTCTTTTGTTGTTGGACATACAAAATGTTTAGCACATAAAATAAATAATTATCTTAGTTATTATTTTTAAAAGTTTTGATTGCAAAAATCATTTATTTTAATTAATGAAGAAAATATTAGCTAAACTCAATCGAAAATCAGAAAAAGCTAAGGTCACATCTGAGACTCGAAACCAGGACCTTTGGCTTTCCGGGCCGCAACTCTACCAACTGAGTAATGTGTCCGCAAGGCCAAAAGCCGAAGGTCCTGGGTTCAAGCAAGTTCAAGTCCCAGATGTGACCATATCTTTTTATGATTTTTCTGTTTCATATTGTCTTCATTAATTGTTAAAAATAAATAGTAAAAATAATTGTTTATCAACATCCAAGTGGACTTATCATATATGGGAGTTATACAACTAATTTATACAATGTCATACGATCGATGTTATTTATAAAAGCCAAAGATCTTTGTCAAAGATCAACTTCAATGCTCATCATCCAATAAAGTATAAAAACACTTTATAATATGGATAACTTTTGTAAAAGAAATTGGTTTAGTGATTTAGTGAATATATCAAATACGTAATGGTATCTATTCAATTGTAAATAATCTATAAACCCATATGTGATCACGTGCTTGAGATATGAGTTATCTTTATCTCTGCATTGGGGTTTTAAGTGCCAGCTTTGGCAAGTAGATTATGTTATTATAAATAGGTTCTTAATAATGTTCCCTCAAAGCATATTGGAAATATTGAGGGAAATATTTCTAAATTCGTTGTTCAGCTAAGGACTAATTTGTAAAGAAAAGTTCTTGGCATTATGTTTAAAAAATTTACAATCAAGAAAATAAAAATCATCCTTCATAATTATGTCGCATCTGTCTGATCTTGACACTCATTCATACACTTCAATAAGAGCTAGAATTGTTAAAAGTAAAGATACCTACAACATAACATTAAATACAATACAAGTAGTGTAAAATGAATAATTTATAGCAACAAAAAAACAATATAAATTTCTGACTGTTCAAAACTCAATGAAAAATATTTGCAAAATTTACAAACGATTTCAATGATTTTGCAAAATAGGTACTACAAACATTTTTTTCAATCACAGAAAGATGTACAAAAAAACATTGAATTGTAAATCTTAATACCACATAACAAATAGTGTAAATATTTACTAATAATAATTATCACTTACTTCCATTATTTTTGTAAAACAAATTTAGACTTTACCAAACGTATCATGTATGTACACCTTTTTTCTGTAAATCCTTTTTGTGAGAAACAATCGCAAAACAAAAACTACCATAACAGCGAAATAAATATACAGCAACACAAAAAGAGTCGAATCAAAAGATGAAGCAGTGGGAGCAACGCCAGTTGGATTTATCTGCTCCACGCCATAGATATGTTTAAGATATAATAATACTTGTTTAAAATCCCAGGAGCCCAAGGCGTCACGACACTTAGGGCAGTTCTCCGGCGTGGGGAACTGCTTCTTGGGATGCATCGGGTCCTCAGTCTGATCTCCGGCGAGCCGATGGTTCACCTCGTTGTGCGCCGTCCACAGCCAGATGATGGCTCCATCAGTTTCTGCTACCGTTTTGAACCGTTCGGCCGCTAGCTTTTGGAAGTGCTGCGAGCAGTCTGTACATCCAAAAAAGTACTTGACATAGTCATATATGGCTTTTAAAACCTCTGACGCATCGTTGGTCTGCCTGTCATTGGCGTTTACAGTCAACACGTGGAACATGGTCCACAAGCCGCAGGTGAAGCCGCGGAACTGCGGGGTGCTACCCTTGCAGCCAATGTAGGTGGGCAACGTGGAGTGCACCGGAGAGTAGGTGGTCTCCAAGTCCTTGACTATCTTTGCAAATCGCTCCCCGGTCCATGGATCTTTGTCATTCAAAACTTTATCATTCAATTCGCTGAAAAATAACTTACCATTAGCGGAAAATGGGAAATACTTAGCCACTACACTTAGATAACTCTTCAGTGCCAATAAGGAGTCTCCCGAAATATGTTTGATCCTCGGAATCTCATGGGATAGCGTATATCGCAGGGCTGTCTCCAGGTCAGCTTGGTACACAACATCCCCTGTGTGCAGCTCTTGTTTGGATGCATTTCCGGAACTCTTTGGAGCGACAATGGGGTTATCAGGATCATCATCAAAATCATTGAGATCAATAATGCCTTTAAAATTGGTAGATTGCATATGCGTGATGATTGCCTTACGATACGTGATTCTTGTGGCATCTTTAGGGTTAAGAGTTTTAGTTATTAAATCTCTACTCACGACAACCAGGCTTGGAGAAATTGTAATATCCAGACTTTTAGCCAAAAGCGAAGTGTCAGATGTTTTTCTGACAGCGATTCCAAATACAAAATTTAGGTCGAGAATGACTTGGGAAGCCATTGTGGAATTTTCTGATTCGATTATGAGAAACACGGCCTTCACGTTGGCCGGCATATCTGTCCACACCTGACCCAGGGTTTCATAATTCTGTGAGCTCAGAAGAGGCCATCCCAAACCTCTTCCTTCCACTTGTTCTTGTTGCAATTTGGTCACGAGGCTTTTTTGAAGACTTTCGAGAGAGTTAATGGGAACTATATCATCTCCTAGTTTTCCAAGGCCCCCTTTGAACTTCTGATGGAAAAACTTGAGAGTAGGATATTGCAGTATTTCATACTCCCTACAAATGCCCGTGTTTTCATCATCTGCGCAGTCAATAGCGCCCAGGACCACGATGGGACTCCACTGATGGACATCAGCGGCGAAGGACTTCCAGAAGGGAGCAAACCTCTTGCAGTGCCCGCACCAGCTGTTATAAAATTCCACAAAGTTGGCTTTTGGTTTATTCAAAACCTGTTTGGCAAAGTTTTCATTGGTAAGAATCTGAATCTTGTCACTGGCCGAGTACAGGCCTTGTATGGAGGGATCTACGAGTTTGGTTTCGTCGATCGCTCCATTTCTGACAGACGATATGCCGAACAATACGATCAGGAAAAGATACAACTTTATATTTCTCATATTTTGAATTGGAAACATTTCACTTGTGTTTTGCCAAACACCACATAGTTTGTATCATAAGAAATGGTAAATACTTTTAGTTTTAATTTCTACTGAGATTTTTTTCAATTCCAACCGAACTTTTTCTGTCATGAACTCAGCAAACCGCGACAGATAGCCGAGAAACATCAATCAAAATAGATCTATTCAACGGTACACTTTCTACTGAAATTAAATGAATGTTTACTGAATAATGTGTTCCCCTCCTCCTAACCGCGGGGAAGTATTCTTAGTACCAGCAGCAAAAAGTAAACAGAGTCATTAATTGATTATACACAATATATATATAATTTACTGTGCGTAATTATTATGAATAAATTCATAAATCCGCGACAACGTATGACGTCGACTTCAAAATCTTGATTTACTTTTCCGTCATTTCCGTCAGTCACTTCTCCCTCTTGCGTCAATTTTTACAACTTTTCAATAATGATACCATAACACGGAAACCTTATTTCCCGTTTATCGGGTAAAACATTTAAAAAAATCAGATTTCAAAGGACGATTAAACTACTGTCCAGTACCTAATGATATTTTTATGTTTTGTTGAATAAAAACAAAACATTAAAAATGTAACCGGAGACAAACTTTTTTTTTTGTATTTCAAATTGTGTCAGAAATTACTGGTTTAAGGTTAAAGTAAATCAAGTACGTCCCTGTAAAATAAAAATAAACTGATTTATAAAAAATAGATGTTTCAGATAGTAGAAATAAATATTAAAAACGTAAGATTAAAAAATACAAGTGTGCTTTATACCACCCGACTAAAGTAAAACTTCTAGAGAGAAAGGAAATGTGCGCGTGCACTGCTCCCTCTTGCTCCTACAGTATTTATAAAATTGTTCAAGAACGAAATGAAATTACGAATAATCTTCATGCACTGGCTATGAAAGGAAGAGGGAAAAGAAATGTGCGCGCGCACTGCTCTCTCTTGCTTCTACAGTGTGATACAGCCCGTTCGTCTCGCCTATAACGCATTACACTTTTCGTAACGCGTTCGCCAGCTTAACCCCTAAGTCAAGCGTGCTTAAAGAAGTTTTACTTCAAAAACTAGTAAAAGTACACCCAAAAGACACAAGACAAAATAAATAAAATAAAAAACTACAAATTATAACGCAGATCATGGTAGGTACCTGTCTAGAATATAATATGCTCAGGGTCTTTATTTTAGCGAAGTCCAAGTTTTGGGGTAGCAAGAAGAGCTTATATTATTTTCCCTGCTTCCTGGGAATGTTTCTAAATTATGGTATTCTTTTACCCATAGAGAAAAAGCACCCTTTTCATAGACACGGATAGAGTATTGAACATTTCGGCTGACGTAATAAGTCCCCATAAACTTTTTTTTAGAAAAAGCACCCTTTTCATAGACACGGATAGAGTATTGAACATTTCGGCTGACGTAATAAGTCCCCATAAACTTTTTACTTCAAAGCTAGGCTATTACCATAAATTATTATCACCAAAGGTAACCCCTATCAGATTTTAGTTTCACAATTTCTAAAGTAATATCGGAGAATCAACGTATTACACTTATCAAGTCTAGGTAGGTATAATATAATGTATAAATGTGATTAAAAGAAAGTGTGTGTAAACTAGACAGAGTGATTGAGGTAATTTTTCACAAAAAATGGCGCTATAATTATTATTTGTATTGTTAGTGATGTGGCGGTTTTTCCTTTCTTCCTTTCCCTCGTCGAAATAGCGAGATGGATAGTTAGTTCTGAGTTTCGACCACACGATATGACTAACAGTTCTGACACATGATATATGGTACTCTCAACATATAAGTAAAGCAATTTATTTTTTTGAAGTTAAACTTTTTTAGGCGCGATACGACCAATAATTGTTTTTCGGACGAGAGTAAAATTTTCAAACGGAAATGACGTTTGGATATCGGTACAACTACTGCCATCTGTGTTTGTTTTTATTTTTAAAGGATTCTCAAAGAAGTTTTACTTCAACCGTGCGTAATAGTTTGATGCACTCTATATTTTTTTTTGTATTTCTCATTAGGGAATAGAAGAAAGGTATTTTTTAGCTACTGACTAAAGGAATTATCGATAAAGTCGGCTTGTCGTCGTTCCCGAGCACGACTGCAGATTGCTGACGGACAAACAACAGTTCGCGTCGACTAAATTAAGAAATCTTAGTTGTTGTGAACTGTTGTTTGTTCGTTGGCGATCTGCAGTCATGCTCGGGGACGATGACAAGTTACCCACATTATCGATAAAATCTATATCGTTCAACCGTGATAATTTTTGATTTTATAGTCAAAGTTGGACAAAGAATTTAATAAGAACTTCGCTAGCTCGTAATATTTTATAATGTTTATAATCTCAATCAGCAGGTACTTAGTTACATTTTGAATTTTTTCATTTCGGTTATATTATACTTGTTAGTAACTAAGTAGATAGGTAAGCATCTAATTTTTCATATTTTGACCTTATGGTTAAAAAGAGACTGGATAAACCAGATATTGATTAGTAGAAAATATGAATTAATTAATTTATTAATCAGAAAATTAATTTAGTAATCCGATAGTTGTTTAGTGATTGGTAAGCTTTGTAATGCATTATGTAAACACCGGATATCCGTGATATAATACTTGTATTTTCCAGTTATTATAACGACGATTTTGTAGGAGACACTGTTCGTGGAGAAGGATTATTTTTATAAACTAACGAAAACATTAAATAAATAAACTGTGAAATCACGATAGATTTTCATCCTTCAAATAATTTTACTGGTTTTCCTTATTAGCGCATAAGCAGATACATTATTATTTTTAGATGAAGTTGGGTTAGGTTAGGTTAGTTAAGATTTGTTTGTTTTTTATTCACTTTTATTCAATGTTCTGTTTTGTCATGAAACCATTTTGCATTAAAAAACGGAGTTGTTAAGCGTGAAAAATGTTGTTTTTTTTTCGTGCCAACGCCAAATAATAATTTATTATTTTTTTTTTTTTTAATAATTTTTTTTTATATTCAATATACCTATAATCTATGATCCAATTTACAAAAAAAGTTTATTTATAAACAAGTTCTGATTTGTAATTATTATGACGGGTAATAATAATTACACATCAGAACTTGTTTATAAATACACTGTTTTCACAATTTAAATAATAATATTATTGCACACAATAATTTGCAAGGCAAATAGAAACATTACACCTTTAAATTTATACGACGAGAATGCCAACATTTTTTTAAATACCAACCAGTAATTATTAGATTCCTGGTGAAATAAAATTATTCACGCAAAACACTTCAATTATCTCAACCAAACTTATGTTGACAAACTTTCGTCAAACTAATGGTTGAGTATTGGAGAGTTGAGCGCAGAAATAGAAGGATTTATGCTTGCTATTCAAGATAGAGTCATTAGTACTAAACATTATAGGAAGCATATTATCAAAGATACAAATCAAATTGATGATTTATATAGAAAATGTATGGATTTTCCGGAAACTATAGAACATATTATATCAGGATGTTCCGTATTAGCGCCGTCCGGGTATACATTTAGGCACAATCAGGTTTTAAAAATAATTCACTAAAGTTTGGTAATTAAACATAACTTGATTGACTGCCATAATACAGTACCATATTATGAATACGAACCAAATTAATTTTTAGAAAATAAATTTTATAAAATATATTATGATGAAACTATACTACCAAGCAGAACAATTAGTCATAATAGACCCGATATAGTTTTATATGACAAAATTAAAGAAATAACTTATATCATTGATTCTATTATCATTGATACTGTTCCGAATTCCTGTAATATTGAAAAATCTGTTTCTGAAAAAATAAGAAAGTATACAGATTTAGAAAATAAGATTAAAAGAATTTGGCATTCTCAGACTATAAAAATATTACCAATTATTATTTCGGCTACTGGCATTATATCTAGCTCTCTCATTAAAAATTTAGGCCTATTAGATTTGTCAACGAATTTATATATATAAAAATGCAAAAATCTGTAATTTTAAATACATGTAGGATTACGAAAGATTTTTTAAATATTTATATGAGGGATCAGTAGGATTTATCGGTCCAATTAGGAGTTCCACCGAGCCGAACCCTCTGATATGAAAATATCTGGAGTCGGTGAATTTGGTATTCCGGTGGGTTAACATGTTGTTCTTGTATTGTTTTGTATTAATTATATTTATATAATACTCTTGCATATCGTAAATTTACTAGATGATCATTTGTGGAAAAGTGTGTGAAAGGGTTAAGTTTTTTCTGTGGGGAAAATTTAACCCGGACATAAAGTCTGGTAAAGAAAAATGCGATAAAAAAAAATATAAGAAAAGAGATAAAAATTAAAATGGATTTCTAAAAAAATAAGTATTTAATGTTTTACCCACATGTCAGGTACAATTACAAACTAGCTAAAATTAGTTGTAATTTCACGATTGAATTTGGCAGCCACCTCTGGAACGGAGCCCCAAAATACTTGTTAAAAAATCCTCGACTAGAGATGACTCTTATCTTAACAAACGAATAGCAATCTTTAGAGCAAAGGTAAGCAACATAGGCCCTAAGGAAAATTACTTTTTTCGGGCCTCCTGTGTGGAGTTAATGTAAAAAAGGAGAAAATCACGAAAACGAACCAAATATGCAAATAATTTACTTCAAGTAGGTAGATACCTACGGTGATAGGTACTGCTTTTTTCTGTTTTCTCTTTAGAAGGTGATAAATTAAAATTATCGTCCACCTACCATTGTTAATTTGTGGTATTTGTAGTAGAAAAACCATACATCGATTTTTCGATTAGGTCACCGTTCAAACAGTCACTTCTTCTAATTAGCAAATGTGTGACGAACCTGAGTATGACGCACATTTTCAAGTAAATATGTTTTTATTTACTTGAAAATTCATTACTTTATGTAAGTAAGTAGGTTCATATTAGTTGAAAATTCATTACTTTATGTAAGTAAGTAGGTTCATATTAGTTGGGAGGCTGGTATGGGTACTTGTTGGATAACCAACACCTCTGCCTTAGGTCACCCCAAGTAGCGGAAGTAGTTCGCTGCGTATGGTGACTTAGCAGGAGTTCAATTGGTTAGGTTTTTCCGTGTCTTGGTGGCGGATGTGTCTGCCCACCTACTGCGCGGCAGGCTGGGGTGCGAATCTGGAGAGTCATCGCCTAGCACCGCATATATGATATATATATAGATATGTCCGTCACTCCTGGAAACACTAACCCCCAGATTCCTACCTACCATCCCCGGAACTCCATTTCTTCCTTTCCTAAAAATATCCTCCACACAGCATTCCTCAATTATGACATAGGCCCTGAGACAAATTATTTTTCTCAGGGCACCTGAATGGAGGTTTTGTAAAAACAAAGATAACATTTTTTTTAAATATCTGAGGCTTTAGCTTTTTTTTTTGTTAATACCTCACAAGAGTCCCAACTGCTACCGTCTGGAACCGGTGAAAGTATGGATTGTCGACCCCTGCGGGGAAACGGCTTGATGGTTAATTAGTTATGTAAAAATTACAATTATACAGGTTGAGCCATAAAGGAATGCAAATTTAAAAATAATAACAAAAACAAAAAATTATTTTGTAAAAATTACGTCATTAAGGTGGGACCCATCTCGACCCAAAAACTCGTCAAACCTGGAGCGCAAATTCGCATCAACTCCCTCGCGCATTGCGTGTGGAATGGCAGCCATTTCTTGGATGATGATTTCTTTCAATTGGGCAATAGATGTTGGTTTCTCTATTTATTCCCGACTTTTTAAGTATCCCCATAAAAAGAAGTCAAGGAGAGTTACGTCTGGATTCCTGGGAGACCATGGAATATCCCTTTGGCGCGATATCAATTTTCCTGGGAAACCTCGTTACAACTAATAACGTAATTTGGGTACTTAGATAATTATTTTTAATTGATTTTATTTCTTCTGCTGTTTGCCACCCTCAGTCCTCCAGTTTTCACCTCTCCATATAGTATATTTAGCGGCTTTGAGGTCGAGGGGTAAAGCTCTCTACTGAAGGTGGTGAGTTCAAATTCAGGCGTGCGCAAATAACTTGTGTTATTTCAAAGTTAAATAATTGAAAATAATATAGTGAATTTGCGGCACATTCCAGAGAGACACCGTCCGTATATCCCAATAAGACAATATTGATATCCCTGATGTAAGACAACCTTTCAGGAATGAAACGTTGCTTGAAATGGTTTTAGCCGGGTTTAGTGACAAGATCTGAATAGTCAGACCCACTACCTTCAGCCTCACAACATACCCCGATTGGAGATGCCATAGACTCATTAAAAAAAATAAAAATTATGTCGCAATATAATGTACTTAACTTATATTCTATAGGTAGATTATTTGCATACATGTCATATCATAGTATGTTGTTTTGGCACCGCGGCGCTGCACAGCCAGTGGTGGCCGAGTGCATTTGATTTGTACTTTGTACCCCGGAGGAGGAGGAGGTAATGCATATGCCGCCAGCAAAACTAATTACACAACTGTCGCCCAAACCGCCCGCACTTCATTTCAGTGGACTGTGGAGGCCTCCCCTGTATTTTTCAACGTGTAATGTTTTTTTATGGACTCTATTGCAGCAGTGTGTCGTGCATTGATGCGTTTAATTTATATGAACAGTTTTTTGATGCAGGTCGAAGGTTGCGGATTGGATTCAGGATTATTGACAAAAAATTTGAGTCAGTTTTCACTGCAGTCAGTAAAGATTGTTGATTTGATATATTAACCTCTTCTGGTAGATATGCAAAACACTTTCCTTGACAAGATCATATTTTAGGTCACTGGTTCAAAATTCGGCGGAGTGGAAATAAATTACTTCCCGATCTTTCTCTCCTCCTTTTCTCCCTTCTCCATTTTCTTCCCTTTCCATTTCCGTCGTTAATTAAAAGCTTAATAAATGTTGATACAAAAAGGGTAGGTACAGTACACGCCAAACTTAAATGCCAACTTGAAATTCTCGCGCGGGTACAGTCACTTTATTGACTTTACAATGACCGTAAAAGAAAGAGAAATATGCGTAAAAACACACGTGCGACAGAGAAAGACGTGGGCGGGAAGACATGCCACTATTTTAACCTTAAACTCGCCTATTGCGACAATTTCTATATCAACGTCAGGACGGTATAAAAGTTTGGCGTGTAAATATCATAATTTCTACACCTCGTGGATAATATTTGCAGCATTGAATTAGATATCTTTACTTAACCGATTTTGATGAATTACTAGATTGTGTAATGGCTTACTGTGTGTAATTTGGTCCAACTTAAAAGATATGATAGGTTTTATCTCGATTATTTACCTTAATATTTATTATTGCAAATTAAATGTTCATTAAATGTTTGTTATGGGACAAAGATCTGAAATTATTTGTAAGTTCCATAAGTGGCGACAGATGGCGGTGCGAGTTAATTTATTGACACAACACTTGGTTATCTAGGTTAGGTAACCATCCAGTAGATGGCGTTGTGTTTCGTTAGCCACAGCAACGCGTAGGCGGGTCAGCTAGTAATAGAATAAAAAAAAGAATTCGGCAACGTGTTGGCCACAACAGTAGAGGACTATAATATGTCACCGTGATAATAATAATATGTCACAGGAGAAGAATGATGTCTTCGAGAGTTTGAGTAACTTGTATGAGAGTTTCATTGATTTGAAGGATGCCTCAATGTCTACAATAGATACATGGTAACTAAATTATGAGAGATGAATATTGCAACGGCGATACAGCCGCCGCGGCCGTCGCCAACGGAGGAGTAGAAAAAGAAAAAAAAGATGTCATGTTTTCCTGTCATGAAGAGAAAATTAGCTGATATCGTTTTTCATGATTAATTTTTTTTTTTTTAAATATTAGGCCCTCAATTTGTTTCTAGCATGGTTATGTATTTACAAAATAACACAACAGAATATTATCTTGTACGTAGGTAGGTACCAAACAATGAAAATTAAAAAAAGGCAATAATTGAAAAAATGAAAATTAATTTAAAAAAAAAAATTATTTTCTTCTTTTTTTCTTGTGAGATAGGATTCCCCTTGACTTCCGTAGTAGTTGACAGAGACGGAAGATGAAGAGAGACAGAGTATATATAAGCCTTGAACTGATCATTAACGCCCTCTGTTCCCAGCTAGCAGTTTAGACTCAATATACTGTATATACTCGTAGTTCCAATAAACCAACTTTATAATACGCCGTGTACCATTATCACAAATATCTATAATCACCCTAAAGATTAACAGTGGCGCAGCCGGTACAGGTTGTAATTAATCAAATTATAAAAAAGAATCACGCGGATTCACGGTACAAAAAAGTAAAAACGCGAGTCACGAATTACAGTGTCCAATACTATTGTTGCAAGTAGTATTTTGTCGGGTCGGTCACGGGCCGATAGAAGTAGTATCTCCACGGGAAGGCGTGAGGGCTCTACGAACCGGAGTCACGGAGGCAGCAGCACCACGGATCAAGGATCGGTGTTCCAGATCACAGGCGTGGTCTGGGGGATCAGCAGCAGAGACATCACGGGTCATAGGATCTAGGATCGGTGTGCCAGATCACAGGCATGGTCTGAGGGGCAACCAGCAGCAATACCACGGGTCAAGGTCGAGGATCGGTGTCCAGGTCACAGGCGTGATCTAAAAGGGGAGTCATCAGCATCACCACTAGCCGAGGACCGGAGTCCTAGGCACAGGAGCGGTTCTTCAAGGAGAACTTCAAGAGTCAAAGGAGAGGAGTCTGGACCAGAAGATTAACTCAGGGAAGTCCTATTTTTTTCTTATCTTTTCTTCTCTTTTCTTTTAATTTGATCACTGTGAGAGGGAAACATGGAGTCCAGGGGTTTGGGATCCTTCAGTTTGCGTGACGGTAACTGGGAGAATTTCAAAGTCCGTCTCGAACAGTACCTCCTAGTGCATGATGACAAATTTACGACAGATTTAAAGAAGAGGGCTATTTTTCTGAATGCTTTAGAGGACGATAGTTTCTCACTGTTAGTAAATGTATGTATACCCAAGAAAGTAACTGAGGTAAAATTGGAAGAGTTAATTTCTAAATTTAGCGATTATTGTGGTATGGCTAAATGTTTTTTCGAAGAGAGGTCGAAGTTTTATTCAGCAAAACAATCGGTCAACGAATCAATCAAGGATTTTGCAGTTCGTTTAAAAGCATTATCAATTAATTGTAAATTTGGGAATAATTTATCAGAGAAATTGCGAGATTTCTTCGTTCTCGGATGTAGACCGGGTAAAATAAGAGAGAAATTATTTTTGGAAGGTGAATTACACACTTTCGAAAAATGCGTTCAAGTAGCAGAGTGCATTGAACTTGTAGTTTCAAATCAAGTTCAAGGTCTTAATGACAATATAGTAGCCGCGTATGGCGTAAATAGTAACGCCACACGAGTGTCGAGTAAAACGTATAGGCGGGATAGAGACAGCTATAGATCAAATAATAGCAATCCTCCTAGAAATAATAGCAAGTCACCGAAGAGAGTTTCGCCAGAGCGAGAATGCTTCAATTGTGGTAGCAATAAGCATACATCGGTAGATTGTAAGTTTAAGAATTATGTTTGTAATACATGCAACTCGAAAGGTTATCTAGCAAAACAATGTAAACGAGGTTCAGGTCGTAATAACGTTTATACTTTATTGTCAAAAACGGGCGTATATTCAGACGATATTAATAGTGTGGAACCATTTTATGTAAATATTTAATTAAATGGAATGAATTGTAGGTTCATGTTAGACACTGGGGCATCATGTTCAGTATTATGCCAGGAATCGTACTTAAGTAAATTTAGAAACATAAAACTGACGCGGGAAAAAATCAGCTTACGGGGTTTCAACAATACTCTCATAAAAGTGGTAGGTACTTTCACTTCTACTGTTGAATTTAACGATAAGCGTCGGGATTTAAAGATTGTTGTGGTCGAAAATACATATTTATCAGTGCTAGGACGTGATTTTATGGATATTTTTGATTTAGGAATTTCAGGAATCGTGAATTGTGTTAGTGAGAATACATTGAAGGATCGATTATAGTGAAATTTCCAGAAATATTTACGGATACGTTTGGCAAGTAAGTTGAATTAAAATTAAAACAAGTTGAAAAATAAGGTAGTGTAAAGTATCAGTGTAAATCCTTTTTATTAATAAACCTAGGGTTGTGAATGTGAAATTTTCAGTTAATTCAGTTAAAGAGGTTCAGGGTAAACTAGATTGAAATCGAATGTGAGTTTTCGGGAAGGCGAATTCCAGGCATTCAATATCGGAAGGGGTATAGGATTTCAGATCTGGGGATTTGCAGGAAGGTGTAAATCTCAGAACGATCAAAACACAAAGAAGTACAGAGTGGTGTATTTGTTTTTAGAACTGAAAATTGTCGCAGGCAGCACGGGACAACTTGTAGTGCAATTATTTTTGTAATTTAGTTATAATATAATTCATAATAATAATAATAATTTATCAACTTATTTTATCAAATGACTAATAATATAATTTATTAATTAACCATCCGTTAGTGAGAATTTTTGGTAGGGACAAGAAGGTTCCTATAATTGCGGCATCAAGATTGCAACTTTATGCAGTGATGTTGGGTTCATTCAATTTTTAGATTGAGTATGTAAAAATTTTCTTATAAAAATTTGTGGGCAAAATAAATTTCCAGTAGATTACAAAGTAAAATTGGATAATTTTTTAACAGATTACAGGAACACGGTTCAGGCAACAACGGGTTTCGAACCATCTGTATTATTATTGGGAAGAAAAATTAGAACGGTATTTGACTCTTTAATTCCAAAGAAATTGGGGGAAGGAAATAATAATTCCGGTTCTGCTCAACAGAAGAAAATTCTACAAAATGTTAAACAGAGTCAAGTCAATCAGAAAAAAAATTATAAAGGTAGAAATACATTGAGTTTTGTAATAGGTCAGAAAGTAATGACCAGAGACTTTAGGTCTCAAGGGAAAAGGTTATGGGTCCCTGGCAAAATTGTTGATAAAAAGGGCAACAAGATATATTTCGTTAAGATTAATAATTCTGATATGGTTTGGAAAAGACACTTAGACCAGTTAAAGAAATTGCATATCTCTTGGCAGGAGGAAGAAAGCCCGAGCTTCTGCGCGTCTGACACAGGTGCACTATCAGCGGACGAGCTAAACCTCTCAGGGATGTTACGTAATAGAAGTGTCTCTAATTCTCTTTCTCCATGTTTCAGGTCCAACCCATGGCAAGGACGTTTGCGTCCAAGGTGATCGGTCCTCCACAGATCCGGAAGGAAAGAGAGGAGGGGAGAAGAGAAGAAGGAAAAAGAAAGGACATAAGAAAAAGAATAATAGTGATTGTTTATATTCTGTTTTTTATATTGTGCTCTTATATTGTGTTCTTATTTATAATTAATTTTGTATAATGAAATATATAGCTAGGGGAGGCTTTAAGTTAAGTAGGGGAGGATGTGAGATAGGATTCACCTTGACTTCCGTAGTAGTTGACAGAGACGGAAGATGAAGAGAGACAGAGTATATATAAGCCTTGAACTGATCATTAACGCCCTCTGTTCCCAGCTAGCAGTTTAGACTCAATATACTGTATATACTCGTAGTTCCAATAAACCAACTTTATAATACGCCGTGTACCATTATTACAAATATCTATAATCACCCTAAAGATTAACAATATTTGTTTGCAATTATGTACTTAAGGAATAATATGAACTAAACCTGTAAATTTGTCTGTCCTGGAACGGGAAACTTTCCTAGTTGGACAGGCAAAGCTTCATAATGTATAACTTGTACTTTCTTTTGTATCTATATATAAATAAATAAATAAATAAATTGGTAAACATCCATACAAAATCAATAAATTAGTTCACTCTTCTAAATCCATTTAAGTCTTAGGCGCTCCGCTGACGAGGCAACTGAAAACCAACTAAAACCGGCTGTTTTCTCCGTCTTGATTGGTCAAAAAGCTTGTTTAACCATAGACGAAGAACAATCAGCTGACAGCTGGCAACTAGCAACGGCCGCCCAGGGCAATCAGCAGTGACAGCCGCGAGTCAACGCTTGCGTTACCATTGACAACGGAGTTTTGTGTGATTGTGAAGTGCGCGGGCCATCACATTGTCATACAAAGGCAATTGGCAGTTGAGAGTTTTCAGTTGCCTCAGTGAGCGGAGGCGCTTATAGTTTAATTCAGAAATATTTTTTTGGTTTTTTTAGTGTTAGCTCCTCATGTGAATTTGGTTGGGTAGCATAATTTTGTAAGAAAATCGCAGAATCCTAAAAGAAACATTTGAAGTTCATATACTGTGATATATGCTTTATCTTTAAAATATTATAATCTAAACTGTGTTATTACTTATTTTTCGAGGCAGAAAAAACTCACGGATAATTGACTTTTTGGTACCTACCTACTTATAAAACGTACTTTCATAAATTTTTATTATCTCATAAATTTCACATAATATCTTTTTCTTTATATATAAAAATCTGGCGTCACGTTAGTCTAAGGTAAACTCCGAAACTACTAAACCGATTTTGATGAAATTCGGCTTACTATGAGTAATTTTGTCCAACCTAAAAGTTAGGATAGTTTTTATCGCGATTATTGACCTCAATATTTAAATTAAATTTTTGTTATGGGACAAGATTAAAAATTATTTGTAAGTTCCATAAGTTTCTGACAGATGGCGGTGTGAGTTAATTTATTGACACAACACTTGGTTATCTAGGTTAGGTAACCATCCAGCAGATGGCGTTGTGTTTCGTTAGTATAATCATACATTCATCAACAAATTCTCACCCAACCTTCATACCTTTTCATTCCCAGAACTTCCTCTCATTCCTTTCCTTAAAAATACCCTCCACACAGCATCCTCTAAGATGACGTAGTTTCCTGTGTGGGGCTAATGTAAAAAAAATATTTATGTATATAAAGTCGTGCTTTCAGACTATCTTGATAAAATCAATTGCGAGAGAGAAAAATACAAAAAAAATATGAATTTTATTATGTAGGTACACATATGTACCAAATCCAGGATGATGTCAGTAAAGCAAGCTACTTATAAAACATTTAACAATAAGACAATTAAGTTGTAAGACTTACAAAACGATTTACACCGCAAAACACCAGAGTGAAATCTACGAAATTTAAACAATCATTCCACCGCGGAATTTCCATAAAATCGTAGATACTATTTACAGCGATCGGTTCTTATGATCTCCATCACCGGTCTGCCGAAACAACAAGACGAGGCGCATCCTTCTGGCGGAGCACCTCTCCGTTTAGTTTATACAGAGGAGTGTTTAGTATTTAGGGTGCACCATTGCGACTTGTGCGGTGAGATTTACGAGCGTGTTTCCCAAACAACTGGCCGGCGGGCGCACGCATTACCGGGATATTGTATCCCGCTCACGGGGCGCTCGTGGGACGAGAATCTTTTGCGTGACGGATTACACTTCTTTTTCGAACGGACATGAGATAAGTCGTAGAAATGATAGGTGTGATTGTGAAAGTAGATTCAAGCAATATTATGGGCAGGTACTTACAGATTACAGGTCAAAATTCTGGAATTATATACTGATATATCTATTCATAACAACTACAATATTTTCATAGATACCTATATTTCTGAACCTTTACTTAAAAATGTACTTAAGTACTCAAATTTATTGAAGTAAATACTTTTTTACGCACGCTTGACTTGAGGGGTAAACTGGCGAATGTGTAACGAAAAGTGAAATGCGTTGCGAGGTGAACGGGCTCATTATAGAAGCAAGAGAGAGCAGTGCACGGGCACATATTCTTTCTCTCTTCCTCTCATAGTCATTGCATGAAGTATTTATTTCAGTCAGTATTTTGAAATACTAGTGAGGGGTGGGGGGGGGGGGGGGGGGGACGGGACGTCAATGCGTACGGCTTGATCGAGCGAGGCGAATGATAATAAATTTAAATAAATATTTGTAGAAAATTAATATATCTATATACATGTATATATTTTATACATATAAACATACATATGGACATACATATAGATGGAGCTAAAGAAGTATTTACTTCAGTCGTGTGGTCGTTGAACACTCGTTTTTCTCTAAGTTTCACTGTTTTACTACAATATTTTCACAGATACCTATATTTCTAAGCCTTTAAAAATTACATTTTTTACTTGTACTTATTGATCTAATATAGCATTTTTGTTTATATTACCTACACACAGGCAGTGCCTTATTGGGTTCCCATAACCTAATTTTGTCTATTACATAATTAATCATATACTTACCTATTGCTAACTTTTACATTACCTGTACCTTATGTTTTACATCTTACAGTATTTATAAATTATGTAAAATTACTTGTATATTAATATAATGGGAAAAAATAAACAGAATAAAAATACTATTGATTAATAAGTAAATAAAAAAAAAACTCTACAGCATGACAGAAAACAACTGCTCTTAGTGTATGTTTTAAGATTGGTGCATACCTAAATGGAATGTTGCTTTAATGCCAATATTGAAAAAAATAATTGCATGATATCCCTTTTCGTGTAGCTGTTAATTACACATTGTTTTGTTTATTATTAATTGTAATAAATAAATATCGCGTGAGAATTTATCATACACACTCGCAATGGCGTATGATCGTTTATAAGTTATTATACAATAGATACCTACACTAATCACGTGTCATGATTAAAATCTGATCCACTTCAACCTGAAAACGTAATGTGTATTACACTAATAATATATTTATTTAAATTTATCAATGATATGCCGTCTAATAGTCCAAAACGAGCCGGAGGCAGGGATATTATGGCATCCCCATTTAGCTGAACATTTGCAGTTTTTATCTCTTTTCTGATTTGGTACCTACCCTGATGTATGGCAGTGAAGCGTGGAAATGGCAGAGAAAGGATGAAAGTAGACTGAATGCTGTAGAAATGAGATCCCTGAGGCGTATGTGTGGTAAAACCATGTATGATCGTGTGAGGAATGTGGAGATCCGAAAAGAATGCAAGGCTGATGTGAGCGTAGTAAGTAAGATTAAGAAAGGGACGCTTAGATGGTTTGGGCATGTTGAGCGAATGAATGAAGAAAGGAGTGTAAAGAGAATTTATGACGCGAATGTGAACGGTATAAGAAGCCGAGGACGCCCAAGGAAGACGTGGCACGATCAAGTAAATCAGATACTTGAGTCGGGCCATGTCAAGAGTCAAAATAATAGAAGAGTATGAATGAGAAGATGTATGAATGTGAATGAGGCAAGGAGCGTGTGCCAAGGCCGAGTTGTTTGGCGGTCCGTCCTCTCTGCCTACCCCTGCGGGGAAACGGCGTGATGGTTAGTTAGTTATCTCTTTTCTGATAATGTTTTTACTATATTATTACATATACTCACAATACTAATTTTATATTGGTCCGCATAGCGAGCGTGGCTCACCATCCTGCGACGGGGGCATTGTTGGTCGATTTTTTAAATAACTATATCACAAACATCACACCGAGAGAATAGACCGCCATAAAACAAACACTCTTTGCTTCATTCACATTCATACATCGCCTCATACATTTTTTTTAAATATGGCTGTAAATAAATATTAGCGCTGAAAATTTCAGGCTTAAAATGTCGTAGAGCGACGGTAGGTTACCGGCGGCAGAATTTTTTTTCTATTCAATTAACATTTTTGATTGATTTCAGAGGTTCGTTCTTCTTCTTCCTGTGCCTGGTAGTCCAACTTAGGAAATATATATTTTTTCAGATTTAATTATTAGCCTTTAACTCTTACCCGTCCAAAGCCCGGAATTCTCCTATCGTTGTCAGCCCATCTGATAATAAATATTTTTAATATTTTTATTTTGTTAAAAATTAACATTGTATGTCTGTCCTCTTTCTTTATCTCCACTTTTTAGCTCCACTCAGGAGGACCCGAGGAAAATAATTAGAGAAGCTTTGTGGAGGGTCTTTTTAGAAAAGGAAGGAGGGGAAATTCTATGAAGAAAATTGGTGTGTAAGGTGGGGAGGAATCTGGGAATCAGTCTATCCAGGAGTAACTGACGTATGAAACCAACTCTTACTGTGGTGCAAGGCGATATTCCGAGAGAGCCCTGCTGGAAATAACAAAAAGTCTCCCTCAACCAGCCTCTTCCGATCCGGCTTGTTACGTTATGGTGGGCAGACGCATCCCCCGCCAAAACCTCACCTCATGAATAAGGACACCATGCTAAATCACTAAACGTAGCGGATCACTTGTGGTGACCTGGGGCAGCGGTGTTGGTTGTTTAATACATGGTTCGTGGGCGGCGGTACAAATTGAAATCCTAAAATGATATTATACCTAGGTCGTTCGTGGTCAAGGGGCAAGGCTCTCAAGAAAGAAGCGGGTTCGAACCCGGAATGCGCAAATAAATTTAATTTGATAAATTTATGTAATTTCACATTTTATTGGCAGTGGAAGGTACTGTCAGTATAGCACCATTCGAATTAAAACGTTGATTGAAATGGCTTTTTCTGGGTTTGGTTACCAGATCTGAATAGCCAGGTACTTATCCACCTTCCTCTTCCCCATCTCCTTCCCCTCCCCTCTACCTTCAGCCTCACAATATACCCCAATTGAGGATGCTTTAGTCTCACTGGCTTCAGACGGAAGCAGTTGGGACTCTTGTGCGGTACGCATATAAAAAAATATAAATACATATATTAAAACCAGCTGAATCCCCGACATTGCCGAGCTTTATGCATAGTTTGTCGATATGAGTGACAGTAATTTTTGTACTATTTTGAACTCACAAAATTAAACGCACAAAATATCAAAATTCTGTTTCAAGTCTTGGGAAATAAGGGTGGGGGTGGTTTTTCAGTACCGAACAGTAACCGTAGACAGTGTCCGTCCTCTTGTATTGATAGTCAACTCTGCAAAATTTCAAAAATAAAAAATAAAGCCTCTTACCCAAAGACACTTTTCTTTTATATATTTTACCAATTGCGTCTAATTATTAGATGCTTTTCTTAATAACATTGCGGTTCACCTTAATATTAAATCTGAACACCTCCTATTTATGTTTTAAGCAAGTCATCCGATGGTATGTTCTGTGTCTCCAACGATCACCTGTAATAATGTAAGTACATGACCAGCGGGTTCTATAACAGGAGTTTGAGGTGATAGGTATTGTCGGCCACCTTCTTGCTCTTTATTATTATCTCGCAACTGGATAGCATGATTATTTCCATGAACCTTTTTGTCATGCATTACATACACTACACATTTTATAACAACAGACATAACTTTCACAGGTATAACTTTGTTCAAAATATATTCTGTAACTATGGTCATGAAATTTTTAGTAGCAATACAAATACACAACATTATGCTTCAATTCCAAATCGATGACTTTTATCACGTGCAATTAGTGTTATTGTTTTCAGCTACTGTTAAGATCGTCTTATAGGCACTAGAAACTTTATATATTATTAATGATAGCATGATTATATCCATGAACCTTTTTGTCATAGATTACATACACTACACATTTTATAACAACAGACAAATGAGGTATAAGTTTGTTCAAAATATATTCTGGAACTATCGTCATGAAATTTTTAGTAGCAATACAAATACACAACATTATGTTTCAATACCAAATTCGATGACTTTTTTCACGTGAAATTAGTGTTTATTGTTTTCAGCAGCTGTTAAGATCTTCTTATAGGCACTAGAAACATTTATATATTATTAATGATAGATATATGGGCACTTGGAAATATGTGCATTCTTCGGTAGTCTGGTTCAGCCCACGTCCGAATTGCCATAAAACATTTGGGCGGTCCGGGTCCGTTAGAAAGCGATCGCAGCTTGTTGAAATCTGGACAAACAAAACTACTACAGCGATTGTTACTTGCAAAGTTTACAAGAAGAAGAAGCATTGACTTGTAATAGTATAGATGAGCTCGTTAGTAATATGCAATCCATTGAATTTATAATTAACCAATTCATTTATAAGGCTCATAAATCCAATTTATATTAGTTTTATGATATGTTAGTAGTTGGTAGATAAGTTCGACTGATACATTAGTTAT
Source organism: Limnephilus auricula (assembly GCA_951813805.1). NCBI lineage: Eukaryota > Metazoa > Arthropoda > Insecta > Trichoptera > Limnephilidae > Limnephilus > Limnephilus auricula. Next base: position 31,008,545 of record OX638391.1, read on the forward strand.
CTTGATATGAATGTTAGTAGGTTTTTTTCCTGTAATCACTGTCCTTACACAAAACCATAAAATGTTGGAATAGATTTCTGTCAAACTGAACCTCTTTTTTTCTTGTTGCTTATATTTTGACATTTTTCCTGTAGGTACCTACAGTATATCTACTGGAGGAACCATACGCCTGAAATTGTTATCAAAATGCAGTAAACTACGAGTATATCTAACATCTCGTTTTTTTATAAGTCAAGACTTTTATTATTTTGGTACAAGTCCAATTGACTTATCGGTCATTAAACAAGTAATAAATATTATAAATATTTCGACTTCAAGCCAAGTTATGACTTAATTTTATGTTCTCATGTTTACATCTGCATTTTTACAAATTAAACGTGAGGCCGTAAATAAATAAATAAAAAAGTTTATATATATATTGCCATGAACTAATAGTATTGAAAGATATAGGTAGTTGTTCAATTTTTTTATGTTTGATGTCCATGTTCCTTTCGTATTAGGGAATATTCGCCAATGTTTGTATACATTTTTATACTTTTCATAAAACTCATGGATGCTGTACCAGAAATGTTGAACAGGATTTTTTTCAGTGTCGGTCCAAATTTTTGTAAAAACTATATATTTTGTTTAAACTATTTAAGACACAAAAAAATGTTGTACTTATAAAATTATTTTTGAAATCAAATTTGGTTTATTTTAATGAAGAAATGGGTCATGGTAAAAACACTTTATGTTTATTTTATATAATAAATTAAACATATGTACAGGTTCGGCTGTTGTATTTAACTGAAAATTAATAAATTTGCACGTAAAAAAAATATAACCGTCCAACAATATTCTATAAATTATAAATGGTATGAAAACTCCAATCAAAATCGCGGACATGTCAAAAGTCCAATGAAACTTTGGTGAAATTTGCCCTTTAACTATTTCTAGTTAAATATTTTAATTCTTATTCTATTAATAAAAAAGCCCGCTGAAAGAGTCAGAAAACGCTACTTATGTTTTCCTTCTACTATTCATTTTTATCTCCTCAATTTCCCTGACTCCCAACAATCTCCAATTTTATAGATGTAAGTATAATCCTACTATACTTACATTTATATAACATTATTATAGCATCTATTGTTCGGCCACAAATAGATGTTATGTATTCTACAAGCACCAACAATCACAAATGGATGTTATGTATTCTACAAGCACCAACAATATTTTTGTATAATTGTCAATGACAGTGAATAATGATTCAGTATGGCCTCGTGTATGGCTATGGTTCATTTTTGCGTTTGTGTCATACTATAGAATCCTTATCTAATGCATTTCAAATCAATGGAAAGAGGTAGCAGTACATACCACAGTACATACCTTCGGCGCGGTTGGTGAGGCGAAACGGAAAATAAACACTGTGGCGGCGATCAAATGAGAAAATACTTATTTTAGTGGCGCATCAATGGGTCGCCGTATGGTTCTCACAATAACAATCATTACTGTTTATATGAGTAGTTTCCACGCGACTTGTAAACAATGGCCGCTATGGGCGACCGACGAATCACTTCTAATGTGTTGTTTTATGCATATTTGAGGCTTGTGGGCAACAGAAGAAGCATTGTTATGCATATGTTTTGGTTTTTAAAGAAAATAGAATATATATTTTTTTTTATTAAATAAAATCGATCACTTTGTATACACCTCTTATTTAATCAAACTTATCAACATGTTTCGAAACAAGTTGTTCCTTATTGTATTAAATATAATTTATTTTTTATATATATTTTATATATTATTCTTTATAACTGTTTTTTATGATAACTTTAACAAATTTAAAAACTATTTGTAATGTTTTTTTGTCAATAGATACTTGTCGTAGTCCAGTAGTAACGCTTTAGACTCCCATTCTAAAGGTCGCGGGTTCGAACCCAGCGTGCGCAAATAAATTTTATTTGATTAATTTGTGTTATTTCACAATTAATTAATTAAAAATAACATAAGGTATATTTGCGGCACGTCCCAGAGTGGAGGATACTCTCAATATCGCCCTGGTGTAAGACCACCATTCAGAATTGAAAAGTTGCTTGCCTTGTTTAGTGACTAGATCTGAATAACCAGGTACTTCCCCACCTTCCTCCCTCCCCATCTCCTTCCCTTCCTCACTTACCTTCAGCCTCACAACATACCCCACTGGCTCCAGACGGGAGCAGTTGGAACTCTTGTGAGGTATTCATTATAAAAAAAAAATAGCTTTTGTTAATTACATCCATTTCCATTTTGTTAATTTCATCATTTTAAATTAAATAAAATTTTATTCTGACCAAGAAAGCATTGGTTTCGAAATATAACAATAATTTCAATTAAATAATTCGTGTAAACAAAGTGTTTTCATTTAATTAAAATGATGTCACAAAGTGAATTTGTGAAAATTGAAGAAATTAAATTTAATTTTAGGGCTAACAAGGAAACGTTCAATCGTGTAGTATAAAAACTTTTGGAAATGATATTTAAAATGTACCTATTCTGTTTGATGTGGCCAAGTATTTGAACCTTCTTTTAACGATGTTTTATTCTTATTGAACAAATTCGCCGGGTTCTCATCCGGGTGTAGTGGGTTCAATTCCTCGCCTAACGAAGTTCTCTATTTATGAAGCATCTTTCGCTGTTAAGAAGTTTTTCAAACATTGTCATCTTATTCGACAAATGTACTAAAAACATTATCGCCACTTTGTTTTTTCGTCATTTCAAGTGAAAATAATTAAATTACAAAATTCTCAAAGTTATCAAATATAAAAAAAATTAGAAAATTACAGTGAAAATAATTTTATAAGAAAATTCCCAAAATGAATATTTTTTTTCAAATTGCGCTCGGAAACTAGAAACTAGTAGATTTAAATGTAAAGAGTGATGTTTCTTCTTTTTCTAATGCCGTTTAGATCATGAACAATTTTTATAAGACCCAATATGAGTAGTTCCCAAAAGCAAATAAATTAGTCTGGTGGGTTAATGAGTATATAAATCCAATTATGTATACTTTATTTTTTAAATATATTTTTTGAAATAGGCAATTCACCCTAAAAAGAGTGCTTCGTTTTTTTTTTTACATATTCATATTTACATTTCTTTATAAATATATAAGACTGTTTGTTGTCTTTAGGTTGTAAATGACAAATAAAACAATGTGTTGCTCTGGAGTATAAAGAACCGACAATTAAAGTTTATTTGTCATATAGCGGTTATTTTTATAATTTTTTTAAAATATCAGCCACATAACTTAGTGTAACCAAAGTAATGACAATAAAATTCATAATTCAAATATAAAGGAATCCTAGATATTTCTAGGTAGGTACTTAAATACTAGGTAGGTAGGTAAATAAATATAAAGGAATCCTAGACATTTCTAGGTAGGTACTATTATTCCTTCACAAATATAACATAATATAATAACAAATGCTATGAACAAGAAATGAAAATCCACTAAGGCACTGCCTGAGTGTGGGTAATATAAAAACAAATACTATATTTCCAAGTACCTAAAGTATAAAATAGACTTATAAAAAATTAAAAAAAAATAGTTTTAAATAAACAGAATAGGTGAAAAAGTTTTTTTTTTTTTTTTTTAGTTTTTATAAAAAGAAAATATAGAAAAAAATATTGTTTTTTTTTTAGTTAATATAAAAAATAAGAGAAAACATATTGTACTACAGTTTAGAAAGTTACAGAAAGTGAGTTGTAGAAGGATAGATAAATTTATAGAAAAAGCGTTTCAATATCTGCATCATTCAGCCATAATTTTAGCTCTTTTACATATTTTATAATTTATTTTTTCATTTGAGTGTAGTGGTAGAAGGTTAAATGCACGAGGACCAATGAGACTGCTATGTACATTAATTTAGTATTGGTTTGTGGGGTGTAAAATATATTATTTAGAATTTTTTTATAATGTGTTATAGCGAAGTATCCCCTGCGACTGAACAGTAAAGAAAAATGGACTTCATAGCTGATCTCTCTCTGTGGTTTCAATCCTGGGATTGGTTTGCAGCAATTTCCTTTTCTCTTCCATTCTTCCCTGTCTTGTGCGGCTCTTTTGAAGTCTGCATTTGATGAGCAGCGCATATCCACCAGCAGGTCCTCCAGGTACTCTCGGCGTGGGCGTCCCCTAGAGTTTGTCCCCTCGGTCATACCCTCCATTATGGCATGCAAGAGGCCTTCTTGTCGTATTATATGGTCGATCCATCTTGCACGCCTTTCGGACAAGGTCCTGAGCAGGTGCCTTCCTCCTTCGATTCTTTGGAGAACCTCCTCATTTGTAATGTGGTCTCTCCAGGAAATTCCTAACAGTCTTCTATAGGACCACATCTCAAAAGCCTCTAGTCTCCGTTTATCTCTTTCGGATAGGCACCATGTTTCGCAGCCGTACATCAAGATACTCCATACATAGGTCTTGATGAGGTGTATTCTCAGTTTTAGGTCTATATTATTCGATTCTATTATTTTCGACCTTTTATTGAATGCAAACCTAGCCTGGTGTATACGGCTGTCGACCTCGCTCTTAGACCGACCGTCCCATGTTATTTTGCTCCCGAGGTGTTCTTTAGTGGAACTCCTGACATCTCTACTCTCATCTGATGTTACGTTCGGCCTACAGTCAGCAGCTTTGTTTTGTTTTTATTTATCTTCATGTTGTAGTTGTTTTGAAGAATGCTTTGCATGATTGTTAAGGCCTCTTGCAGTTCTTCATAGCTGATACGTTTTATTTATTTCACTGAAAGCTTTTCACATTCGACCTGGTTAGTATTATTAAATAATAATAAAATTAAACCTATAAATACCCACCTACGTAGAAAAGATACGAGTGTGCTTTAGACCACACGATTGAAGTAAATACTTCTTTAGTAATCTAATCTAATTTTCTTTCTGGCATCGAATAAAACCATTCCAATCATCAGTGTATAAGAATCTATATTGATGATTCATTTGGATTGTTACCAATCATCGTGATAAATCAGTCGTTTCAATGCACTGACTTCGCACATCTAAACGAAAATTTGATTAATTTTATTATGGGAATTACGCTTATAATGGGATGGTTGATTTAATTCTTACAAAGTTTAAAATAAAACTTTTTTGATGCGGATTTTAATTGGAGTGTGACGTTTATTCACATTTGTAGAAGGAAATTCAAAAAATTCCAATCGAAAAAGTGCTAGTTATTAGTTAGATTTTAACGTTTAGAATGTGAGAAACAACAACACAAATATTGTTAGCATAATTTCCAACACCCACTCCAAACGTCATTACTATGGATTTGAGAACTGTTGTTACGATTAGATTGTGAGGAATGAACCTCAAAATTAATTTTATTTTATTATCGTTCGCCTCATAACGCTGTAATTTCCGTAACGCATTCGCCAGTTTACCCCTCAACTCAAGCGTGCGTAAAGAAGTATTTACTTTAAAAAAAATTACACCCAAATCCCAAATCCTTAACACTTTTGTCAGGCAAGGCAACTTACCCGGGGAGATAAAGGCATTACATTTTACAGTCATATTTACAACAGTTGCGTCAGGATACAGAATAAGAGTTCTGTAAGAATTTCGTTAATAACGGCTCGCCGCTATCTTAACGGCCTCCCCCTCCCGGTGAGACTTTTAACGGCGTTAATAACGGAGGAATTAAGGAGCTAGAGGTCGGGACGATTTAATTAAACGTAACAGAAGCGTAGTCTTGAGTGGTTGGTAATTATTTTTTGTGAATCTCCTCTCCATGCCTCCCCCCTCTCCCCACTCGGCCCGCTGAGATGTGACCGTAATGGCATTATCAAAGGGCAGGTAAGACTTGTGGAAATTAAAAACAACATCGCGTTAGCATGTAAGTACCGCGACCTTTCAGCTTTGCTTCGCCTCGTAACCAGAGGTCGCTTTGAGCGGAGCCCAGCTAAGTGAGCGGAGATAATTTTGATTTTATTTGCAGGGACGTGTTTTATTACGTTAAGTGTGATCGAAACATTTACGAAACACGCTTAACATATTTTTAAATGTGATTTTGTTTATGATTCAACATAAATCATTTTTACAAAAAAAATATATAAATTTGTTTTAGTCCACTATCAATTTTAATTAAACTCAGCCGGTTTCGGAAGAACCCCTCCTTCGGCAGGAGAATATTAAAACTAACCTATGATAAAATATTCACTGTAATATTCTGTTATTGACGGAATTCCCGCTTTTACCCATCCCCCTTTGTTAATCTCCCACTCAAACACCTAAATTTTTTTGAATATATAATATAAATAATAATAAAATAGTTTATTCTTCAATAGATTTTTTTAAAACAAATTGCACATTTTTGAGTACTCGTTGGTTCTGTTAACGAAAAGGTCACTGCTTAGCTGTAATTCAGGATTTCTCCTGGAATGCAGCTGGTTTTCAGCAGTGCCTCCAATATCAGTCAATATTTTGTATCATAGTTTTTTTGTTGTTGTTTATTTAAACATGTTCAGTGTTACAATGTTTACAATTTAATATAACATAACATTTGAATCACTCTCCTATTAAAGCAGTTGCTTGTGTTTAGGAGAGGACAACTATATATTTTTACATCTATTTAAATTACAACAATTATTATAAAAACTATTGACGAAGGAAGGGTTCTTCCGAAACCGGTAGAGTTTAATTAAAATTTAAAGTGGTCTAAAACAAATGTATATATATTTTTATTGTAAATTATGGCGAGTCACAAAGTTAATGCTTATTACGAATATATAATATATTTTTTATATTATCTCCATACAGGAGGCCATGAGGAAAATAATTCCCATATGTCATCTTTGGGGATGCTGTGTGGAGGGTATTTTTATTAAATGAAGGAGAGCAAGTTCTGCGAAGGAGAAGGCTGTGAGGATGGGCAGGATTTCTGGGGGACAATCAGGTTATACCGGTTAGGTCAACAGCTGGGTTTCTTCGAACGGGTAATGTGTAAGGTGGGTACCTACCAAAACAAAGAAAGATAATTGGCCAATATGTCGCGAGATCATTCCTCCATAATTGGAATAATAACATTTTCCGTGGAAGTAGAGAGAATAATGCTTGTTATTGCTTATCCCGGAAAAGTGGGTATTTAATAAGATAATAATTAAAATTTTACCTAAAGAAATCCATTTCGACATAACTCCACCCATCCCGTTATCCAAAAAACAAACTGTGATGAAAATGGACTCATTTGAAATTATAGAAACTATCTCATTGATAAATAGTAAAAAAGAATAGGACCTAAGTGGGAACCTTGAATAAACCCCTCATGAAACTTCATTCAAAATCATGAGTTATTATGGTTAGACATGTTTGCTGATAGTTATACTGATGTTAAGTAGGTACACAGGTATGTTACACTTTTAGTTTTAGAAACTTTTTGGAACTTTTTCGAATGTGTTGCTCAAGTCAAGGTAAAAACTGCATCCATTTGCAATCACGAATAAAGATTGTCTGATATATAATATTTTCCTCATTTAAATCAATTTATTAGATTAGATCTTCTCATATATGTATCAAAGGCATAGGAAACATTTTCAATTGTAATCCGCCGCATAAATACCTAAAAAAATAAACATCCGTTTGAGTAATCTTCGGTAAAAATTATATTTTTTGACAGTCGGCATGCATTCGGTGGACGGTTTCTGTTGTGACGATTCCGGATGCGTGCATTTATGGGCTGTGGCAGCTTCATTTGTCATCGAACAGGAATGGGAGGGTCCCCGTTCCACTGTAGGGTGGGTGGTGGAAGGTGTCGACAGCAGCCGAGCATCCGTGTGACCGTGTGACCATCACCGCACATTTCCATTTTCGCCGTCACGTCATGGCGTATGATCCGCTCACCAGGTAGTCCGACGCGCTGGAAGATATATCGCGCTTGTCATATTTGATTTGTATACGTGTATGTGTAGGTATAAACGATGTTGATTTTGCGTTTTCTCTATTATAGTATACCTACATATTATATACCTTCATATATGTTGACATTTTACGAAGTTGATTTTGTTTTCCACTTAAAAGCATATTATAAAGGTAAACAATATTTATTTGTATTTAAATTTAAGAAATAACTAAAAAGCTTTTATAGCTGTAGTTAATTTAAATAACTCGCAATTTAAAGTTAATTCAATTAAATAAAATATAAAAAATTAAATTATTAGTAGATACGTAGATATGTATATTTTAACTGCACATAAAGTGGAAGATACTCTCAGTATCGCCCTGGAGTAAGACCACCATTCAGAATTGAAACGTTGCTTAATAATGGCTTTAGCCGGGTTTAGTGACAAGATCTGAATAGCCAGGTACTACCCCACCTTCCTCTTCCAAAATCTCCTTCCCCTCCCACTTACCTTCAGCCTCACAACATACCCCAACTGGGGATGCCATAGTCTCACTGGCTCCAGATGGGAGCAGATGGAACTCTTGTGAGGTAGACGCATTTAAAAAAAAATAAGGTAGTTACAAGATCATATCATATCTTTCAATAAATATTCATTTAACCTAAGTCTACTTATGTTACATTTTGTGTGTACTTTTTTTCTCTTACTTTTATTACTTTATAAACCGTGGATTCACTTTATAATTTCTAATGTTATTTTAAGATCGATTGCCACACTTAATTGTTATACTTTTTTTTTTTTTTTAAATTATTTCTAGTATTTTTTTAAGCCTGTATTTAACTGTGGCAAGAAATATTTTTTTTTATGGTTTATCTATACCGTGGACATTAAATAAAAAAAATAAAATAGAATTCTCGTATATATGGGGTTTTAAACAGAACATACTTAACATGTAAAGTGGCCTAACCTAAACTTAGGTTGCAAAGAAAACTGAAGCAACAAAAAATTACAATTTGAAACCAATTGCGAGGACAGTGATGTACAATAAATACAAATTGTTAATCTTTAGGATGATTATAGTTATTTGTAATGATGGTACACGGTGATTTATAATGTTGGTTTATTGTAACAACGAGTATGTACAGTATATTGAGTCTAAACTGCTAGCTGGGAACAGAGGGCGTTAATGGTCAGTTACAAGGCTTATATATACACTCTGTCTCTCTTCATCTTCCGTCTCTGTCAACTACTACGGAAGTCAAGGTGAATCCTATCTCACATCCTCCCCTACTTAACTTAAAGCCTCCCCTAGCTATATATTTCATTATACAAAATTAATTATAAATAAGAACACAATATAAGAACACAATATAAGAACACAATATAAAAACACAATATAAACAATCACTATTTTCTTATGTCCTTTCTTTTTCCTTCTTCTCTTCTCCCCTCCTCTCTCCCCTTCCGGATCTGTGGAGGACCGATCACCTTGGACGCAAACGTCCTTGCCATGGGTTGGACCTGAAACATGGAGAAAGAGAATTAGAGACACTTCTATTACGTAACATCCCTGAGAGGTTTAGCTCGTCCGCTGATAGTGCACCTGTGTCAGACGCGCAGAAGCTCGGGCTTTCTTCCTCTTGCCAAGAGATGTGCAATTTCTTTAACTGGTCTAAGTGTCTTTTCCAAACCATATCAGAATTATTAATCTTAACGAAATATATCTTGTTGCCCTTTTTATCAACAATTTTGCCAGGGACCCATAACCTTTTCCCTTGAGACCTAAAGTCTCTGGTCATTACTTTCTGACCTATTACAAAACTCAATTTATTTCTACCTTTATAATTTTTTTTCTGATTGACTTGACTCTGTTTAACATTTTGTAGAATTTTCTTCTGTTGAGCAGAACCGGAATTATTATTTCCTTCCCCCAATTTCTTTGGAATTAAAGAGTCAAATACCGTTCTAATTTTTCTTCCCAATAATAATACAGATGGTTCGAAACCCGTTGTTGCCTGAACCGTGTTCCTGTAATCTGTTAAAAAATTATCCAATTTTACTTTGTAATCTACTGGAAATTTATTTTGCCCACAAATTTTTTTAAGAAAATTTTTACATGTTTTCACAGCATTTTCCGCTTGACCGTTACTACTCGGGTGATTAACTGGTGTAGTAGTATGTTCTATTCCGTTTATCGTACAAAATTCCTCAAACTCTTCAGAACAAAAACATGTGCCGTTATCACTTACTAACGTTGCTGGAAACCCAAACTGAGAAAACAACCTGTGAAGAACCTCAATGTTCTCTTTTGACGTAAGGGTGTTTACTTCGATACACTCTATCCATTTGGATGACGAATCTACGATCACTAAGAAATTTTTGTTATTCAAGCTACCGTGGTCAATATGCACTCTAACCCATACGTTAGGTTCATATGGCCACACTGTTAAAAAACTTTTCTGTGAACCTGGTTTTGTTTCCAAACAATTTTTACAATTTTCTGTTATACGCTCTAGATCTTGGTTTATTTTCGGCCACCAAACGAAACTTTTCGCTATCCCCTTTGTTTTAAAAACCCCTAAATGAGATCTATGTAACATCTTTAAAACTTCTTCTTTTAAAGATTCCGGTACGACAACTCTATGTTGTTATACAGTCCACACGGTGTCATCGGACACTTAACATTTTGGTCCTTCGAGCCGGATCATATAAACGTGCAATTGTGGATAACATTGTGCGTTTGGTACAGTGGCCATTAACAACATTATTAATTTTATATGTAAATGTATCAAGCGAAGGGATCCATTGAATTCCTAATATATTAATATTTTTCTTATCAGCATCCAATTCAAAACTTAAGGGTACTTCCAGGTAACTGACAGGAATGTCTTTTAGTACTTCAGGACAATTACTAGACCATTTTCGTAGTTCAAAACCACCTTTTTGAAGTAATGCAATTAATTCCACTATACGATGTCGAGCGCTTTCCAAAGTTTGCGCACCACTGATAATGTCATCAACATAGGTATTGTCAATTAATGTGCTAGCAGCCTCTGGGTAATTCAATTTTTCAGCATTTGCTAGTTCATGGAGTGTACGGATAGCGAGGAACGGTGCAGATGAAGTGCCATATGTAACTGTCTGAAGTTCGAATTCCTTTAAAGGATGACTAGGCGATTCTCGCCACAAAATACGTTGGAAACGGTGAGAGTTCTTATCCATGAGTATTTGTCGATACATTTGACGTATGTCAGCGGTAAAAACGATTTTGTGTATTCGAAAATTACACATCAATTCGACGATGTCCTTTTGTAATTTGGGACCGACCAAAAGTATGTCGTTCAATGACATACCCGATGACGTTTTAGCACTTGCATCAAAAACAACCCTTAAGCGAGTGGTAGAACTCGTCTCCTTTATTATTCCATGATGAGGTATGAAGTAATTACCAGCAATTGGCGATTGAGATGGTATTTCCATCATGTGTCCTAACGATAAGTATTCTCTCATGAACGAAATATATTGGGATTTGAAATCAGGATTTCGATCCAGTCTCCTTTCTAAATGCGTGAGACGTGACAATGCTGTGTCATATGATTTTCCCAATTTCTCCGGGGTTTCCTTAAATGGTAATGATACAACGTACCTCCCATCTTTGTTACGGTAGGTATTTTCAACATATAATTGTTCACAACGAAGTTCATCAGGCGATTGAATTTTCTTCAAAAGAGGAACGTTTTCGATTTCCCAGAAAGATTTAAGTTTTTCATCTATTGATTCCTCCATTGAAGTGAAAAATGAGTTAATAGAATGATTTGATGGTTTGACATTTCCCATCAAAATTCAACCTAATTTGGTTTCAATGGCTACAGGTTCATTTTGATTGCCAATTAATTTACCTGAGCACAATAGCGACGCAAAGATATCACTTCCGAATAGGATATCAATTTCTGAAGGTATGTAGAATGTAGGGTCTCCCAATTGGAGTCCTGCGATGTGTGCCCACTCATGCTCGACGATACGAGATGACGGCATATTTGAACAAATGTTATTCAAAATAAGGAAATCTGTCGAAATACCAGATTCCTTCGAGGCGACGGGACGAAATTGTGTTTTTATTAATCCGTTGGAATTAATTGTAGGAATGTTGCCAATACCTAGCACTGCAAGTGACTGCTTCTTTTGACGAGGCAAACCTAAGCGTTTGACGCAATTCTCCGAAATGAAATTAGCCTGGCTGGCGCTATCAAGCAAAACTCTAGCCTTTTTGAAAACGCCATTTTTGTCCAATATTTCAACATAGGCTGTAGATAACAACACCGATGTGTTAGTTTTATTGTACACCGTTGTCAAAGCAATTGGTTCCGACGAATTTTCTTGAGGTTCTGGATTTTCCAACATTTTCTTTGGAAAATGCAACAGGGTATGATGTCTTGCTTGACAATGCTTGCAAGAAAAGCGAGATTGACAATTTTTCGCATTATGTCTCCCTTGGACCAAACAATTAAGGCATAGATTATGTTCTTTTACGAATGAGTATCTATCCTTTGCAGAAAGGTTTAAAAATTTGTCACATTTATGAAGAGCATGTGGCGATTTGCAAGCAAGACACTTGATTTCAATATTCGATACAAACGAATTAACATTACTATTATTGCTCGAACGACTTTTAAAATTATAGGCCTTCGATGGAACTTTATTAACATTTTCCTTTTGTGTCATATGTTCCGGAATAATACCTGACGCCATTTCCTTAGCTAAGCATTGTCCCTCCAAAAACTGCAATAGTAGATCGAATGAAGGAATTTTTTCCGACTTATGTTGTAACTCAAAATCAATACGCAATTCTTTTGGTAATTTGCGTAGAACAATATGTAACAATATGAAACTCCATTCACGTACCGGAAAATTTAAAACTTCCAAAGCGGCAATGTTTTCTTTCAGCATTGAAATAAATTGCCTCAAATTGTCATGAGCCTTTACGGGCTGGGATGACAAAATTACCTCCACGTGTATATCAGCCATTAGGCGTACATTATCATACCTCGTCTTTAGAATATGATAAGCAATAAAGTAATTTCCTTCCGAAATCGGCAAATGTTTCACGCATATTAATGCCTCACCAGTGAGACTAGTTAATAAGTATTGCATTTTTTGAACGGAATTTAATGAATTATTTGAATGAATTAACGAGTCAAAAGTGTTAATAAAATTCATCCATTCTGTTGAAATTCCAGAAAAGACTATCAAATTCAACTTAGGTAACGAAACATTAGTCAAATTGTAGTTCATTGTTTTATTGTCGATTGCAACTGTTGATTTTTCAGGAAACAGTTGGTTAAAATATGATTGTATTTCGTAATACATATTTTGTATCTCCGAATATTTCGATTGTAATACTGTTACATCAGCCTCATCCTTTTTTGTAGCTTCCAGAGATATATGAGCCTGAATAAAGTTTTCTCGTACAGTTACGAGATCTGTGTAACGTATTTTAAAAGCGTCTTTGTCAAACAAATTCGTTGTTTGAATTGCTTTCAAAGCAGACGCACGAATACTCTCCATATCCAGCACTGACAATCTATATTTAATTGAATTGGATGCCATTTTTGAATATTTAAAACCAAAAAAAATATTCAAACCAAACAATAACAAAACCGCGTAAAAACTGTCACTCTTTACAGCTTACCTTGACTACGAAATCATAAACGAAATGTAAACATAAACTTTACTGCGTCTCTATGGAAGCAGAGCTCTACGTTACCGACGCGACGCGTGTAACCGCTCTCAAACTGATGCCTACTTATCGTATGCTACCGAAATTACAAACAAATCATTTCAATATGATTACCTAATTAATTATTAATCTTTATGCGTAATAATGAATTATTGTTGAAATAGCAAAAATCTTCTTCAAGAACAGAAACAAAATCTTCTTCAAGAACAGAAACGAGGGGAGCCCCAATCAAAAAATGGGCAGGAGTTAACGGGTCCATTTCAGATGGATCCGGCGATAGCGCTCCAATGGGTCGCGAATTTAAAATTGCTTCGACGCGAGTCAGAACTGTGGTTAGTTCTTCAAAGGTGAGGATTTGATCTCCCACAACCCGTTTCAAATGGGGTTTGGTTGACTTAATTCCAGCCTCCGACAATCCGTTGAAATGATGTGCGGAGGGAGGATTAAAGTGCCAGGTAATTGAACGAGTGACAGTTGCATACACAAGACGATGTCGAATTTCGTTACGAGCCGAAATTATCCAATATTTTAATGATATTATGGATTGCAATGCACGAGGACCTGGATGTAAGTACATACGATGGTAATGGTCTATTATTAAAGTTGTCAAATGACATTGCTTCGGTAAAATAATAGGATGTCGAGCATTTTCCGAGACCTGTGCATAACGAATACGACCACCGACTCTTAAAATTCCATTTTCATCGATAAATGGAGAGAGTTTTTGAAGTTGTGTCGAACAAACATGATGCGAATGTATATTGTCTATATCTTGTTGAAAATAAATAGTTTGAGCGAGCTTAATGCAACAAGCCAAAGATAAATTATTTTCTTTTAAAGAGAGTGGGGAAAATACGTTGAAAGTGCCAATTGATTTCGAACGTAATTTATTAATACATCGACGACACCAATATAAAACACGTAATAATTTCGATAATGAAGAAAATTTCAGTAGAAACTCTTGGTCACAAGTTGACACATTCGTTACGAATGAGATCAAGTTTTTCGATTTGTATTCTGGTAGTTGTTCTGCGGGAATAGTTTGAGGTTTAACTAGTAACCATTCTTCCAAAGGTGATGATAGAAAGTTAGGTCCGTACCACCATAATGATGCTTCAGCGATTTCATTTGGAAAAACTCCTCGTGTTCCCAAATCCACGGGATTATCTTGCGAGGAAATATGATACCAATGTTCATACGGTATATTTTCAATTATAGCTTCAACACGATTTGCTATAAAAGTTTGCAAAAGAAACGAAGGTGTCTTCAACCATGCCAATACAATGGTCGAATCCGTGAAAACGATGATTCTTTCTATTTGAAGTCTATCTTTGTATACTTCTTTACAATAAGTCAACAAATTTGCCAATAAAACTGCTCCAAGCAACTCCAATCGTGGGATAGATGTCACTTTGATGGGTGCAACCCTTGACTTAGCCAACAAAATATGGCTCGATATTTCTTTGTTGTTAATTACAACTAAATATACAATTCTACAATATCCTCTTTCAGAGGCATCTGAAAATCCAACAAGTATACAACGACTTTGTAGACATGTTGTGACATAGCGATCAATTCTTAGATTGGCGAGGGATGGAAGTTCTGTTATGTAAAATGTTAAAGGATGACTAGGCGATTCTCGCCACAAAATACGTTGGAAACGGTGAGAGTTCTTGTCCATTAATATTTGTTTATACATTTGACGTATGTCAGCGGTAAAAACGATTTTGTGTATTCGAAAATTACACATCAATTCGACAATGTCCTTTTGTAATTTGGGACCGACCAAAAGTATGTCGTTCAATGACATACCCGATGACGTTTTAGCACTTGCATCAAAAACAACCCTTAAGCGAGTGGTAGAACTCGTCTCCTTTATTATTCCATGATGAGGTATGAAGTAATTATCAACAATTGGCGATTGAGATGGTATTTCCATCATGTGTCCTAACGATAAGTATTCTCTCATGAACGAAATATATTGGGATTTGAAATCAGGATTTCGATCCAGTCTCCTTTCTAAATGCGTGAGACGTGACAATGCTGTGTCATATGATTTTCCCAACTTCTCCGGGGTTTCCTTAAATGGTAATGATACAACGTACCTCCCATCTTTGTTACGGTAGGTATTTTCAACATATAATTGTTCACAACGAAGTTCATCAGGCGATTGAATTTTCTTCAAAAGAGGAACGTTTTCGATTTCCCAGAAAGATTTAAGTTTTTCATCTATTGATTCCTCCATTGAAGTGAAAAATGAGTTAATAGAATGATTTGATGGTTTGACATTTCCCATCAAAACCCAACCTAATTTGGTTTCAATGGCTACAGGTTCATTTTGATTGCCAATTAATTTACCTGAGCACAATAGCGACGCAAAGATATCACTTCCGAATAGGATATCAATTTCTGAAGGTATGTAGAATGTAGGGTCTCCCAATTGGAGTCCTGCGATGTGTGACCAATCATGCTCGACGATACGAGATGACGGCATATTTGAACAAATGTTATTCAAAATAAGAAAATCTGTCGTAATACCAGATTCCTTCGAGGCGACGGGACGAAATTGTGTTTTTATTAATCCGTTGGAATTAATTGTAGGAATGTTGCCAATACCTAGCACTGCAAGTGACTGCTTCTTTTGACGAGGCAAACCTAAGCGTTTGACGCAATTCTCCGAAATGAAATTAGCCTGGCTGGCGCTATCGAGCAAAACTCTAGCCTTTTTGAAAACGCCATTTTTGTCCAATATTTCAACATAGGCTGTAGATAACAACACCGATGTGTTAGTTTTATTGTAAACCGTTGTCAAAGCAATTGGTTCCGACGAATTTTCTTGAGGTTCTGGATTTTCCAACATTTTCTTTGGAAAATGCAACAGGGTATGATGTCTTGCTTGACAATGCTTGCAAGAAAAGCGAGATTGACAATTTTTCGCATTATGTCTCCCTTGGACCAAACAATTAAGGCATAGATTATGTTCTTTTACGAATGAGTATCTATCCTTTGCAGAAAGGTTTAAAAATTTGTCACATTTATGAAGAGCATGTGGCGATTTGCAAGCAAGACACTTGATTTCAATATTCGATACAAACGAATTAACATTACTATTATTGCTCGAACGACTTTTAAAATTATAGGCCTTCGATGGAACTTTATTAACATTTTCCTTTTGTGTCATATGTTCCGGAATAATACCTGACGCCATTTCCTTAGCTAAGCATTGTCCCTCCAAAAACTGCAATAGTAGATCGAATGAAGGAATTTTTTCCGACTTGTGTTGTAACTCAAAATCAATACGCAATTCTTTTGGTAATTTGCGTAGAACAATATGTAACAATATGAAACTCCATTCACGTACCGGAAAATTTAAAACTTCCAAAGCGGCAATGTTTTCTTTCAGCATTGAAATAAATTGCCTCAAATTGTCATGAGCCTTTACGGGCTGGGATGACAAAATTACCTCCACGTGTATATCAGCCATTAGGCGTACATTATCATACCTCGTCTTTAGAATATGATAAGCAATAAAGTAATTTCCTTCCGAAATCGGCAAATGTTTCACGCATGTTAGTGCCTCACCAGTGAGACTACTTAATAAATATTGCATTTTTTGAACGGAATTTAATGAATTATTTGAATGAATTAACGAGTCAAAAGTGTTAATAAAATTCATCCATTCTGTTGAAATTCCAGAAAAGACTATCAAATTCAACTTAGGTAACGAAACATTAGTCAAATTATAGTTCATTGTTTTATTGTCGATTACAACTGTTGATTTTTCAGGAAACAGTTGGTTAAAATATGATTGTATTTCGTAATACATGTTTTGTATCTCCGAATATTTCGATTGTAATACCGTTACATCAGCATCATCCTTTTTTGTAGCTTCCAGAGATATATGAGCCTGAATAAAGTTTTCTCGTACAATTACGAGATCTGTGTAACGTATTTTGAAAGCATCTTTGTCAGATAAATTCATTGTTTGAATTGCTTTCAAAGCCGACGCACGAATACTCTCCATATCCAGCACTGACAATCTATATTTAATTGAATTGGATGCCATTTTTGAATATTTAAAACCAAAAATATTCAAACCAAACAAAAAAAAACAATAACAAAACTGCGTAAAAACTGTCACTCTTTACAGTTTACCTTGACAACGAAATCATAAACAAACTTCACTGCGTATCTATGGAAGCAGGGCTCTACGTTACCATCAGTTACCATTAACAGTGCTCTACGTTACCGACGATTGGTTTATTTATGGTTACCATTAACAGGGCTCTACATTACCGACGATTGGTTTATTTATGATTAACAGGGCTCTACGTTACCGACGTGACTTCAAACTGATGCCTACTTATCGAATGCTACCGGAATTGCAAACAAATCATGTCAATATGATTACCTAATTAATTATTAATCTTTATGCGTAATAATGAATTATTGTTGAAATAGCTTTACGACAGGAACGGAATTGAAAGGATGCGAGTTTAAAAACACAATCATTTGAATTGAAACGATATTCAATTTGGCGAATTTTTTGCTAAAAAACAACAATATGTAATTTAGCGGGAATGTGATTATATCCGGCTATAAGGACCAAAATGTTAAGTGTCCGATGACACCGTGTGGACTGTAAAACTAAATTATGTGGCGAAATTACGAGTGTATAAGATTGTGTTTTTAAATCGACAAGGGAGGAAGGAAACGATAGGAATGGCCCTTACCTTGATGATGAGGTGACAGTTCCCAGCTCTTCTTTACGATCACTTTCCAATGATGATGACCCGATGGTCTTCACGACAATTATAATATATTTATATTATTGTTATTTGCGAGATGTGCGAAATGCTTGTACAAACTTGGTCGAGTTTTTCAAGATAACAACTGAATGTTTTTATTCAAAAAAAGGAAGTCCAAAAGTGTTCTTTTTTCAAGTATTTTAAATCATCTTCTTTGCTTCTTGAGTAAGGGCCTTATTGTGAAAGGAAGGGAATCACAAGGAAGGAATATTTGGTAAGGAACATGGGTATAATGGATTAATGTCCTAAAGTTATTTCAACACTAAACACCTTTGTTTTAAAAACCCCTAAATGAGATCTATGTAACATCTTTAAAACTTCTTCTTTTAAAGATTCCGGTACGACAACTCTATGTTGATACAGAATACATCCATTTATTAATGACAATTCAAATCTCTTATCCCAAAAAATCTTAATACCATTCCCATCTTGAGCTTTCTTTGCTGATGCTGGCCAACCTTCGATAAGATATTTTCTAATCTGCCCTAATATGTTGTCTTTTTCTGTCTCGCTTTTTATCAAATCTAAAGACACATTAAATCCACTCTTTTCGAAGTAATTTATATAATCCGAATCCATATTATCTTCAAAATCTTCTTTATTAACCGGACACCTACTTAGATAATCAGAACAATTGTTTTTTGACTTGACATATTCGATCTTAAAATTGAACGAACCTAACATAATTGCATAACGTTGCAATCTTGATGCTGCGATCTTTGGAACCTCTTTATCATTACCAAAAATTCTTACTAATGGTTGATTGTCAACTGCTAAAATAAACTCTCTACCATACAAATATTGATAAAACTTTTTTATCCCAAAAATGATTGCAGTAGCTTCAATATCTAGAATTGAATAGTTTTTTTCTGCTTTAGTAAGACATCTACTTGCAAAACCTATGGGTCTCTCCGACCCATTCCTGAACACATGAATCAGTGTTGCCCCAATTCCGTTAAAACTCCCATCCGTAACCAATTTTACAGGAATGTTTTCATTGAAATGCGTTAAGATCCTATCCGATGTTAGTATCTTTTTAACTGTTGCAAAGCTGTCTTGCTGTTCTTTATCCCACTTAAACATAGCATCTTTTTTAAGTAACACATATAATGGTGACAATAAATTTGCCATGTCTGGAATAAAATTACGATAGTAACTAATCATTCCCAATAAACTCCTCAACTGATTTAAATCACTTGGAGGGGGTTTATTCAAAACCGCTTCTCTGTTTCTTTCATACGGTTGAATCCCCTCTTCACTGATTTTATAACCTAAAAATTCAATTACCGCTAAATTAAACTCACATTTATCACTATTTACCGTTAAATTACAGCTTTTTAACCTTTCTAACACAACACACACGTTCTTTTCTAAATCTTCCTCATTTTCCCCCACTACAATGATATTATCAAGATAGAACGCTATCTTCTTTATGCCTGCTAGGCAACTCGCCATTGCTTTTGCAAAAATAGCTGGTGATGATGCTAAACCATACACTAACCTCTTGTACTGAAATAATCCTAGGTGTGTATTAATTGTTGTTAAAGATCTACACTGCTTTTTTAACACGAACTGGTTGTAGGCCTGTTTGAGGTCAATCTTCGCAAAGACCTTTCCGCCACTAACTTTTGTTAAAAGTTCCTCAATTCTCGGTAACGGATACTTGTCGATTAACAACTGATTGTTAATTGTTGTTTTGTAGTCCCCACATATTCGAATACTACCATTCTTTTTCACTACCGGAACAATAGGACTGGAATATTCACTACAAGTAACCGGTTCAATAATATCTTCAGAAATTAAATAATTTAATTCACTTTCTACCTTATCTTTCAACGCAAATGGAATAATTCTACTATTCCGGAATACAGGGCTTGCGTCTTGTTTTAATTTTAATTCAACTTCGTACCCATTAAACTTGCCAATCGTATCCGTAAATATTTCTGGAAATTTCACTATCAACCGATCCTTTAATGTATTCTCACTAACACAATTCACGATTCCTGAAATTCCTAAATCAAAAATATCCATAAAATCACGTCCTAGCACTGATAAATATGTATTTTCGACTACAGCAATCTTTAAATCCCGACGCTTATTGTTAAATTCAACAGTAGAAGTGAAAGTACCTACCACTTTTATGAGAGTATTGTTGAAACCCCGTAAGCTGATTTTTTCCCTCGTCAGTTTTATGTTTCTAAATTTACTTAAGTACGATTCCTGGCATAATACTGAACATGATGCCCCAGTGTCTAACATGAACCTAAATGTTATTCCATTTAATAAAATATTTACATAAAATGGTTCCACACTATTAATATCGTCTGAATATACGCCCGTTTTTGACAATAAAGTATAAACGTTATTACGACCTGAACCTCGTTTACATTGTTTTGCTAGATGACCTTTCGAGTTGCATGTATTACAAACATAATTCTTAAACTTACAATCTACCGATGTATGCTTATTGCTACCACAAGTGAAGCATTTTCGCTCTAGCTTCGGTGACTTGCTATTATTTCTAGGAGGATTGCTATTATTTGATCTATAGCTGTCTCCATCCCGCCTATACGTTTTACTCGACACTCGTGTGGCGTTACTATTTACTCTGCCATACGCGGCTACTATATTATCACTAAGACCTTGAACTTGATTTGAAACTACAAGTTCAATGCACTCTTCTACTTGAACGCATTTTTCGAAAGTGTGTAATTCACCTTCCAAAAATAATTTTTCTCTTATTTTACCCGGTCTACATCCGAGAACGAAGAAATCTCGCAATTTCTCTGATAAATTATTCCCAAATTTACAATTAATTGATAATGCTTTTAAACGAACTGCAAAATCCTTGATTGATTCGTTGACCGATTGTTTTGCTGAATAAAATTTCGACCTCTCTTCGAAAAAACATTTAGACATACCACAATAATCGCTCAATTTAGAAATTAACTCTTCTAATTTTACCTCAGTTACTTTCTTGGGTATACATAAATTTACTAACAGTGAGAAACTATCGTCCTCTAAAGCATTCAGAAAAATAGCCCTCTTCTTTAAATCTGTCGTAAATTTGTCATCATGCACTAGGAGGTACTGTTCGAGACGGACTTTGAAATTCTCCCAGTTACCGTCACGCAAACTGAAGGATCCCAAATCCCTGGACTCCATGTTTCCCTCTCACAGTGATCAAATTAAAAGAAAAGAGAAGAAAAGATAAGAAAAAAAAATAGGACTTCCCTGAGTTAATCTTCTGGTCCAGACTCCTCTCCTTTGACCCTTCAAGCTCTCCTTGAAGAACCGCTCCTGTGCCTAGGACTCCGGTCCTCGGCTAGTGGTGATGCTGATGACTCCCCTTTTAGATCACGCCTGTGACCTGGACACCGATCCTCGACCTTGACCCGTGGTGTTGCTGCTGGTTGCCCCTCAGACCACGCCTGTGATCTGGAACACCGATCCTTGATCCGTGGTGCTGCTGCCTCCGTGACTCCGGTTCGTAGAGCCCTCACGCCTTCCCGTGGAGATACTACTTCTATCGGCCCGTGACCGACCCGACAAAATACTACTTGCAACAATAGTATTGAACACTGTAATTCGTGACTCGCGTTTTTACTTTTTTGTACCGTGAATCCGCGTGATTCTTTTTATAATTTGATAATTATAACCTGTACCGGCTGCGCCACTGTTAATCTTTAGGATGATTATAGTTATTTGTAATGATGGTACACGGTGATTTATAATGTTGGTTTATTGTAACAACGAGTATGTACAGTATATTGAGTCTAAACTGCTAGCTGGGAACAGAGGGCGTTAATGGTCAGTCACAAGGCTTATATATACACTCTGTCTCTCTTCATCTTCCGTCTCTGTCAACTACTACGGAAGTCAAGGTGAATCCTATCTCACACAAATAGAAAATGTTTATCAAGTATTAAAACTTGTAAAAGAGCATGTGAGTATCTAGCATTAAAAAAATCATATAGCCTAGTAGAGTTAAAGGGTTTCAAGATATCTTAGTGAATCGGGAGTACCAGTGCCCACTCGTCGGCTGGGTCATATCGGCAATCATTAGGGAATATTTGCAAGAAATAAAACAGATAATCTGCTTGCATGGCACACTTTAAATACTCGAACGGTGAGCTTATGCGTTCAGAAATTAGCAGAAAAAGTTTTTGAAGGTTATAGGCCAGCGAAAATACTGTGAGCACGCAAAAGTAAATAAGTATAATAAGAGAAGATTATTGAAGTACTACGCACATGTTTTACAACTGTTCATGTTTTGTAACGTAATAAACATGCTAGTACTCATTGAGCTGTACTACTTATTTTATAGTTACCTAGTTACTACTATTCTTTTTTCTTTTTTCTTTTCTATTTCATGCTTCATATGTTATATACACTTATATAAAAAATTACAATATTCATTATTCCTTACACATTCTAAAAATATATTTTTATTTATTTATTACATACGCTGCTCCGCCTTTTTCACACGAGCATTGCTAAAAAAAAGGTGTAATCACGATATACAAAAAATTTATTATTAAAAAAAATTAATGTAACGTAAAACAACTGTAATTGTAATAAATAAATAAATAATTTAAAAAAATATATTATTATTTTGTTGTTGTTGTTTTTTATAATTGATTTTTTTTTACACATTACATTAGAATTCTATAGACCACCATAAGCTAGGCACTTGCCTGGTCTAGGAACTGCACGAAATATAGTTATAAGAACTGTAATAATATACCTTGAAAATAATTATCAATGTTAGCATATCTTCTTCATGGGTTCTAAACAAATTACATAGCATATTCGTTTTACTTCATGATTATTATATGTTCATAAAACCCCTTATCAGCGTGTAATAATATAAATAATAAAAACACTACTATTATGTACAAGCAAAACATAAATCATGTAATAAAAATAATAAATGAAAATCGATTTTTAAATGAATGATTACAATAGATGTTTTGTAGAAAATAGGAAACTTTAAACAATATTAATTGGAAATTTAAAATGCACGCAAAAATACTTCGTAATATATTTCGTACGATAAAAATCAAAAATCCTACAAATAGTTAGTTTTGTAGGAACTGAACTTATTAAATTCTTGTTCAAAACTTAATATAATAATATAACTACTTAGGTACATGCAAAAGACTTCAACGCGTCAATAAATACATAAATAAATAAATAATTTGTTCGTTCCATGTTTTTGCGAAATCTCAATAAACCTAAGCCATGTAGTAAAACTAGTCAGTTTAGTTAAATTACCTAATCGATGATTATGTAAGATATTTGTTATTCAGTTTCATTCCTAGCAGAATATAAAAGCCAAGTACTTAAACAGGTACAGGTTTTTGACATTATACTTATAGAATCTGGTTTTGACTCATAATAATGGAAGGCCTTATTTTTACTAAATATATTAAAAATTGTTTACACTTTTGATCGACCTCACTCAAAATAATTTAAACAGGAAAACACACACATTTAAAGCTTTGTGTTACCTAACTACATAAAATATTAAATATCTCAAAATTTTAAAGTGTGGATAGCGCCTAGAAGTTCCAACTGCCTGTAGCCAGTTATATGGCATCCCCAATCAAGGTGCGTTATGGGTAGGGATGAAGGTGGTGGGTAGGGGAAGAAGATGAGGGGATATGAAGGAGGGATGTTCCTGATCAGATCTGGTCACCAAACACGACTAAAGTCATTTCAATTAACGTTCCAATACTAATTGGTGGTTTTACATCAGGGCGATACTGAGAGTATATCCCACTCTGAAACGTGCCGAAAATATACCCTATATCATTTTAAATGATTAAATTGTGAAATAACACAACTTAATATTAAAAAAAAAATTATCGCGCACGCCGGGTGTGAACCCACAACTTTCTGATTGCTAGTCTAGAGCCTTATCGCTCGACCACGACCATGTTGAAAATAGTGGTTTATCGACATTTTTATCGAAATTTTTCGATCGACATTTTTCAATGGATATTTTCTTACGTTATCATTTTTTCAGCGACTCCAATAAAAAGAGTGTAAAAAATCCGCGTACAATTAGTGGCAATGACTAGGCCGTATAATTTATCCCCTTTAGTATCGGTAAGTATTACTAATTGAATGGAGGAGGGTCGCCGCATGTTGGCGCAAATCACGCCCGTTATATCATATTCCTAACTTCAGCCATCGTTTTGGCTTAGGCCGACACCACCTACCACCTATCCCCACCCACCCTCCCAACACTCAACCACCCAGATACAGGATGATCTTGTTAATTTAAAATTTCAATATTACTACAAGTGGATTATTAAACAAGTTTAAAATTTTACACTGATAAACCACCATTAATATATGTGGTAAATAGTTGTTTATAAGTTGTGTTAAACCACCATTTACCATATATATATTAAACCACCACTAATATATATGTGGTAAGTAGTTGTTTATAAGCACTGATAAACCACCATTCATATGTGAGGTAAATAGTTGTTCATAAGTTGTGTTAAACCACCATTTACCATATATTTTAAACCACCATTAATATATGTGGTAAATGGTTGTTTATAAGTCCTGATAAACCACCATTAATATGTGTGGTAAATGGTTGTTTATAAGTTGTGTAAAATTACCTAAAAATCTGAATTACGTTTATCGATTATAGTTATTGTTCATAGTTAAAGTCATGGTGTTTGAAAGCGATAGTACGAAAACAGCGTGCAATATACTTGTGAGTGATGAATACGTGGAGCAAGTGGATGAGTTTGTGTATCTGGAAAAGTATGTTTAAGAGAATGTGAAGGCTGATAGAAATATTAAAAAAAGAGTAAAAACAGGTAACTCAAAAAAAAAAGAAGATGGAGGATGGAGGATGGAAGTAATGAAATAGATTAAGAAAGGGACGCTCAGATAGTTTTGGCATGTAGAGTGAATGAACGAAGTAAATAGTGTAAAGATAATAATGTGAATGGTAGAAGAAGTCGGGGTGGCCTGAGGGAGACATGACGAGTTCAAGTGAATCAGATACTTGAGTCGGGCCATGTCAAGAGTCAGAATAACAGAAGAGTATGTAGAGACGATGTATGAATGTTAACGAGGCAAGGAGTGTGTGCCAAGACTTACAATGACAGTTAAAAGTTATAATTAATTCTAAATTTGTATTATTATTCTCCATATTTGTGCCATAATATATATTTTTTACAATTATCGATAGGGTGGTCAAATATCTGCACTACAGGCAATGTACAAAAATGTCCACTAATAATTATTTTTGTTATTGACGTTCTGCGGATTACAGTAACAAATTAAGGATAATCGTAAATAATATCGTGTGTTGATTATGAACAAAAGTTTGTAATGCAAATGAATGTTCCTTCAATTTTAAAAATAACACTACCGTAAAAACAAATTGAAATCACCCCTAAAATGGTCCTTTTTCATTTTCATTCCAGTTACAATTTCCGCATAACAATTTCTAACCACTTCAGCTTTCGAATAGTCTCTTCTTTCTCCCTTCAAGGCTTGGAGCTGTAAAATGATCGAAACGAATTTAACATGGCCAAAAGGACCAACAAACAAGTAAAGTGGATAACATTTTTTGGCACCTCCACAAAAGTAGATATATCATTATGCTGTGTTTGAAAGTAGATGAGGTCATCCCCTTAGACTGCCACCACCCCGCCCTAAGCATAACCATCATGACTAATAACTCACCAGACGACAACTATTCTTCCTAACATTACTTATAATTTTTCCAAAACTGACATGATATTTTAACATGAATCAACATTTGCAAATGAAGCCGATAACAACCTTGATGTATGAGAGTAAGACATGACTGTAGTAGACTGACGATTGAGATCCCTGTGATATTTGTGTGATAAAATCATGTTTGCCGTACTATAAAATATTGTGATTTGGAAAGAATGCAAGACATAAGAAAAGAAAAGGTCGCTTAGGTGTTTGAAACAATGCGGAGTGGATGAACGGAGAAAGGAGAATGTAAGAAGCAATCTGAGACGCCTGAGGAAGACATCTTGAAAGTGAATCAAATACTCGGGTCCTGTCATGTCAAGAGTCTGAATTATTTATTTATTTATTGGTAAGAGACAGACAGCTTATACATAAAATATAAAGATAAATATATACATTGTTAAATGAAGTCAAGCCAAAAAAGTCTCCTATGTTAAAGTTGAATGGAGATGGAGTTTTATTACATACAATTAGTTTTGGGTGAGAAGGAGAGGAAGAGGAATATAGGATGAGGATAGGAGATGCTTCGAATACATTCCACACTCTTGTATTAATTTTCGATCGTACGTGTTACTTCTAATCGATATTTGTGAAGTGTATTGTTAAATATGTCAATATTTTGAAATTTTGTGTTATATTGTGCACATATACGGGGAATTGGTGATTTTTTTCTAAAGTTAGTTCTATGTGTAGGCAAATGAAACAAATGGGATTGCCGTGTTGATCTTGTTGGAATATGAATATTTATTAAGTTGGTTAGTTCTGGCGAGTCCAGGCCATTATTAAGAATTTTAAATAATAAGATTTGGTCAAAAATTAAACGTCGTGTATGAAGGGAGTCGAAGTTATGGTAATTAATAGATTCGGTGTAATTTGAGAAGTTTTTTTTTTTTTATGATTTATGTGTTTAAAAATCTTTTTTTAAAGTTTTTCGATTCTTTCAATGTGAGCTTGGTAAACAGGAGTCCAAATCGGTGTGCAGTGTTCTAAGTGGGGACGGATGAACGCTGTGTAAAGGGAATATAGAGTCTTAAGGTTGCGGAAAGGTTTCGTTATTCGAATGATAAATCCTAGCATATAATTTATATATATATATATCCTAGCATTATAAGTGTAGGTGTAAATGTGAACCAATCATGCAATGTGTACCAAGTCAGGGATGTGTAGTTGTCCATCGATAGATAGTATTTTAAAAGATTCCAGAAAATTCTGTCCCTTTTGGTGAAGTGTCGAAAACGGTTAGGCAGTTGGTTCCGGGTGTTTGCGCGCGGTTTCGGGGCGGAGGGGAAACACGCGGAAAACGGTTTACGCGGGAAAGATGGAAAACGCGTTTGGCATAAATTTATTTTACGTCATTTATTTCACCAGTTGCGCTGCGCCGCGGGACTGTTAAGCTTAATGCGGGCATTACCGAACTCATATGACAAGATTTTGAATGAATTTAGCGGTTTGGCAAGTTTCCGAAACAGAGGGGAGCTGAGCTAAACTACCGCAGTAAACCGACTTTTACAAAACAGGTAGTTTGTGCCTTTTGTTTTGCAAGAAAAATTAAAATGAAAAAAAAATGCTCGTTGATTATTGCATAATTAATATCTTAGATTAAAAGATCTGCGTCGGGTTCCAGAAATGATTGGTACACACACTTTACAAAACAACACGATAACATACATTTAAACACCACACACTCACTATGGGAAGCAATCCATTGGTTACGATGGGGCAATATATACAAAAGTCTTCCAGACAACATTAAAAATGAAAAAGGTTAGGTTTATTTAAAAAAAGATTATTCATTTTTATGCTCAATCAATAAAAAGATGAATGTGAGTAATATTGTAATATTTATAGGTAACATAAGGTAAAATGTACATTTCTTTTAAACTTATCATTTTAAGCTTAATCGACAAAACGATGAAAGTGAATAACATTGTAATGTAATTTATTTATTTATTAACGCCGAATGACGGCTTTTACACGGGAATTACAATAATTTGACATGTAGATACAAAATAAACATAATTTATAAAAATATAAGTATAAAAATTTTAATGAGAAAAATGCAAGCGGGAAAGTGCACGAAAGTTGAAAAGTTCATTTGACAAAAAAATTAAGTAGTACTGTAGTAACAACATAAAAGTATAAAAAGTAATAAAAATAATTATTATTATTAACCCTCTGATATGAAAATATCTGCAGTCGGTGAATTATTTTCCCATTTGGTACTCTGGTAGGTTAACATGTTGTTCTTGTATTGTTTTGTATTAATTATACTTATATAATACACTTGCATAGCGTGGATTTACTAGATGATCATTTGTGGAAAAGTGTGTGAAAGGGTTAAGTTTTTCCTGTGGGGAAAATTTAAGGTATTCTAAATTTACAAGGTATTTTAAAAAGTGCTTAGAAAGTTTGAAAGTACAAAAATTACTTTAAAAAAATAATATTATAAATCCATGAAGTAAAATGTGTTATGAAGAATATAAACATTCAAGCATGTTTGATTATAATTAAACTGGGAAGCGCTGACAAACAGCTCTAATTAAATAATGTTTGTATGTTGATATTCTTTCAATATTTTTAATATCATCAACAACATATTTATTACCAAGTTTATGCAGACGATTCATAATGGAATTTAATTCAGTGTTCCTGTATTGTTGCAATGGTAATTTGTAGCGAATTGATCTGCGCGGTACATGGAAACATATTAATGAAAGAAGTTCGGGGAGTTCAACAAATTGTTAAGAGTATATTACCAGAGAATACCGGAAATTAGACATTTTTAAATCAAATTCTGGCGGTATTGATTCTTTTTTACAAAAAAAACATAAATTGATTTTGAAAGATTGTTATTTTATCTAGTAAACGCATTTTTTAAATTTTGAAAAACTAAGTTTATTTTTAATATACTAAGGTTATACCGTTGGTCTTTGGCAGATTTGTTCAATTTTCAAACGAAATAATTATAAATATTATACAACACAAATTTCAAATCATATCATACAGCAAAATAAATCAATACATAATCTAGTAAACAAACTTTTCATAATTTTAATTTTGGTTCAATCAAAATTATGAAAAAAAAACCTGATAACGTGTTTTGTGACGAAAATACCTCAGTTTTTCTATTTATTTAAGGTGTTTTTAATTATTGAAAAATCATAAATACTTATGATAAAAAAATACTTACAAGAAGTTCACGATATTTAATAATTTATCACCTTTATTTTGAGCATTTTTATTGCTTACTTGAATGTAAACATATATTAAAGCTAGTATATGAATGAAAGAAATCGAATTAAATTATTAATTTTAATATTTTGATTCGGGGAATAATCGATCTTTCTCATCGGAACCTCCCTGTACATTTGCAAGCATTTTAAAACTTTTATTCTCATTTTGTTTTGAAGAGTTTTAATTTTCAATGTACTATCGTTACTTAAATTTTAATTTTTATGCTACCGGTTTCGACACATCCGTGTCATTCACTAGCAAACTTAAAACTAAACTTAAAATTTAAAACAAGTACAGAAATGAATTAGATGTTATTAGGTGGGGGTGGTGGGAGGGGTGATTTTGGGGGAAGGGGAGAACAGTGGGCGGGGTCAATATCACACGGGAACAAAGTCAAAAGGGGAGATTTGCAGGGTGCTATTATTTTGTTAACTAAATTAATTTTTGATTTAATTTTTTTGTTTATTTCTAAAGTTTCTAAAGCGCACAAGTTAAAGTATGAATTTATATTTATATGTTTAAATTTGGTTTTTTCTTTGTTGAAGCTATGGCCTGTCTCTATTAAATGATTGGCGAATTCAGAATAGTTATTATTTCGTAAACAGAGTTCATGTTCCCTGATTCTAGTTCTAAAATTTCTAGTAGTCATTCCTACGTACTGGGCGTCGCAATCATTACATTCCAAAGTGTATATCCCGTTTTTTTCGAATTTATTAGAAACATCCTTGTTATTAATTAAATTTTTTATTTTAGAATTAGTATAGAAGGCTGGAGAAATGTGATCTGGTAACATGCGGGATATTTTTAAAGATAAGTCGCCTGTAAAAAGAAGTTTTTTATATATTAAGTTTTTACCAGGTTCGTTGTTATTATTGCCACTATAAATGTACTTTTTTGTTAAAAATTTTGTTTGTTTCTTATTAACTAAGCGATTAATTATTTCAGGTTTATAACCATTGTTTAGGCCTATTTGTTTTATAATGTTAATTTCATTATTATAATTATCATTGCTTAAAGGGACATTAATAGCACGATGAATCATTGAGTTGAAGGAAGCAAGTTTGTGAGATATGGGATGAAGTGAAGTTGATGGTATAACACAGTCAGTGTGTGTAGGTTTTCTATAAATATTAAATACACACTTATTATTTTCTAAATTAATATTTAAGTCTAAGAAGTTCAAACTGTTGTTATCATTATGTTCCAGTGTAAATTTTATATTTTGATGTAGGCTATTAATGAAGTGAGAAAATTTTCTAATTGTCTGTTGCTACCCGACCAAATTACAAAGATATCATCAACAAATCGATACCACACAAATACATTAGATAAAAGGGAAAGTCCACAATCGAATAGTTTGTTTTCAAAAGAATTCATAAATATTTCAGCAAACAAAGGAGAAGTGGGATTACCCATCGCCAGACCATTATGTTGTTTGTATAATTTATCATTAAAGGTGAAGTAGTTTTGATTAATGCAAATTTCTAGTAATGTGGACATTTCCTTCACAATAGTAGGATCTAAATGGGAATTATTTAAAATGTTTATAATTAGGTTTTTACATTCGATAGTTGGAATGCTAGGAAAAAGATTAACAACGTCAAAAGACACTAATTTACTGTTGCTAGGTATGTCTAAATCTTTGATTTTATTTATTAATTCCAAACTGTTTTTAATTGAGTGATCAGATCTGAATAAATTATTGGATTTAAACAAGGATACAAATTTAGAACATATATTATAATTGGGGCTAGAATATGCCTTTTATTCTCAGTTGAAATATATAAAATTAGTCTTTTTTCTTTTAAAGTATCGAGTTCCATAAGTATACTGAATTGTACGGTGTCTTGTAATGTATTTTAAAGAAATATCTTAAATGTAATATAATGAAATATGTAATTATGTAATGTAATGTATTGTGTTGTATTGTAATGTTTTGTAATGTAATGTAATGTATTGTAATGTATTCTGTTGTATTGTATTGTATTGTATTGTATTGTATTGTATTGTATTGTATTGTATTGTATTGTATTGTAATGTATTGTATTGTAATGTATTGTATTGTATTGTATTGTATTGTATTGTATTGTATTGCATGCATTGTATCGTATTGTATTGTGTTGTATTGTATTGTATTGTGTTGTATTGTATTGTATTGTATTGTATTGCATTGCATTGCATTGTATTGCATTGCATTGTATTGCATTGCATTGTATTGTATTGTATTGCATTGTATCGCAATGCATTGTATCGCAATGCATCGCATTGCATCGCATCGCATCGCATCGCATCGCATCGCATCGCATCGCATCGCATCGCATCGCATCGTACCTTATTGTATTGTATTGTATTATATTGTATTGTATTGTAATGTAATGTAATATAATGTAATATAATGTAATGTAATGTAATGTATTTTATTGTATTGTAATGAATTTAATGTAATGTAAATGTAATGTAAATGTAATGTAAATGTAATGTAAATGTAATGTAAATGTAATGTAAATGTAATGTAAATGTAATGTAAATGTAATGTAAATGTAATGTAAATGTAATGTAAATGTAATGTAAATGTAATGTAAATGTAATGTAAATGTAATGTAAATGTAATGTAAATGTAATGTAAATGTAATGTAAATGTAATGTAAATGTAATGTAAATGTAATGTAAATGTAATGTAAATGTAATGTAAATGTAATGTAAATGTAATGTAAATGTAATGTAAATGTAATGTAAATGTAATGTAAATGTAATGTAAATGTAATGTAAATGTAATGTAAATGTAATGTAAATGTAATGTAAATGTAATGTAAATGTAATGTAAATGTAATGTAAATGTAATGTAAATGTAATGTAAATGTAATGTAAATGTAATGTAAATGTAATGTAAATGTAATGTAAATGTAATGTAAATGTAATGTAAATGTAATGTAAATGTAATGTAAATGTAATGTAAATGTAATGTAAATGTAATGTAAATGTAATGTAAATGTAATGTAAATGTAATGTAAATGTAATGTAAATGTAATGTAAATGTAATGTAAATGTAATGTAAATGTAATGTAAATGTAATGTAAATGTAATGTAAATGTAATGTAAATGTAATGTAAATGTAATGTAAATGTAATGTAAATGTAATGTAAATGTAATGTAAATGTAATGTAAATGTAATGTAAATGTAATGTAAATGTAATGTAAATGTAATGTAAATGTAATGTAAATGTAATGTAAATGTAATGTAAATGTAATGTAAATGTAATGTAAATGTAATGTAAATGTAATGTAAATGTAATGTAAATGTAATGTAAATGTAATGTAAATGTAATGTAAATGTAATGTAAATGTAATGTAAATGTAATGTAAATGTAATGTAAATGTAATGTAAATGTAATGTAAATGTAATGTAAATGTAATGTAAATGTAATGTAAATGTAATGTAAATGTAATGTAAATGTAATGTAAATGTAATGTAAATGTAATGTAAATGTAATGTAAATGTAATGTAAATGTAATGTAAATGTAATGTAAATGTAATGTAAATGTAATGTAAATGTAATGTAAATGTAATGTAAATGTAATGTAAATGTAATGTAAATGTAATGTATTGTAATGTAATGTAATGTAATGTAGTGTAATGTAATGTAATGTAATGTAATGTCTGGATTGTTATGTAATGTATAATGTAATGTAATGTACTGTAATGCAATGTAATGTAATGCAATTTAATGTTATGTAATGCAATGCAATGCAATGTTATGTAATGTATGTACTGTAATGTAATGAATGTAATGTAATTGTAATGTAATTGTATTATTCTTGTAACGTAGTATAATGTAGTGAAACGTATTTTTTTGATTTTTATAGTTAAATAACTAAAAGACTTAATTATTTTTTTAATGGAAAAATATAATAAATATGGTAAAAGAATGCTAACCAAACAAATGTGCATTTAATTAACAATTATAACAAATGATATGTTACATATATACGTATATGTTCTAGTCGTTTATTTTATACAGCACAAATAATAGAATTTTAACTTTACCGGGAACACGCAAGTTTCCATTTCCTGACTGAGACAATAATAAAAAAATCATTTTTATGAATTGGTTAAAAAAAAAAACTAACTAACTAACCATCACGCCGTTTCCCCGCAGGGGTAGGCAGAGAGGACGGACCGCCAAACAACTCGGTCTTGGCACACGCTCCTTGCCTCATTCACATTCATACATCTTCTCATACATACTCTTCTATTATTCTGACTTTTGACATGGCCCGACTCAAGTATCTGATTTACTTGATCGTGCCACGTCTTCCTTGGGCGTCCTCGGCTTCTTATACCGTTCACATTCGCGTCATAAATTCTCTTTACACTCCTTTCTTCATTCATTCGCTCAACATGCCCATCTAAGCGTCCCTTTCTTAATCTTACTTACTACGCTCACATCAGCCTTGCATTCTTTTCGGATCTCCACATTCCTCACACGATCATACATGGTTTTACCATAAAAGAATTGGTTAAAGGATATTTACAAAATATTTCACAAGCACTTGATTTGAAAAACGTAAAATGATTGCGTTGAAATTTGAAACTTGAGATGAAAAGCTGCGTAAATTTTCTGACCGAAACAACACAACATTTTTTTTTCTTATTCTTTACAAAAATATTCTGCTTTGTGGAATATTTAAAATGTTGAAGGTATCCGAGTTAATTTTCCGCGTTACTTTAATAAATCAATTGTTAATATTATGTTTTTACCTTAGTTCGTAGCAGTTCTTTTTTTTTAAATTTAATTTTTTTATTTTTTATTGAAAGCATAGTTATAATAAATAAATCAACAAACAAGTATCGCTAAGCCAATTGAATTGGCTTGTCAGCAGGTGCTTATAATTTAGTAACATATACATAATTTACATCTTATATCTACAGATAACATTTTTTCATACACAATATAAATATTTTTTTTCCGATAGCCAATTTTTCACCATATATTTAACCTTATTCATAGAATTACATTGTTTTATAGTGTCAGATAATAAATTA
Organism: Limnephilus auricula; assembly: GCA_951813805.1. Lineage (NCBI taxonomy): Eukaryota > Metazoa > Arthropoda > Insecta > Trichoptera > Limnephilidae > Limnephilus > Limnephilus auricula. Next base: position 31,042,991 of record OX638391.1, read on the forward strand.
AATATCTTCGGTATGTTAGATACGTTTTTAGATTTTCACGGCCAAAAGCATTTTCGTTGTTTGTTTTTGGGGTGTTATGCCGTGTTGTGCTACCTCCTTCTTTAGCCGACGTTTCGGACAGCGTTGCAGTGTCCATCATCAGGGCAGATCCGGCAGATCCGGCAGATCGACGGATCTGCCGGATCTGCCCTGATGATGGACACTGCAACGCTGTCCGAAACGTCGGCTAAAGAAGGAGGTAGCACAACACGGCATAACTTCGGTATGTTGTATTCAAACTTTCTCTGTCCGTACTTATTATTAAATTTCGGAACTATTAACCCGTCGTTGCGCGTGAATCTAGTGCTGTATTTATGTTCTGATTTCTCTTTATGATGCGGGGTAAATATATGCTGAATTATTATTTTGTGCCATAGTATAGCCTTAACAGGTAAAATTTTGGCACTCTGAAACAACAACGGTGTATTATGTCTCTGTTTGAAAATATTAGGGACAACTAATAATTACCACTTGGACTTGTTTTAGATTGGTTATAGTAGTATCCATATCTTATAATAGATTGATTTCAATTGATAGGTATTTAATGTGTACTTTCTGCCCGCAATTGATCTGAGTCTTTTACAGGTTTTTTAAAATATGTTTGTCCCATTTAAAAAGCAATCTACTGTAACACCAAGATACACATATCCGTAACTAATTTTAAGCTTTCACATTTACAACTAGTTGGAATATTTGTATGATTAAAATTATGAGAAATAATATTAGGATTAAATTGAATTGAAATTTGGCATTAGAAAAAAGTAAAAAGCATACATAGAAAAACGGAATGTCAAAGGGTCTCCCACAACCGGCCTCTCCTGATCCGATCCGCCACGCGGCGATAGGCACACCTGGAAAAATCTCATCCCATGAACCCGCCTAAATAATTAGTTTGACAAATAATGTCTTGAAAGTCTTAAAAGCACTTTTCAAAAATATAAACATTAATATTGGTTAAAATTGTTTAACAGGTAGGTGTTCGGTAATATAATCTTTGTACACGATGTTAATTTTTATACTGTATACAATCCAAAATAGAAATCCAAATCCTTTCGGCTATTTCTCGAAACGTTGCAAAACGGCGAACAGTTGCTTCATTCCAGCTATTATTAAAATCAACAAAAGAGGAATTTTAAATGAAATAATTTATTCTGTATCTATATCTATTTCCATAAAGAAAAAAGACCGCGGAGAGGCGCTGTAATTCACGCTTTCTGGGACTTTATGAGTGTGCCTCTGAGATTGTATTTACAAAAATTAATTCGGTTTTTTTATAATTTTCATTAAAAATAGTAAAAATTTACTTCTTAGAATTATTAAATTTAGGTTTTATCAGATTTCAGATTGATCATCGCAATGAAAACATTCATTTTATCTTTGATGCTAATGCCCGAAGTCAGTGGAAATTTCAATTTCAAGTTTAAAGGCTGAAAGAAGCAGGAAAAGGAAGAGAATAGTTTGGAGGTATCTTCGTATTCTTATCTGGTCACAACCGAACATATTTTGAATTCTGAATGGTGGTGTCCCATTGCGGTGATGCTAAACGCATTTTCTACTCTGGTGACAGATAGTTTCTTCTGATATTCCCAAAGCTAGTCCAAGTCTAAATTAAAGAGGTACCTTCTATTCCTATATCTCAATACCCATGTATGTATTTGAGTTTATTACTCTTTCACGCAAAAGCTACTGAATGGATTTTAATGAAACTTTAGAATAATATAGCTTATACGTCAGAATAACATATAGGCTTTATAGAGCTAGCTATTGTCAATGTATTATAAATAATAATTATTGTTTAATAAAATATGTCAATATTTGAGAATGACATTTTGCAAAACAATCAAATTTCATTTAAATCAAAATTCTACTTTAGAAAACTGGTGAACTTATTTAAAGTACTCGCCTGATACTTTGAATCGAATCAATAATTACAGACATTTTAAATAAATAGGTTAAGATTTTGGTATAAACATAGATGGGACCTACGAAAAGAAAATAGGCTAATAGAAGTATTAATCCTGCGCAGACGAAGTCGCGGGCAGAAGCTTGTATGTATATACTAATGTGTGGGTACGGAGTGAATATAAACATATGTATGAGTGAGCGCCACGTTTGTAAATACAGCGTGGTGTTTTACGTGGGAGAGGTTAAGCGTGTGTTGTATATTAAGTTAACAACATTGAGTAAAGTTTTTAATTATAAAAATATATATATTTTAAATCGGAACTGGACTTATCAATTTAATTCACCCTGGTATATATATATATATATATATATATATAATATCGCACTACCCTTATAGTGACACCTCATCAGTTAGTATTATAAAAAATGTGCACACAATGCACAATGCAACGTAGGCACACACTTACATCTTAAATTAGCCAGGCGATAGTTAAAATTAAGTAGTAAGTTATCTAATTCAGTTATTAAATAATTTCACACTATCAATAATCTGTAAATACTTCTATCGTGGATAAAAATAAATCCATATTATAATATTTAAAATTATTTTATGCACTCGTCACTAGCTGATTGAACAGAAACGCATTTTTTAAGTATGAGAGTTTCGTTTTAAAATATTTCGTTTCTTATAAAGTCCCCGCAACACTCATGATACTGTAAGTGGCGGTCTTCAGAAAACAACCCTCCTTTGAATATCAGAGAAATAGTAAAAATGCTCCGCGTTATATACAGATTTACACCCTCTACCGCCAGTGATATTTAGACTCTTTTTACCAAGTCTCGGGCAGCATTTCCCGCCGGGACGGACCCTAAGCAAATCATCCGACACCGAGGAAACGGGCGTTTTGTGTATTTTTTTAGACCGTTAATTATTCAGGTAAAGGAAACTGTAAACGTTTGGCAGACGAAGGAATCTAATTAAGGATTTTATCCACGAAGGCGCCAATCAATTAACTTTGATCCTTGATGAAAGGTGCGCAGTATCCCTGTCCCGAAATGTGGCGGTCCGGAATCAATACGACGGAGGTTTTATTTTAATTTATTTTAAATTTGCTAGTTAACATGTCCTTTGCCCTTCAGGTGATAAAATGTGATTTGTCAACGACTACCGAGTGCAGCCATTATGGTAGATTCAGACTGGGTCGACGTACGTATGCATCGCTACGCCTAACAATATCTGGGCTACTTAGTAACCATAGATTTTCAATGAAAATTTATGTTTTAGAATCACATTGGCCACACGCATCGCGACGTGCGATGTCTGTGGCCATTTTCATAGAAAATGTATGGGTTGCTAAGCATTGTTTGGCGTAGCGATGCGTACGTACGTCGTCCAGTCTGAATCTACATTTAGTTCTGTTATGTCCAGCGCTTTGATTTCCCTGATTTTAGAAAAAAAAAGTTATTCATTTTTTAATTGTAATTAGAATGTTGTGAGAATGAAGGTATTGAGAAAGAGAAGAAGAAGTGGTAGAGGAAGGTGGTGAAGTACATGGTCACAAACCTATAGCCATTTCAAACAACGTCTTAATTCTGAAAGTGATCCTTAACCAGGGTGATGCTCACAGTGTCTACGACTGTACGCGTGTCTTTGTTGATAAGAAAGAGAAAATATTTTTACAACCCGCTTATTTTTGTAGGCCTCTAGTTTTTTAAAGTTATTTTCTATCGGAATGGTTTGCTAAAACAATCTACAAAGCTGTTAAAGGATGAGCTGTAAAATAATTTAATTCCAGAAAAATGATAAAACATTGCTAAAACACTTCACTACAACATTATACATATATAATGTCGTACATTGAGAGCAGTGAGATGACTCCTCTGTGCTTTATAATATTTTTTTACACCATCTCCTCACGGGAGGCACCGAGGAAAAATAATCTCTCATTTGTTTCCAAGCCGCGAAAATTTTCACGAGCTATGGAGCTTTACATAATCCATTTAAAAATGAAAAATCAGAATTTGTTAGGAAAAATAACTTTTTAACATAGTATTCCGTCAGGGCCTATGTTATCTTTGGGGATGCTGTGTGGGCGGGTCTTTGTAGGGAAAGGAAGGATAAGAAGTTATGGGATGCAAAACATGTATGAGGTGTGGGTAGAAATCCTTGGGTCAATCAGGAGTGTCGGACGTATTATTACGTAGTATTGTACTGCGTTGCAAGGCGATGATATGGGTCAAGAGAGTTCGTCTGAAGAGTTCAAAAGGTCTAACTCTCAGTTTTTCTCAATAAGGGCAAACGCATCCGACGCCAAGACCTAGACAAACCTCACCCCGTGAACCCGGGCAGCCCTGCTAAGACATCAGACGTACATAGCAACTTAGTGGTGACCGATGGCAGGAGCGTTAATAATCCAATAAATGATTACCGGGGCGGCGATACCCACACCAGTCTCACAAATTGAAATATAATAATACAATAAAAAATTACCATTTTTTTTAACATGCAATACTTATGAAATGTACTCGAAGATTATCAGCCTACTAGGTATCAAACAATGTATTACATACTAGCTGATACCCGGCATGCGTTGAACGCAACTTAAATAAAGAAATTGTTTCTCTATGCGTGTTCTTTCCCATTCGTCCCGTTCAGCCTCCTCCTTCCCTTCCCCTCTCGCGTTCCCACTCCTCCCCCTTCACCTTCCCTCTCCTCACTCTACTCCCCCCCCCCCTTCCCCGTCCTGCGAACCCCCCTCCCGAGTTCCCCTCCCCCTTCCCGTATTCTACCTTACCGAAGGGACGAACGTCAAATATTTGACAGGAAAGTAGGTAGAACAGTTTATATGGGATTTTTTTTTTTACTATATCCCTCGCAATTTTCCCATATTTTATAACCGTTTAAACCTTCACTGTACTACGACAAACATTTCAAAACCATAATCAGCTTAATCGTCCCAGCCGTTCTTGAGTTTTGGCCAGACAAACGAACAGCAATTGATTTTTATACATATAAATCTGCAATGAGAAATATTTCTTAGTGATTTGAATTTCTCCATTTTCACATTTCTTAGTCTTTTTCCAACACGACAGAAAAATATTATAATATTATCTACGATTTTTGCAAAGTAAAACTAACACTACACATTACACAAATGTTGAAGATTATTTTATTTACACGATGAACGAAGACAAGTCTAACATGAAACACCTGTCGAATGTTATTATGATAGATCATTTCAAATTATGATTTCATGTTCGGGATGCTATTTTTAAACGGGAAGTAAAAGTGGCGTAAAATTTTGTTGGGAAGTGAATGCTTGGATTTGGTAAAAGTCTCAAAATTGATTTATTTATTTTTATTCACGAAAAACATATTAAAAAATATTTTGAAAAACATTTGTATAAAATAATCTGATTTAAATAATTATAATAAATTGATACTGATAACTTTACAAAATAAAGCTAATAACTATTTAATTTTTTGAGTAATCTGAAAGTTAGTTTGATATTGTATAGTGATTATGAGGTGCTGATTTCGTACAGTATAGAAGATGTACAGACTCTCGTGTCTAGGATGAACGAACTATGTACGAGATATAGAAATTTTTTTGATGAATGTAAATATGTCTAAAGTCGTGGTGTTGGAAAGAGAGAGTACGGAAACTGTTAAAATAAAACATTATAATTTGAGGTTTAACTCATTAAGTTAAAAGAAAAATAAATATTTATCCTAGACTTGCAGAAAAATCAATAGATGTCTCGTATTAATAAAAATAGATACATTTATTCTGACATAATCTAGATAGCATTTAGTTCGAGTTCAATCTTACAATCATACATAAAGATAGCAGCCAAAAAAAATATGGGTTAAGAAAATGAAGATAATTTTGGTTGTTCTCAGTAGAAGTATGATACAGTTAAATATGACCAAATCGGATAGAGACAAATATGCGTAGAAGGTCCTGGGTTCGAGTCCCAGATGTGATCGTATCTTTTTCTGATTTTTCTGTTTCATATTTTAGATTGAGTTTCGCTAATATTGTCTTCATTTATTTACACCAGACTTTATGTCTGGGTTAAATTTTCCCCACAGGAAAAACTTGAAAAAATCATCTAGTAAATCCACGCTATGCAAGTGTATTATATAAGTAGGTATAATTAATACAAAACAATACAAGAACAACATGTTAACCTACCAGAGTACCAAATGGGAAAATTATTAATTCACCGACTCCAGATATTATCATATCAAAAGGGTTCGGCTCGGTGGAGTTCCTAATTGGAGCGATAAATGATACTGATTCCTCAATATAAATATTTAAAAATCTTTCTTAATCCTACATGTATTTAACATGACTGATTTTTGTACTTTTATATATAAATTCTTTGACATCTTTAATGAAAGAGCTAGGTATAATGCCATTAGTCGAAATAATAATTGGTAATATTTTTATAGTCTGAGAATGCCTAATTTTTTTAATCTCATTTCCTAAATCTGTATATTTTCTCTTTAAAATAATATAATTTGAGGTTTAACTCATTAAGTTAAAAATAAAAATAAATGTAAAATTATAATTACTGTTAAACTACGATTAAAATTAATTAATAAACACGGTTAAAACGGTAATACGATATTTTTACAATAGTCCCCTCTAATGTCAATCACAAATCGGCCCCCAAGTTTTCCTTTACACGTGTTCATTTTGAAGATATTGTTCAAAATAATGATCGTACGGTCAATTTAATTGAAATCAATCCTATTCAGGCCATATATCCTGGCGAAAATTACAAGGCACGACTACAAACCGGACTTCATTCTCTTTTCAGGACATGAAAAGCAAATTATTTGCGATACCCACAAAATTACTGTCGAGACTAATTAGAGAGTACGTCATATGGTACTGCCAGTCCACTGTAACATATCTTTCTGATACATGTGTCGTTTATAAGGAAGAGGCGTAGGTTGCAATGGAACTATCAGTGGCATTCCTTTATATGAGGTCTGTGAATCCAATCAAATTGGTGGCTGGACAAGCAATTATGAACGGTTTTTTTTTCGTTGTTTGTTTTTGGGGTGTTATACCGTGTTGTGCTACCTCCTTCTTTAGCCGACGTTTCGGACAGCGTTGCAGTGTCCATCATCAGGGCAGATCCGGCAGATCCGACGATGTGAAATTGTTGTGTTAAGTTTCTAAATAAGCACACACTTAACACAACAATTTCACATCGTCGGATCTGCCGGATCTGCCCTGATGATGGACACTGCAACGCTGTCCGAAACGTCGGCTAAAGAAGGAGGTAGCACAACACGGCATAACACCCCAAAAACAAACAACGAAAATGCCTTTGGCCGTGAAAATCTAAAAACGTATCCAATTATGAACGGTGTTTGAGAAATTTTGATAGTGAATTGAGAGAGTGATAATACGCCATAGTGGACTAGAAATTTATCCTATGTACTCATTAAACGCATGCAACCAGTTATCTTACGTTACCAAACCAATAATGTGGTATTTCGTGTGTATATTTTTTTTACGATAACCCCACATAGCCTCAACCTATAACCAGATAACCTCAGAGCCTATTTTATGTTTGCGGAGTTTCTTTTCATCCGCTGCTTAGGCTTAGACAAATCTCACCCCATAAACCCGGGTAACCCCCCTAAGTCACCAAACTTAGCGAACCACTTGGAGTGACCTTTGATAGAAATGTCGGTAATCCAATAATTGGTTTTCGGGGCCTCAAATTGAAAACAGAAAGAAAACTGGAAACTACATTAAAATTACTGTTTTCAGCAACGTAAGTTTCAACTGGAAACTTTTCTGTATCAGGAGTTGCTTTTAAAAAATTAAATAAGTCTTCTAAATAATTGATTATTGTTAATCCACATTGAAAGGACTATGTGAACCTAGCTAGCTATATTTTTGTTAAATTTTTTTTTTTTTATACTTGACATCAGCACCGGTTCCCGTACATGTTATCAAGGGCAGTCAATACACTTAAAGCGAGTGAAAGAATTCGATGAAATTACACGTTTTACAGCACTAAAGAGATTTGTGGAATGCCATTTAAATTCAAATAAAACCTTATGTTCAATCGTATTAAAAGAAAAGAATCTAAACGCATTCAAACGATTTAAACGTGTTAAAAAATGCGTCCAATAAACTTTTTCCAGTGTCGAAGCAAATTTATCGTCTTCTTAAAATGTATTTTCGGTAGAGCAGACGGAGATTCAGGTCTATATTTCAGAAAGTATCAAATTGCTTGCTCAGTGCCGCCTCTTGGTTTAATTTCAGCTGCTTGCGGAGCTACTGCCCCATAAATTTACGCGATTTTAGCACTAGGGTAAGTTTTGGGGGATTTTTCTTCAAATATACACAGTTTTGATTTTATTATTGTAGTAGACGCTATTATCCGACTTCTTCCGAGTTTTAAAACATAATTTTAAAGTTAAACCTCTTCAGGCGCGATATGACGAATAATTCAGGTAATTTTTTGGACGGAAATAACGTTTTCAAACGGAAATGACTTTTGGATAACACTGTATAAATTCTCAAAATTTGAAGATGATTGTTAAATGCTTTAAAAAAAATGAGTGCGTCTAACCTTTAAGCGCGGTTGAAGTAAAACTTCATTGACTGTTGTGGCAGGTATTATTAAAATGGTGCAATTACTGCCATCTGTGTTTGTTTAATTTTAAAGGGTTCTTTCCTTCGTTAGTATAGTAATACCTGTCACAACAGTCAAATAAGTTTTACTGCAACCGCGCGTAAAGGTTAGACGCACTCATTCTTTTCCAAAATTTATGTATTATTGGCTCATAATAGATTTAGGTAGGACAAATTCAGAAAAAAATGTTTAAAAAAGCCTTTTAGAGCATTACTTACCAACTGTATCATAAATTTTTTGGTAATTCGTAAAATGGATTTACTTAGTAGCTTACCTACCATAATTATTGGTAGTTTTAATATGGTCCTGGAGATAGGAGGGTACTTATGAAACCAGTAATATAAAAATAGTGATTCCATCACATTTGATACCACAACAGTTGCTTCATATGGCATTTTAATATATATATTTATAATATGCAGTAGGTTTACGGATAATACGGTAAACCTACTTAAACAAAATGTAACTAATTGTTCTCATAGGGGTGTGCAGATATTATGTACCGCCGAATACCAAAGTATTAAACATATTTTCCTTTTTGAAAACTAAAAACTTAAACTTAGCTTACAAGCACAAAAATTCGTCGCTGAAAATACATTCGTTTGAATTTATGCCAGCTTATTATTATCTATAGTATTTTTGAAGTCGATTTTAGATTTGAAGTAGATAAATATTGCATAAAAATTATAATTTTCTAATAATTGTAATTTCGGGGTGGCCAACTGTCGGGCTACCGAAAACAGGATGTAATAGAAACTTAATTTGTGTTATAATATTAGATTTATTGTAATTAATTTCCAGTAAACATTTTTCTCTTAATTTTTTCAATCTTTACAAAATTACTTTGTGGCATCATTTTAACTAAATGAAACAAATTACTTTGTGTCAACCACTAATCACATGTTATAATATCTACATGTTTCAAAATCGATGGTTTCTTCGTCAGGATAATAACATTAATAAAAATAACAAAAGAAACAAACAAGTATAGACAAAAATATAATTTTTATTCTAAAATAATTGTTTATATTTAATTTCATATAATTGTTTTTTACGATATTTTTAGGTAATTAATCACCTCTCTCTTAAATATTACAATTTGGGAGGCGGGAATGGGTACCGCCGCCCCGGGAACCATATTTTGGATAACCAACACCTCTGCCATAGGTCACCCCAAGTGGTTCGCTGACTTAGCAGGGGTGCCCGGGTTCATGGGGTTCATTGTCTAGGTCTTGGCGGCGGATGATCTAGATACACTGAACCCCAGATTCCTACCCAACCCCCATACCCTTTTCCTTCCCAGAACTTCCTCTCCTTCCTTTCCTTAAAAATACCCTCCACACAGCATCCCGAAAGATGACATAGGCCCCGTGGGAAATTATTTTCCTCAATGCCTCCTGTGTGGACCTAATGAAAAAAAAAAATAAAAAAATAATAATATTTTGTCTATTGTTCTTTTTGTCTATAATTTCTTGTTTCTTTTGTTACTTTTATTCATGTTATTATCCTGACGAAGAAACCATCGGTTTTGAAACATGTAGATATTTTAACATGTGATTACACAAAGTAATTTGTTTCATTTAATTTTTCTCTTCGTCTTTTTAATTGTTTTAAATATTTTAGTATGCCTGTGCATGATTTGAGCGTAAATTCCTGCAAATATAATGTAGATTTCAAAACGAACGCATTCTCTCCGATTTGCCTTTATTTAATAACAATAATAAAAGACATGACATTAAACGTACCATTATTCAGCTTTCCATTCAGTCTTACACAACCGACATTAATAAATACTTATAAATTAGCGACATTAAGCATAAGCGCAGGCGATTAAAGAGCAGTACGATGAAATAAAAATAAATGTGTTCCCGTCCCAGTGGATAGGGGAGAGCGCGCCGCTCAGCACAAGTGCTTGTTTATTTGAGGGAGTGTTCTCACAGTGGGCTCTGATAAACGGGCGGATAATAGATTGTAATCACAGCCTCCCCTTTCATCCCCTGGCCCGACCTGCATAATATTATGTGGCTAATTTCAATTACCTTTTTAAAGCCAGAAGAATGCGCCCTTGGGATGAAAATCGGCTTTTTCGTAGGTTTAAATGATTAAATGTGTAATCCAGCAATTTTTTGTTGTTGTTATTCGTTCATATTTTTTGGTAATTATAATTTTTATAAATACGATGCTTTAATGTCGTAATAATTGCAAAAGAATCAAAATCATATGTTTTATTTTCTTAGAAATTTACTCATTAATTTTACTTAGAAATTCCAAAATATTTTTTCTCGAATTTTCGAAAGATTATTTAATAGGATTTTTTTTCACTGGCTTCAAAATGATATCTACGTGTTTTACTCCAAATATGCCCAGGAATCCCTGGTTATTGTGTGTAGGTTGTATATTATGTGCCACAAAGTTAAAAAAATACATGATTATTTTTGTATCTTTTGAAGACTACCTAAAGAATAATTAGTAGGTAGAATACCAACAAAATTGTGGATTAAAAACTAAATATAAATTAATATTTAATATGTATAACATAACTAAAATTTGAGAGGCGGTAAGGGATGTGCTCAGGTCTTGGCAGCGGATTCGCCTGCTCACCAGTTGGATCGGGAGAGATCTGTTTAGGGAAACCCTTTGACCACTCCAACTGCTCTCTCTCTCGACCTATCACCTTGCACCCCAGTTGGAGGGATAGATTCACTGCTGAACACACTGACCCTAGATTCCTATCTATCCCTCATATCTATTTTCTTCCCAGAACTTCCTCTCCAACTTTTCTTTAAAAAGACTCTTCCCACAGCATCCCCTAAGATGACTCAGGCCCAGAGGGGACCTATTTTCATCACAGCCTCCTGTGTAAAGCTAATGTAAAAAAATATATATATAATTAGAAAAATAAATTAACAACATCATAAAATTGAAATGTAGATCACCTGACAAACATTATGTTTCCTTTTACAACAAAATTATTGCACTTGATGTAAAATTCCCACTCAATATTGCATTCCATTTTAGCGTGGATTATACAACAAGAGGATAGAACGGCGACCCTAAAAATAAGTGAAAGTACAAGGAATTTGGTTGTTTATTGACCCCGGTTCGCGCCCATTGACTTTCTGGCCGGGGAGGGTATGAGGCCCGTTTTATATGGGGTAGTAAATTGTATCACCACTATGATGGTAATGACATTGTATTTGCGAGACCCGACCCTCCTTTCTTCTTATTAATGCATATATTATGAATAACTTACGGCAAAGGGAAAAAATCCCTGTTTCGCGGAGGAAAGGATTAAGGCATGAGATAATGGTGATACGTGGATATTTGCGTCAGATTCGAGGGAGAAAATGCGCTATTTTTTAACCATCTTGCGTGAAAATATATCCTCAATTTAAATAAAGTGTTTTTATGAGTTTCATACATGATGTTATAGTAATTTCGGTACCATGATATAAGTTATTGTTATTAAGATTTTGAAAAATGTGATAGGTGTTTTATATTTCAAATTGTCGTGTTTTTACGTGTGGACATTATTTTAAGATATATGAAATATATTTCTTAAAGCTTTCTCTCCATCTTCCATTGCAATTCATTATTCTCGTACTTCCTTATTAAGAGGGAATTACCAGAGAATACCGGAAAATAGTCCTTTTTAAATTAAATTCTAGACGTATTAACTCTTTTTTACAAAAAAAAATATATAAATTGATTTTGAAAGATTGTTACTTTATCTGGTACACAGAGTTTTAAAAGTTTGAAAAACTAAGTATTATTTAATATACTAAGGTTATACAGTTGAATTTCCTGCTGCAAATGTGAATAAACGTCGATCTCTTACTAGAATCCGCATCAAAAAAGTTTTATTTTAAACTTTGTAAGAATTAAATGAACAATCGCATTCTCAGCGTAATTCCCTTAATAAAATACAACAAATTTTCGAAATTAGAGTGTGCGAACTCAGTGCCTCCAAACGACTGATTTGTCACGATGATTTGTAACATTCCAAACGAATCTTGAATATAGATTCTTATACACTGATGATTGGAATGGTTTTATTCGATGCCAGGAAGAAAATTAGATTAGATTACTAAAGAAGTATTTACTTCAGTCGTGTGGTCTAAAGCAAACCAGTATTTTTTTCTATGTTTAAGTTTGAGTGTTTATATTAAGAGGAATGGCTTCGCGGCTTTTTATATACAAAAGTTTATTTGGATTTATCAAAAGGCAAAGCATATATCTAGTACGTAGAGCCGTTTTAAATTATATATTTTTTTTTATATATATATAGGTTATTAAAGATATCCATTTTGTCATTATAGGGCAACCTTGGCAAATATTTAAGTCTATCTATTTAAGTAAACATGATGAAATATAAAATCTTATATAAAATGAATGTTTGTTCGTATTTTATGCGTTGCCATACCGATGCGATGAAATTTTGGGGATCTGATATGCGCATGCCCGCGATAGTTTTCAGATAGTGAGCTCTGGTGTTATGAAATTATTTCCTATACTATCATCAGATTTAGATTTTTTTTTTATTGTTGTCAACATGCCCGCAAAGGTTTCTATGGTTCCATGTCAACTCAGAATCAACTCAACTCAACAACTCTTTAAAAAGTAGTTAAAAGCTATGATGTTTTTTTTAAAATAGCCCATACCCTAACCTAAAATAACCTATTTAATCATTTTTTTTTAAATATATTTTTCTCTTAACTTTTAATGCCTTTTCAAAGGAGGTTTTGTGTAACCCTGTGTAAGTTGGTTTATTACACGTGATTTTCACGCCTATGTAAATTTGTGGCCTAATTCTTACTGATTATGACTGTTGTTACGATTTTTCATAAGTAAAGTGATCTGGGGTGCTAGCTTGGTCGATCGATATGAAATTACCGACCGATTAACGTGACTTCTCATCGTTCGCTAGGACAAGTGCAGATCGCAAACGAATAGGTGACAGTTTACAATGACTAACGGCCGTTGTTCCCAACTTTTCGATCGATCGATCTGAGTCTCCGATCAGCTAAGTGATTTGTTTAGCAACCTTTGGTTCGCCTGTTGGTCGGAGAGTTACGCTGGGAAGAGAGTATTTGAGAATTTGAGGAGTGTTGAGCCGAAATTTCGGCTCAACAGTTGATCAGTAGGATTGGGACCAACGGCAGTAAGTGTCTGTACGTTAGCGATCTGCAGTTGTCCTAGGGAACGATGAGAAGTTACCGGCAACCGGTCGGTAACTTCATATCGATGACATTTTTTAACTAATGTTTTTTAAGTAAAACTTCTTTAGGCGCGATATGCCGGGTAGTAATTCAGATTCTTTTCGGACGGAAATAACGTTAGGATATCGGTACAATTACTGCCGCCTGTGTTTGTTTTTATATTAAAGGGTTGTCGTCTTGGCTAGAATAGTAATACTTGCCACAGAGTCAAATAAGTTTTACTTCAACCGCGCGTAAAGATATTTAAAAATATATATTTACATTACGTAATATTTTTCTAATTGTCTTGTTTTTATTGTGTACGTATATTATATTGTCTAGTAACTAAAAACGAATCACACGGAAATGCAAATATAGTCAAATTAACTTCAGTAAAATATTACAGTCAAATTAACTTGAATTAGAGAGACGTCCGCTGGCTGCGAGAAGTGTAACATTGGCGAGCTCCCTTCAGCTCCAGGTTGCGTTGTGGGCTGCGGCGGCCCAGTCAGCCCCCCACCCCCACACCTGCCGGACCATCGCTTCCCCCTGCTTCTTCCCTCCTCCTCACGCCCACCCCTTCGCAAATCCACGAGTGGCCATTTATTTTTTTACGGATATCGGAGGATTTGGTTCAATTTGTCTGACGGCCGCTTGTAATGGTCGCAAAGTGGACGAGGATATAAAGTACGCGGCGCCTCATCCCCCGCGCGTATGACTCGAATAAAAAACACGTATCATTCTAAATATTATGTAGGTATTGTTATTATTTGTCGTCGTATTTTTTATTGTGGATTTCGGGATTGAGCGGGGTTGTTTATGGACCCTGAGAAATTTATGTAATGAATGTTTGGAAATTCGTTTATTTTCATGCTTTGGGGAGGAATGTGATAAGCTGCACATACATATTTTTGATTTAATAAACAAATATAAACGTTAGTATAATCGCCATTTAGACATAATACAATTGTTTAACTATCTTCCCTTTTTGTTATTTATTTTAATAATTTTTAATTAATATGCTGCCATATGATTTGAAAAAAAGTTACTCGGCACCTAAATTTGCGCTATTGTTAAAAACATGGCTATTGGAATCAAATTTTCTGTATTGACTGACTCCCAGTGCACTTTCAAATTTTTTAGACGTATTCTATTAACTTTTATACTTATTTATGTTTTTATTATCTATTTTTTAAAATTTTAATTGTACAGTGTATTGTCCACAATGTTTTCTTGCAGACAAGCTACTTGCAGTAGCTTTGCAGGTATAATGTTAATTTGAAAAAAAAAACTGTTTTTCTCTAATATCATATAAAAAAACCCTACTGGATCCTCCCGTGCTGAGAATTTCATGTATCTACCCTACATATTAAAATTTTATGGTTGGATAAATATGAAATACTTATAAATTTATTATGTATTGTATTGTTTTTAAAAAATAATTAGAAAATGAATTTGATAGTATTTTTTAATACAGTGGTTTAGAATCAGTCTGTATTTAGTGTCAGTATATTTTAATTTCTGATCTCCTTATATTTTGTATCAAGTTGTTTATTGTTATAATGTTGTTGTGGTTTTTAATATAGGTAAGTATATTGATAATTGGTTCATTATTATCTAGGTCTAGTGGGTTATGAACTTTTATCTCAACTTTGAAACAATTATAACTATTGTCGTGCAAAAAAGCCGTAGTCCTGGTGAAATTTATTTAAAAAAAAACAGTATATTTGCAACCATTGAATTAAACTCTCACGTTTATTTGTTGACTAGATAAAATCCCCGGCATTGCCTGGGCTTTACGTTGCCTAGTTTTTTCGAAGTAGGTAGAAAATAAGAAAGAATAAATACTGGAGAAAGTAAATTTTGCAAAATTTTATTAGTAAGCGTCAAAATTCTGCTTTAAAGGGCAGGAAAGGGTAATGAGGGTGGTTTTTCAAAGTCTGGTGTAGATAGTGACTTTCCTCTTATTTTGAAGGTCATTTGTGATCTCACAATAAAACTATGGTTTTTTAATAAAAATCAAATCCACGCTGCCCCCCACAGACTCTTTTTATATATAAATAGATAGCGCCGCACGCCGGTTCACACCCGGAGAAAATACTGCTAAGAAATTTAAAATATCTAAGGATTATGGTAGATTCAGACTGTCGACGTACGTATGCATCGCTACGCCTAACAATATCTGGGCTACTTAGCAACCATAGATTTTCAATGAAAATTTATGTTTTAGAATCACATTGGCCACACGCATCGCGACGTGCGATGTCTGTGGCCATTTTCATAGAAAATGTATGGTTGCTAAGCATTGTTTGGCGTAGCGATGCGTACGTACGTCGACCCAGTCTGAATCTACCTTTAATTTTTGCACAATGTTTACAGAAAACTAAATTTTATGCAATATAGAAGGTAGGTACTACCGTGAATTTTTTAATCATCTATGTTTTTCTGTGTATATTGTGAATTTTATGCGAAAACTTCGCTGGTACATTTATTGCATCCATGCAACTTGTAATTATTTTAATACTAGCTTCTGCCCGCGACTTTATCTGCATATAGGATTAGTAGTTAGAGTTATCTATTTTCTTTTCCTAGGTTCCATCTACGTTTATACCAAAATTCTTAACCCATTTATTCAAAATATCTATAATTCTTGATTCGATTCGATGTTTAAATTCACTAATTTAAATATTTTCCATAATAGAATTTTGATTTAACAATCATTGTTTTGCGAAATATCATTCTCAAATTTTGACTTTTTCTATTAAACAATAATGATTATTTTCTATACATTGAAAATAAACAGCTAGCTTTATAAATTATAGCCTATATGTTCTCCTGATGTATGAGCTATATTATTGTAAAGTTTCATATAAATCCATTCAGTAAATTTTTCGTGAAAGAGTAACAAACATACATATATCCATACAAACTTTCGCGTTTATAATATTAGTAAGATAAGATTAGTAATATAATATGTTAAAGTGTTTCTTTCCCTAAACAAACTAAAATAAAAAAGTTTTTTTGTAATGCTGTGTTTATTCAACGAATATCCTACGCCCACTGCTTTTAAGCCCTACTGTTTGTTAATTTGTTGTTAACATTGGCGAAAGACGAATAAATACGAGCTTAAATGAAATGTTGAAAAGCGCCATAAAAACGCGATAGCGCGTAATTAAGCCAAAAGTCCCCAAAATACCTGACGATTATTTCATTGTATCAGGGTGGCAACGAGGTGGGGTAATCGCGTACCCTTTAAGGGTGGGGTGGAGGGGCAAGGAGCAAGGAGCAAGGTTGCCCCTTTGTATTATTGCGGTCATAACTCACCGCTTAAGGCGACGCAAACACCTCCGCTCTGTTATTAGGCCATCTTTGTTGGCTGTAAATTACCTTCGAGGACTGAGCGCCATGGTGTCCCGCGCGAGGATTTGCGAGTTATAGGTGAGTATTATTATAGTGGCTGTGGTGAGTAGTATAATAGTGGGCATGTTGCGCGTGGTGAGTATAGTGGAGCTTGTCACACGGGGTGAGCACCACATAAATCTGAACTAGCGATTAAGATAGTCAACACCCGATATGAAATATGCTTTAACTTATGTCAAGAGCGATATTTATAGTAGGTTATATTTATAATGCCGGCAGTTAGTACCCAACTTCGTCCAAGTTTTCCAAAATAACTGCCTTTTTCGCTTGACTTAGGGGGTAAGCTGGCTACGAAAAGTGTAGTCGGGTGAGGCGAACGGGCTGTATCACACTGTAGGAGCAAGAGAGAACAGTGCCCTCGCACATTTTCTTTCTCTTTTCCTCTAATAGCCAGTGTATGAAGATTATTCTTAATTTCAATTCGTTCTTGAACAATTTTATAAATACTGTAGGAGCAAGAGAGAGCAGTGCGCGCGTGCTGTTTCTTTCTCTCTAAAAGTTTTACTTCAGTCGTGTGGTCTAAAGCACACTCGTTTTTTTTTTTAAATGATTGTTTTTTTTTTTTTTAAATGATGATTACAACAAAATAATAAACGTGGAACGATAATAAGCCGAGTGGTATTTAATCTTATTTTAATAAATAAGTCGATATTTCAATGATTTATTACCCACGATGGAAATGACGTTTTGGATTGAAAATAGTATATTGTGATAGACATTTGTGGAGAATCAATACTTCCACCATCCATGGGATCAGAGTTTGGGAGAGATGCGGCACGGAACGACACTCCGTGATGAATCTTGCACCGGTTAATATAACATGTGTAACATGAAGTGAATACTTAACTATTGGCACATACCTACTTACTACAGGCACATTAAAATGTTTAATTATGAGAGTTAGGAATACCCTCCATTTGCACTGCTTTCAGTTCACTGCATATCCCATACTTTCCTTGGTTCCTTCATGTACAGTAGGCTAGATCCCCAACTAAAAAAATCTTGTATACGATTATTCAATACTAGTTTAAGAAAAAGCTAATGAGTGATCTCTCGTCTGCTGAAAATATCATGTATTCCAATCACGTAAATTAAATCTTTTCTTTACTATATCTCTTGGTTACTTCTTTTTAAATTTTTTTATCATATGGGGAACTAAGCATGTTAACCTACAAACTGTGAACTAACAATGCGGACAAAGCTAGCTTTGCAAGTAGGGAACATAATGAAATGGAAAATTGAATTATTTCACGTTATAATTTTATTATAATATTGCCTTTTGTGTTCTTAAGAGGGTATAACCAGACAATACTGGAAATTTGTCCCTTTTAAAACAAATTCTCGACGTATTGATTCTTTTTTACAAAAAAAAATTGTTTTTGAAAGATTGCTATTTTATCTGACAAACGCACGTTTTAAATTTTGAAAAATTTAATTTATTTTTAATATACTAAGGTTATAACGTTGGTCGTTGGCAGATTTGTTAAATTTTCAAACGAAATATTGTTTTATACAACACGAATTTCAAATCATATAATCATACAGCAAAATAAATCAATACATGTAAGGACACTTTTCAGAATTTTAATTGAATTAAAATCATTAAAAAATAAATCCGGGAACGTGTTTTGTGACGAAAATATCTCAGTTTTTCTATTTATTGAAGGTCTTACTTACAAACTAAAATAATTGATATTTTTTTAACACACTTATTTTATTTAGACATTATTGAAAAATCATAAATATTTATGATCAAAAAATACTTACAAGAAGTACACGATATTTAATAATTTATCACCATGGGTTTGGAGCATTTTAATTGCTTATCTGAATGTAGGTACCTATATATATTAAAGCAAATTTGAAATGAAATAAATCGATATAAAATTTTTAGTTTAAAAATTTGATACGGGGAATAATCGATCTTTCTCATCGGAACCTCCCTGTACAGTTGTAAGTATTTTGGAACCTTAATTCTCAGCCGCTTAATATTATGTATATATATATATAAAATTATTATACAATAATAAACCAAAAAAAATAAGTTCCATACATTCCAGAGAGAAAAAAAATTCACAGAAAACACCTCCGCGGATTCATCCTATTTCTCCATAGGTATATGTGATATGTATTACATCATACATATATACTTATAAAACAATTATTATTGCTATGATATAGGTTCAGATTGATTAGGTTAAACCTACAGCTTCCTAATAAAGCGAACATATATTTTTTAATATTAAATTGGATAAAAAAATTGTTATAAGTTTAAAAAAAAAAAAACTTTTCTCGTATAACATTTATAACATAATCTTATTAAAAAATCGTTACATCGTATCATTCATCACGCCCGAACAAAAGCACTTTAAAAGAGCAAAGAGTGTCGTCTCGTGAAGACATTATTTTTAAAAGGAATAACAATGATAACAAGTATTTGGTACTTATAAACGCAATTATATTCCCTAGCAAGGGGTGGCGCAATTAAAAAATCTCCTCGAGACCGCTAAACAAGTTTTTCTGCGAGGTAATGGATTCCCGCCGCTTTATCTCCTGGTAATTATTCATGCTTGGCTTTAACGGCTTATTATCTGGCCTTCTTACCCCCGCAATATGACGGGGAAACTGAGAGTACACACAAAAACACAACTTCTTTTTTCTATGTGTTGGCGGAAATAATTTTTGGAAAACCTTTAGTTTTTGTTTTGTTTTTGAAGTAAAACTTCTTTACGCACGCTTGACTTGGGGATCAAGCTGGCGAATGCCTGACGAGAGCGTTACGAAAAGTGTGGTCGGGTGAGGCGAACGATAAAAATTTAAATATTTGTAGAAAATTAATATATGTACATACATTTAAAAAAAATTTATTTAAACATATTTAGAGTTACAATATTTACAACTTAAAATAAATATAACATTTGAATCACTCATGTATATACATGTATATATTATACAAATAAACAATAATATATAAACATACTTACATATAGATGGAGTTAAAGAAGTTTTACCAATTTGAGAAGCATTTATTGGATAACCTACACCACTGCCATAGGTCACCCAAAGTGTTTCGCTATGTTTCTTGTCTTAGGGTGAGGTTTGTGTAGGTCTTGGCGGTGGATGCGTTATCTCGCTTAATTGTTTGCGGGACGAATCGGTAGAGACTGGTTGGGGGAGACCTATTGATCTCTCTCTATCGACCAATCACCTTACACCGCAGGGAAGGATGGGTTCATACATCCGACACTCCTGGACACATTGAGCTCAGATTCCTACCCACCCCTCATACCTTTTTCCTTCCCAGAACTTCAATTTAATCCTTCCTTTCCGTAAAAAGACCCTCCACACAGCATTCCCAAAGTTGTAATAGGTCCTGAGGGATTTTTTCCACAGGTGTGGAGCTAATAGAAAAAATACTTATAAGAACTGAATATAATATACTACACACATTAAATATATAGCATGTAGATTTGAATGGAAACCAATGTCGCTACTAAGTTTTTACGTTTTGGTTCTATCCTATTTAACATTTGCTCTGACTCCCTTAAATTTAACTTGCCTGACAACTGGAATCGTAAATCATCATCATTTTACCGAATTAAAAAAAAATCATAGCAATGATAAAACACAGTTTTGTGTTTAAAATTAAGGCCAGTGGACAGTCTTTAAGAATACGAAAATGCCCACTTTCTCATATTCTTCTTTATTCTTTGCCTGTAAATATATTATGTAACATCAATTTCTGACCGTGAGAGTGAATTTAAAAACAAAGCAAAAAGTATTTCTCTGCGCATAAGTACTTATGTACAAAAAAACGAGTGTGCTCTAGACCACACGACTGAAGTAAATACTTCTTTAGCCACATCTTCATGTATGTCCATATATATGTTTATATGTATAAAATATATACATGTATATACATAAATTAATTTTCTACAAATATTTACTTAAATGTATTATCATTCTCCTCGCCCGATCAAGCCGTGCGCATAGACGTCCACTGCCCTCCGCGTTTGGCGCGTCACTGCTATTTCAAAATACTGACGGAAATATTTCATGCACTGGCTATGAGAGGAAGATAGAAAGGAAATGCTCTCTCTCTCTCGCTTCTACGGTGAGCCCGTTCGCCTCGCAACGCATTTCAATTTCCGTTACACATTCGATAGCTTACTCCCCCAAGTCAAGCGTGCGTAAAAAAGTATTTACTTCGTTAAAGTTTTTTTTAATGTAAAATATATGTATATTTTTAGAGATAACAGTTTTTTCGAATGTAAAAAACAAAATGTAACAAGGGAAATTGATCAGACGGCCAGGGCTTGTTGGAGCATCATAGCATCACTAATAATTAGAGAATATTATAAAACTGAAGGCAAAGTCGTGAAGGGAAGGATATGACCAATGACTATTCCGATCTGGTGACCAAACATTAATATAATAGTTCTATATTTTTATAATGGAAGAACTCATTGATAAAACCTTAAATCACATAATAATTTAACAGCCAAAAAATACATGTTAAGAAAATAATGATAATGTTGGCTTAGCTCAATCATCAGAGCAAAGAGCTAGGTTCAATTCCCAGATGCGACCAAATCTATTTATGGTTTTTTTCTTTCAAATTTTTAATTTGGGAATTGTTATAATTATCTCCAATGACTAAATAAATAACAGTAATCATTACTCATAAAAAAATGTGTTCAAAAGAATGCATAGTCCTTTAGAGCATTTTAATTTAGTACTCTTCTTCTTTTGCTGGCTGTACAGAAGGAAGCAAAAAACTTTTAATATTACACTTTGTAACTTACTAAAAATTGTGATTAAATATGTTTTGTTCCTCGCGTAAAATTTATTAGATGGTAAGGGTGTGATAATGACGTCACAGATAAAATTACTCCCCTCATTTTTTTCCTCGCTAACGGGAAGAAGAAAAAAAGGGGCCGAAATGAATTCAGAGATAAGAGGTCTTTTGATTGTTTATTGGAAAACGTGTTTCTTACATTTAAAAAAATACTCAGTGTCTTACATATATTAAAATAATTTTGATTTGTTTAATTATAATATTTTTATCAGTATTTTTGAATTCGTTTTATACCTACTGACTCTATTTTCTGACAACATGTTTTCGATTGCAATTTTTATGACCAATTAAAAAGTTAATTTTCCACCACTATGTATGGAAAATCTGTCTTGGAATTTCATTCCATTACATTTGTATCTATAAAAAAAGTTGGAATTTGAGTTTGAAACCAAACGATTTCGAACGTTATACTGATTTATTTTTGGGATATTATGCCGTGTTACGCTACTTTCTTTACAGCCAACGTTTCGGACAGCATTACAGTGTCCATAATCATGGCAGAAACCACTTATAATCATTACGCAACAGGGCAGATGTGTCATGATTACACATCTGACCTGATGTTTGCCCAATGTCTATAATATTTAAAACAATGGAGTTTTGTTTGGTTTTATTCACTTGATATATTATCATTAGGATAATTATTCATTTGGATAATATTTATTTATTTATAAAATACATGGTACACATTAAAACATTTACATATATGATACATTAGATCACCACACTAGGCGACTGCCTGTTGACCAATGGAATATAGTTGTTTTGTGATGTCTAGTGTAAACATAACATTATAATGGAAATATAAAATAGAAAACATTAAAATGAAAAGAAAGAAAGAATAAAAATACGAATGTGATTTAGACCACACGACTGAAGTAAAACTTGTACGCGCGCACTGCTCTCTTTTGCTCCTACAGTGTGATACAGACAATAGGCTTTAGATATACGAAACGTAACTGGCTATGAGAGAAAGAGAGAAAGAAAATGTGTGCTCGCACCTCTCTCTCTTGCCCCTACAGTAATATACGAAACGTAACTCTCTCTCTTTCTATCTTCACTAACATAGATCTCCCTCTCAACTTCCGTTCGCCTCGCCCGATCACACTTTTCGTAACGCTCTCCTCATGCATTCGCCAGCTTACTCCCCAAGTCAAGCGTGCGTAAAGAAGTTTTACTTAAAAAAATAAGACATGCTATTATGCAAGATTAGATCACATGTACAACTATTTTTTCTAGTTGTATTTGTGTACATCTATGCCCATTTTGTAATCACTGTCACTTTGAAGCATAAGCACGTAAATACGCGCTATACACTTCCACACACACACACATAAACATATATTATATATTATTTTCAAAATTTCCCTTTTTTTCCACTACACTGTACTATACTGTGTCTAAATGATATTATGACGTACTTTAACTGCTACTAACCTAATATACAAAAAATATACCAACAAACATACTCCCAGAAACAAATTATATTGCAACAAACTAAACCATTTTGTCCGATCGTCTTTAAATCTGCAACACTTTGGTGACATAGGTTTATTTTTGCGACCGACAAATAATAACACCGCGATTGACCCAGGGGCTTACCCGCCACAAGATTGAGAGGTCGCCGGTCGCAGAGTCCGCGAGGTCGGCAATATGATGATGTTTTTACGGCCTTATAGCGCCATCAAGGCCTGGCATTACGGCATTACGGTATTACTGCCGGCGGACTGGCCGCGTTATTGCCAGCCCATTTATTTCCAGCTACCGACTTGAGTGGGTGCCTCGCCTTGTTAGGAGCAATAGTGCGGTGTTAGGGGTATACCTATTGTAATACGTATATTATTATAAGGCTTTTAAAAAAATGTGCGAGAAATGCATCATTTTAACTACGTATGACGACCGTCCGTGGTCGAGTGGTAAGACACTTGACTCCCATTCGGAAGGTCGCGGGTTCGAACCCGGCGTGCGCAAATAAATTTTATTTGATTAATTTGTGTTATTTCACAATTAATTAATAAAAATAATATATGTTATATTTGCGGCACGTTCCAGAGTAGAAGATACCCTCAGTATCGCCCTGGTGTAAGACCACCATTCAGAATTGAAACGTTGCTTAATAATGGCTTTAGCCGTGTTTAGTGACTAGATCTGAATAGCCAGGTACTTTCCCACCTTCCTCTTCCCCATCTCCTTCCCTTCCCCACTTACCTTCAGCTTCACAACATACTCCAATTGGGGATGCCATAGTCTCACTGGCTCCAGAAGGGAGCAGTTGGGACTCTTGTGAGGTTTCTCTAAAAAAAAAAAAAAAGTTTACAAGAAGTAATTTGTTTCATTTAATTAAAATGGTGCCACAAAGTAATTTTGCAAAGATTGAAGAAATTATATATTTTTTTAATATTAGCTTAACACAGAAGGAACCGAAGAAAAAAAATCCTTCTGGGCCTATGCCGTCTTTGGGGATGCTGTGTGGAGAGTCCTTTTAGGAAAATGAAGGAGAGGAAGTCGTGGAAAGGAAAAATATGGGAGGGGTGGGTTGGAATCGGGAGGTCAATGTGTCCAAGAATGACGGACGTATGAATCTATCCCTCCTACCGCGGTCGAGGGATTTCGGCTGGAGAGGTCGTGGTTAGGTCTCCCACAACCAGTCTCTCCAAACAACATTCACTACCAAGATCTAGAACCATGAACCCGGGCACCTCTGCAAAGTCACCAAACATAGCGAAGCATTTTGGGTGACCTATTGCATGGGTGTTGTTTATCCAATAAATGGTTTCCGGGGAGGTGGTACCCATACCCGCCTACCAAATTGTAATGGTATTCTGCGATGCCGTGATGAAGTGTCATACTCGTAAGAATGCACCATGGCCTATTTCTGCACGGAGATAAGATCGTAATTTTATCCAATAATAAAAAATAAAAAACTATATGAAATTTTTAAAAGTTTGATAAAAATGTATTATTTACTAGAGATATTTGCTTTATAATATGATAAATTTTATCTAATAAATCTACATTATTAGGAAATAAGATTGTTTCGATAGGTGCCATTGATATTATAGAAATAGACCAACGTTAGGTTTGTCTCCAAAGTCCGTTATCAGTTATCATTTCCGCTATCCTAATCTAAACTCAACCTCATTCCCTCACTACCCATTCCTAGCTCATACCGGTAACATCAGGCCTGAAGTACTCCAGGTTGGGTAGAACAGTCGATTAGACGATGACATTTAGTAAGCCAAAGAAAACAGCTTCAAAGCCTGTTAGGATGCTGCGCCTGTAATGGAACAGGGATGTCTGGAGGCACCTTATCGAAACGATGGGTCCCCTCCACCACACTAGATGGTAAAGTATAATGATGATGATAGTCATTCAAAATTATAATTGACTGAGCTCAGCTTAGTTTTGTTTTAAATCTGTTATTTAATCTGTCTGTATTTTTTGTTACGTTGCGGTTCCGGTTAAAGATTAAGTTAGTCCTGTTAGATACTACATTTTATCCCACCAGAGTTCATAAGGTGGTGACTCCCACTACAAGCTGTCAAATCGGAATAATATTTTTTTTTCCATAACATAATATTATTATTCTACTCTACTTTCTCATTTAAAATTTAAAATGTTATGTTAATAATTATTTATAATTAACTGGGTGATACCCGGCATCCGTGGCTATGCCACTTAAATAAATAAATTGATTCTCCCTTCGTGTCCTTTCCCAATCGTCCCCGTTCCCGTTCCGCCTCCTTTTCCCCTCCCACGTCCCACGTTCTGCTTTCACCTTCCCCCCTCCTCGTCCCCCCTCCCGCGAACCTGTCCCCTCCAGCCTTTTTTCCCTGCCGCTAAACTTCATAAAATAAACTCATTTTTGCCAATTTTCATACAGCTTGAGCTCACCAATATAGAAATATTGCTATATAGAAACCTTCGCGGGCATGTTCCGAACAATTCACCAAATTTTTATCGCAATCGGATGAAGAGTATAGGAGATTGTTTCACAACGCTAGAGATCACTATTCTATATCTATCGCGGACATGCGCACATCAAATCCCCAAATTTTCATCGAAATCCGATGAACGGTTCGTATTTTATGTCATCGCATACACACAAACAAACATATTTGTGTAAATATATCTACCATTAGGCAGGTATTTAAGTACCTACTTACTTATAAGTCTTAGGATTTCAGAAGAAATTTTGGATTTTATTTATTAAATAAGAAAAAATAAAAAGATTTTTTTTTTTACTTTTTGGACGCGAAAACTGTCCAGAGAATGCTGGTATATTAAATTAACTACTTCTCACTTTTAAGTACCTACTTACAAATTTCATCATTTCAGGAGAAATTTGGTTTTGATTTATTAAATAAGAGAAAATTAGAAACAATTTTTTTTGGACTGTTTACAGAATATTTACTTAACTACTTACGGAGGTAGGAACCTATATAACGTCGTAGGTTACTACACGGAGAAAAATGTTATTCGAAAAAACGATAATTTAAATAGTAAAAACGGGACTGAAGTTCTTACGAACAAATTAACAGGGTTTCAATGTTTATTGGCGGGAACATTTAAGAATAATTTGTTGGTATACGTAATTTCGTACGTAAACCAACAAATTATTCTTTCATTTTCCCACCAATAAACATTAAAACACTGTTAATTTTTTAGTAAGAACTTCAGTCCCGTTTTTAACCGTTTTTAGTATTAAAAAGATCGTTTTATCGAATAAAATTTTTCTCCGTGTAAGCACATACAGTATGTTAAATGTCATGCTCGACATTCTCACTATTAATTAGTGCTAATAAAAGCAATAACCATCTCACCGTCCATTGTGAAGGCCGCACTCTCCTTACTGCAATAAAAGTGTCAGTGTAAAAAGGGACGTAATAAGTGGACATCTCCCCCCCCCCCTCCCAGCGCTCCCCCTTGACACTAGTTCCATGTTCCATTGTCAAATCTCTCCCTCTTCAACCAAACAAAACAAACATGTTGTCATTTCGGTCTCGGGAATGTGACGTTGTGAATTTTAATATCATCAAATAATGTAAGTTATAAATCTTCGTGTTGCAGTGGTTTGTAGGTTCCACGTGGGGTTGGCGAGATGAGTTATCGATTTTTTTACACTAGTTCCACACCGGAGGCCCTGAGGAAGATAGTTTCCCTCACGGCATATCATATTAGGGAATGCTGTGTGGAGGGCCTTTTTAAGTAAAAGGGGGGGGGGGAGAAGTTCGGTGAAGGAAAAAGGCATGAAGGGTGGAGGAGGAGCAGAGTACAATAATTCATAACGAAACCGCGAATATGGCTCTTCACCAAGGCATAATATCATTACAATTTGGGAGGTGGGAATGGGTACCGCCATACGTCACCCCAAGTGATTTACTTCGTTTTATGATTTCGCCGGGATGCCCGGGTTCATGGTATTAGGTTTGTCTAGGTTTTGGCGGTGAATGCGCTTGTCCACCTACTGCGTGGCGGTCCGGATCGGTTGAGACTGGTTGAGATCTTTTGATTTTTCCAGCCGGATTCCTTCGACTTGCACTTGCACCTCAGTGAGAGGAATGGATTCATACGTCCGTCACTCCTAGAAACATTGACTCCCAGATTCCTACCTAATCATACATTTTTCCTTCCTAGAACTACTGCACCTTCCTTTCCCTAAAAATACCCTCCACACACCATCCCCAAACATGACATAGTCCCTGAGGGAAATTGTTTCCTTAAGGCCTCCTGTTGTAAAAAAAATATTATATTGACTTTATAAAAGGTACTCGCTAGAAGTTCGCAGTAGGCTTGTTGGCTGTTTGGATGACTGGATGACCGGATGACTGGGTGGTTGGATGGGCGGTGCTGACTGCACTGGAGTACACATGTGAACGGGAGAACAGCGCGCGCCCCCGTTGTTTGCGACCGCAGATTTGTCGTCAGGTGCAGCGATTCAGCCCGCAAATGAGTACAACACGTACGATTGTCCGGGCGCGAAAATACCACCCATTCAGGGGATAGGGCTGTGCTAACCCGTTATTAAATCAACAGGAGATAATATATATTGTTTTTCTGGTTAGTTGGTATTTTATAGATTTTTTGCACGATACAATTTTTTGCGGAGGACATATACAAACTTAAATCAGAAAACCTTAATCTTCGGTCCCGAAGCATTAAAAAGTCTATAACGGTGATCTCTGGTGCCACGTGAATTGTTTTCCATGGCGTTTCATATCTGTTATTGTTAATTATTTTGTTTCCAAGACAACTCAACAAAGTGGCATTTCAATGTCCCCTTTAAAAGTCATTAAAAGCGATGAAAATTCAAAAAAAAAAGAGTGTGCTTTAGACCACACGACTGAAGTAAATACTTCTTTAGCTCCATCTATATGTATGTCCATAAATATGTTTATATTTATAAAATATATACATGTATATACATATATTAATTTTCTACAAATATTTATTTAAATTTATTATCATTCGCCTCGCCCGATCAAGCCGTTCGCATCGCGCACCCCGTTCCGCGTTTGGCGCGTCATTTCAAAATACTGACTGAAATATTTCATGCACTGGCTATGAGAGGAAGAGAGAAAGAAAATGTGCGGGCGCACTGCTCTCTCTTTTCAACGCATTTCAATTTCCGTTACACATTCGCCAGCTTACCCCCCAAGTCGTAAAGAAGTATTTTCTTCAAAAAAATAGTCCATAACCTAACCCAAGGTAACCTATTTCCAATATTTTATTTTCATCACTTTTAATGACTTTTTAAACGAGTGATGAAGATGTACATTGTTGAGTTGTCCAGTCATCAATTAATTTTTATCTTTCCATGTCGTTTCTCATCTGTTATTAATTATTATTTTGTTTCCATGACAACTCAACAAAGTGGCATTTCAACGTCCGCTTTGAAAGTCATTAAAAGTAATGAAAAAACTAAAGAAAAAATAGTGCATAACCTAACCTGATTTAACCTATTTGATGAAGTAATACATTGTTGAGTTGTCCTTGTCCGGTCATCAATCGTTTTTTTTATCTTGTCATGTAATGTTCACCTACTTACTAGCCTAATTAACCAAACATAGTAATTTCGGTTTTGTGTATGTCTGTATAGAGATACTAAGTAATTTTTGTGTAGAACGTAATTTATTAATTATGGGTATAAAAATGAATACTCCAAGAACTCAAACTGAGTGAATGTCTTTGAGTACAGTATTAACAATAACAAGTAACTCTTCAACCATTCGTATAAGAAGAAGAATAATGAAATTTTAAAGAGTATTCTGAACAATAGATGTCGGCAACTAGCAAAGTAGAAAATAAACAATGAAGGGTTACCTATGGACGGTCCTGGCGATGGTCTCCAGGAAATCTGTTGTAGTTTGTAAGGCTAGTTACTTTTCTTGACTTCCATCTATATTTAATAAATATTGAGGTTATCCTTTTAGTAAAAACACCGTTGATTGCTGGATTTGATTTATTGCCTGGTAATTACAATAGTTTGATATTAATTTCTGATTCTAAGGCTTCAAAACGTGGAATGAAAGAGTAAAATTCATTAAACTTAAGGCTAATGATGTGACAACGAATTTGCATAAATAAACCAATCCCGATTTGACATAAAAACCAAAATAGATTAAAAAATAGCATAAACTGACAATTGAAGAGAAAAAACGAAATGAAAGGTGACACACAAACGCGAATTTAATGTAAAGGAGTCTACGGATTAGAAAAAAATGAAGTTAATTTTGAAATGATAAATAAGAAAACACGAAGTGAAATATTAAATCGGACAACACAACACTCAACAACCGATATTAATTTACATCACAAGCAATTCGGAATATTGGAGTCCACAGCTACACAATTCTGCCGTACTGTGGGGAACGGAGAAACCGATATCAACAGCATTAACAGGGTGTTTTAACTAGAAGAAAACAATTATCATCATTATTTTTTGGGTTCCTGTGTTATGTTCTTTGTATTTTATTCCTATTTGGAGTGTCCATCACCAGAGCAGATGTGACGGGGCAGACATCGGACAGAGTTACAGTGTCCCAGCATTATCACCAGGGCAGACGTGAAATGCCATGTTCGGAGAACGTTTTAGTGTACATCATCAGGGAAGATGGAGCAAGTCAGATGATGGACACTGAAGGGCAAGGTATTGGCTAAAGAAGAGGGAAATTCTTTCGGCCGTGAAAACTTAAAATCGTATTAAAAATAAACATATTTAACACTATGGCAAACACCACAATTATTTTTAACGGCGTCATTACATTTGATCGTCTCTATTACTGTAAAATATCTTTATTTACTGTTTGTTCTATCCTTTAAAAACACAACAGCGCTGATACAAATCCGAGCGATTTGTGTAACGCGATAAGGGGTAGTTTTTCAAAGCTCGGGGGAGGGGGGAGTTGAATGTATCTGTTTGGGGGGGACTCAACACCGGGAAAGTGGGTGGCAGGTGGAGGGGGTTATGCAAATAGTATTAAATCACACGATAAACCGAGAGGAGAAGCTAAAGCGCTAGAATTTCCGTGTTTTATTTCACACATCTCAATTCAAAGTGCGACGTAAAAATCTAAGAATTGTGTTGTGTTGTATGTAGTAAGTGTTATTATTATGTTTTGGAAAGAGAACAAATCGCATTTTTTCTGAAGACTTATATAGAAGCAGCAAAAAACATCCACTAATTTCAAATAATATTCATTTAACTAAGGAATTCAAAAACTAAAAAGCTCATAATACTATGTATTTGAAGGTAGTTGCGTTGATAAAGAATTTAACGGGAATGTTGCTGCCAGATTTCAGCGTGCGTTTGTTTTTAGTGCTTCAATTGCGAATTAAAACAAACCAAAAGATTTTCTGGTGTGGTATAGTTAAGACTTGATTGCACCGTGTTAAATCTCGTGCCCAAAAACTTCATGAAAAATTCGTTAAAAACTAAGAAAAATATCATGGAAACTATTTTTGCTTTTCTTATTGACTCTTGTTCACAAACCATCTGGCAAGATATGGTATGTTGTTTAACCCTATATTTTGTCAAACGCACAATAAAAGATAAATAAAAATATTAGAGCATTATTGAGGGAAAAAAGATAACATCTTTCACTCAGATTTTCATTTTCACGATTTAAAAATAAAATACATTTCAAATAGTTATTCTGATCATATTGAAATATTGAGTGGACGTTGGCGACAATAACACTGATGCCACCACTGTAGGCAATTTAAAATTATAAAACACACATCGAAAACAATCACAGCAACACAAGTCCCGCGGGACTTTCACCCACCTCCACCCACCTCTGCCCGCAGTGGGAAGGTGACTCGTGAGCAGAATAAATAGTGCGTAATCCCCGAAAATGAGTAATGACTTAAGCGAGCCAGATATGGCGACAAATAATCTTATTGGATCAACACGGGGAATTAATATTTCAACATGGATTATAAGGGGCCAGTAAATTAGAGCGGGGGTTGGAACACCACCCCCAAAGTCCCCCCCATATCCCCCCATCCCTCCCTCCCATGTCATCCCTTCCCCTCCACCTGCATTCACCGCTATAGTAGAACCTTACTCCAGCGGGTAAATGTGTTGGCTTGTAAGTGATGTTTTACATACAAATTTGTACGTCTGTACTTACATCTGGTGCATGTCGGATTATGCACGGATTGGCAGATTTTAACCTTTGCCAAGAAAGAGTAACGTTGTCTTATAAATAAAATACTTGAACAATTTGTACAAGAAGGGACATTTGTGCGAAAATAAAACTTTTACGTCAAGTTGGTAAATTACTAATAATTTTTTTACACTAACTCCATAAAGGCGCCCCTGAGGAAAATTATTTCCCTCATGGCCCCTCTCATGGTATTGAAGAGACCATGTTGTACGCAGGAGGAAACCCAGAGCACTGCAAATCGTTTTGTAGAAACGACCCGTTCTCATGTGTCGAATTTCAACTGTTTGCATTCGCTGTTTCTTCGCATTAGTTTTTCCACACTAAAAAAACTTATGAAATTAAATATATATTCTTTTTTTCTTTAGCGCCACCTTCATAGGTATGTAATTTTGAGACAATATTAAATAAGCTGATATTTTGCATGAAAGATAGGTCACTCAACAAGGGTAAAATGCACTAACTCTGAGAGATGATTGATTCTATGTGATAAAAACATACTCTTCCATAGAAGAATTAATATTTTTCGGACAATTTTTTCTTTCTTGAAACTAACTTAAAAAGTTGGAATATCAAAAATGGTTTTCGTCTTTTTTTGTACTATAATGTAGAATTATCTCCCAAAGTTACTGCACTTTACGCTCGGACACCTTATATATTAAAACCGAAAACTAGAATGATATTTTCAGATACAATCATATCTTTATCAAGTCAAATGATGAAACCATCTCCACGACGTACGTCGTGAATACTTCAAGATTGCTACACTTGAAACTAGAAGGCATTTGACTGATCTAATATGTTTACATAAAATTATTCACGGCCATCTTGATACTACACTATGTCTTAGCAAAATTGAAAGAAATGTCCTCAATTCACATTGTTTAAGACGCCATAACACTTTTAAAAATAATATCGCCTACTTTAGCCCTCTGTCCCAAATGTGCCGACTGTATAACAAGATGGAGTGTGCCGAAGTAGATATATTCGTCGATAATTTGTACGGATTCAGAAAAAAAGTTCTGGCGCTGTTAAAAATATGTTAAATTAAGTATATTGTGTCAATTGTCTCTCTATGCATGCCTCTCGTGTTTCTTATGTCTCTTGCCTCTCATTGTAATATGTGTTACTTGAGAGAGCTTTGTAGGTATATAATTTTGTATATTTTTTATTTGTGATGTTTCTGTTTTTGGAATTGTATGTATCTTTAGGTATTTAATTGTATGTAATTGTAGATTTTTTGTAATTGTATATTAACTGAGTTTTTATTACTGGATTGCACTCACGTAAGTGTGAACATATGTAAAAATCCAGTATAAATAAATAAATAAATCTCTGAAGACGGTGAGGTTTTGAATGGAACTACTTGGTATTTTACTCATTTATTATAAAAATATTATAAAAAAAGTTAGTGTTGTATACGAA
This sequence comes from Limnephilus auricula, assembly GCA_951813805.1. NCBI lineage: Eukaryota > Metazoa > Arthropoda > Insecta > Trichoptera > Limnephilidae > Limnephilus > Limnephilus auricula. The sequence goes on from OX638391.1 coordinate 31,076,176, forward strand.
ATTATAGCTTATTTTTGTAAATCCAGAGAAAGAAAATAAAAGTGACTTACTAAAAAGTGAGTGGATTCAAATACCCCAGATGATATTGTATTACTAAAAATTTAAAGGATACTTTATGGTATAGCATCATATTACTTATATATCTAAACAACATGCAACATAAGTACTTTATACAGACACGGGTATAAAAAAGCAAGGAACAAGAACAAGTACAAGAAACATAGGTCTAACTTCTGTCTCCGCGATGTCATTACGATGAGCGTCTTTGATATTACAAAAGTTTCCCGTTGACAACGTGATCGGAATCGTCCCTCATATGTTTTTTGGCATCAGGACTAAGCCCGGGCGAACTGTTGGTTTGTTTGTCAACTCCCCCTGACGACTGACCCCGGCCTGTAGGAGGTAGGGGGGAGTAGGGCCCTGATTTATGTGTCGGGATGATATTTACGAGGGAAAAATTAACAGTCATAATGTGCGGTGGAATTTATATTAGTTTTCGGCGATTCGTGATTTTGAAGGACCTTGTTCGGAGATTAATGCTGGTGTATTGTTAGAATAACATAATGAATGCATTCTATGCGGTGTGTTATTTATTATTATTATTAATGCATTGTACAGAGTTTTAAGGGAGGTACCTGACTTACTTTATTCAGTGATTCCTGACCTTATTTGGAATAAAAATTGTAGTGACTTTTATTTTTATAAAAAAAATAAGAAGGTATTACAGGTCTATCAATGGTTGGGGTGTCGGGTTGGGCAGTTATTCGGCTGTGGAAACAATGGCGACATTGGAAGGATTTTTAAGTAAGACTTTTTTAGGGGCATTACGAACGGAGATGATGTTCGATTTCTATTTCATCATATTAACGTCGTAGGTATGGCCACAATGAGTGCGAAACAAAACGTCAAAGCAAACTTTTAGACGTCACCCGTTTATTTTTGTTTACTAATGTATAAGGTAAGATCAACAGGTTTTTGTTATGTTTTGTAGATTATTATATGATTTAACTAAAGATTTTAGTTGAACTTTTTGATTTGTATTAATTTTTACGATGAATATTAAACTTTTATTTCTATCTGATTCTTGTGAATTCTAGCTATTGAAGTAAAAAGTGGCAGTAGTGTGACAATAAAAATGGTGTTGTTTAGAATTTAAATTGCTGAATCGCAGGAAAATTTTGCCCCATCGCCTATAAATAATTATAAACGAAAAAATCAACAACCTAATCATGTTCCGCCACCTAAAAATATATATGTTTTTATTTAGTTTTTAGTTTTCAGACAAAGAAGGTTTACTTCAACCACGCTTAAAAGTTAGACGCACTCAATTTTTTAGTTTGTTTTACGATTAAACGTTTATTAAACGATTAAAAATTACGTTTGTTTGTCTTGTCCCTGACTCGAATAGGACAGCGTGAATTAAATGTATGTCGGACCAAATAGTACAGAAAAAGATGTATATGTAGTTACCTATTTATGTTTTGATTTTTTACTGTTTTTTAATCTTATTTATAGTCATAAATCAAATATTCATTACTCGTGTGTCTATAACAATAATCCCGAAATGCAATAATTCAGAGCAGTGTCATGCGATTTACTTTACCACTCTATAAATTAAAGTAAAACAAATAATATGACACCAGCGATAAACCGATTTCAGTGAATTGTTGAATACAGATTTTTAGCCAACAGAATAATTCTCGTAGCACAGCTTTATTACCAAGGTAGAATAAACATGGTGCAGTTAAATTTGTAAATTTATTGATTTACATATTATGTAAATATCTACTCGTAGTTACTAGTGACGACCTACATAAATATCATGTGTTCAACCCAAAGAGTAAAAAAAGATATAATATTTATTTATTTATGTTTGTTGACGCCCAAATAGCTTTTATAATTTATTGAAGAGGTGAAGGAATAAATGTAAAGTTAATATAATATAAATAGTGGGATTATAATTTTTGGCTTCGTTTTTTGATTTAACAACCTTTTTTTAATTTTTAAAATTAATTTATTTATTTTTATTTTTATGGTGAATACCTTACAAGAGTCCCAATTGCTCCCGTCTGGAGCCAGTGAGACTATGGCATCCCCAAATGGGGAATGTTGTGAGTCTGAAAGTAAGTGAAGGTGAAGGGAAGGAGGTGGGGAGGAGGAAGGGGGGCGGGACGTACCTGACTATTCAAATCTAGTCACTAAACACGGCTAAAGCCATTTCAAGCAACGTTTCAATTCTGAATGGTGGTCTTACACCAGGGCGGTACTGAGAGTATCTTTCACTCTGGAACGTGCCGCAAATATACCTTATATTACTTTTAATTAATTAATTGTGAAATAACACAAATTAATCAAATAAAATTTATTTTGCGCACGCCGGATTCGAACCTGCCACCTTTGGAATTTGAGTCTAAAGCGCTACCACTGGATTACGCCGGCCGTCTGGCTAGCAACAAAAAGTTTTGTTGTTGTTAAAAACGAAACTAAAGTCACATTACAGTTTTTTAATAAGTTCGGTATTAAATATACAGTTATGATTTTTATCCATTGTGAAAAAGTGGCCAGTTTTTCTGTTCGGAAATTTCTAATTGTCGTAAAGTTTTTCTAACTTAACACGTTCGCTCAGTATCAGAAATTGGACTATTTTGATAACTACACGTAAAGTTAGTTACTTGGCGAACGTTCACCAAATTGATATAAAAGCATTACAAATAGTGGGGCAAAGTCCCAATGCTCAATCACAGGGCCCGGGCCCTCGCCTTATTAAAGCCAGAAGTTTGCATACCGTTCCCCGCTCCGAACCCGCACCCCGCGACTAATGGCCGCAGATAAATAACGCATCTCCACTGACAGCTGGCGCTAATCGGCTCCGCGACTCGCCGCGCATCCGTCGCGCACCTACAATACCTGAACCGCGATTGAGACAACCAAATTTCTTAGATATAACAAGTAAAAATAAAAATTGTTGGTGTTATAGCCATCATTCACAAAAAAAAATCAGAAGGTTAGACTAATTTTTGATGATAAATTGTGTAGGTATATTTACAAAAAGCTTCAGGAGGGGTCATTGAAGTATTATTGCTAAATGAATTTCACTAATAATTGGTATGAATAAAAATAGCGGTATTTATAAAAGTAAATGTAGAATATGTTATGGTGCGGTTAGATTTGCGAAAATAAGCGTGAGCCGAGCGATGTTTGATTGTAAAAAAACGAGTGTGATTTAGACCACACGACTGAAGTAAAACTTCTAGAAATAAAATGTGCGCGCACACTGCTCTCTCTTGCTTCTACAGTATTTATAAAATTGTTCAATAACGAAATGAAATTACGAATAATCTTCATGCACTGGTTATAAAAGGAAGAGCGAATGAAAATGTTCAAGCGCACTGATCTCTCTTGCTCCTACAGTGTGTTACAACCCGTTCGCCTCGCCCGACTACACTTTTTGTAACGCTCTCATCGTGCTTTCGCCAGCTTACCCCCCAAGTCAAGCGTGCGTAAAGAAGTTTTACTTCAAGAAGAAATTATGCAAGGAGATGTCACATTGCGCCTGACGTAGATCAATACGTATCGAATCAAGCATAAATACGTCAAAAGGACTTAAAAGGGTGTATGATAAGCTTTGTTTTTTGCCATAAAGGGTTGGCGACGCCTTCCTTCGGTCCGTCGGCGTCGCCGCGTATTAATGCCGTCGGTTTAAACGGCGAATTGTCGGAAAAGTTTGACGCGCGATGTGACGGTGTGGCGGAATGATGGCTGCTCCAACCATCTGTTGGCACAACGCGGAACTATTCCCATACAACTTGCCACTGCCTTGGTGCGATATGACGATGACTCTCTTCTAGAGATCGTTAGCCGGAATAAGATGAATTATAAAGGATTGCCACCCGCGATTGTTAAGACAATGAGATGAAATCTGTAATTTTGAAATAACAATCTACCCTCCCATCAGCAACATTGTTAAAAAATTTGTAAATTCTTAAAATTGAAGACACCGCGAAAAGAGTCAATATTCAAAGATAACTAAATATTTCAAGATATAAACTTAATTAATCAAAATTAGACAAAAAAATTACACCAATTCTCCTGTGATTCCCACACGTTTACACAGCAATTACATTTACAATAAATATTTTAATAATCTATTCGAAGAAATAAAAATAAATATTCTTTTGGTATTATTCAAGAATAAGATAGAAAACTGATTAAAAACTGCACACCTGTTTCATCATCAGCAAAAAGCAGTAACACACTTATATTTTTTAATGTTGCCACATCCTTTGACTCTATAATAGTAGTCTTAACTCCTACACCAAACTCAAAATATAATTGATTTAGAAATGCAATTTTTATTTAGTTTTTGATTTTATTTTTTTTTTATTTCATAAATTTTATAACTTAAAGTTTATTGTGATAATGCCTGTATTATGGTAGTCATATACGATTTAAATTATAAATTAAGAAATAGAATAATATTATTTTGTAGAAACATAAGAAAGAAAAAAAATATTTAAGGGAAAATAAAACTAAATACAAGAGGGTATAAAAATTAATAATAAACTGATTAATTTTTTTTAGTAGATATATTACACAATTGTGTTATGCCGTTATATTATGATGATTTTTCTAACTATATTAAAATTAAAAAAAATAAACTAAATATAAAAAAAAAAAATATAAGCGTTTATATATATATTTAGTTTGGTTTTCATCGGTCATTGTCTCAGCACTGGTAGATATTTTGAATGAATACTTGCAGTCTCAGGAAAACGGACTGGTTTTCACGTTTTATTCAGAATATTCATAAAATGTTTAGAGTGGTATGAACTTATATACGACTTCAAAAAAGTCAATCAAATATTAAATAAAATAAAATAAAATAAAATAAAATAAAATATCTTTCCATTTCTATCTATTTCATAAAATAAATATATTTAAAAATTATTTCTTAATGTTAAAAGCAGATTCTAATCATTTAATTTAAAAAAATGTATGCCAAAAAAAAAAAAACCGAACTAAAACACATGGTTTGCGTGCACCCCATTGTTACATAGAAAAACAATTACCCGGTCTATGGCTCAATTTTCAGCAGAGGATGTAATTTTTTTAATTTTTTTTATTTCAAAAAGCAATTCAAAACTTTTAACTTATTTATTTACTGACCAAGGATAGAAAAAAATCTCCGTATTCGAGAGATTTGAAAACATTTTCATGGGTAACTTTATTCGCCTTAGATTATTCCTTCAGTAACCTAATTTGGTGAACATCGAAGAAAAATTAGAAAAAATATGTACACAGATTTGCACGTTCCTACATATGCCTTCGGAAGACTAAATTAATATATTATCGATATTATTTTTAACTAGTTTTATATGTCGTGTGACAAATTTTGTTAAATAAGTGGTTACACCGATGAACATCGGTGAACCAAACGTAATGGGTAATAACCACAATCCTGGTGATAAAACCACCCTGGGGTCAGGGGTGGGCAGTACCTAACTTTTTACCGATATTCCGCAAATAAAAAAAAATTCGTTGGCAACTTTATCATTAACGATTGATAAATTAGTTAAACTTATGCTCTAGAATTGAGAGACAAAATTGAAACAAATAGGTTATCGTTTATAAAAATAACTACTACCATTTAATTAATTACCTTTGTTGGAATATGAACAAATAATACAGAAAATATTATTAAATAGCAGAAAAACTTGGCTGGGGCCTGGCAAAAAATTTACTGATATTTAGGCATTGGAAGATCAATGAGAGATTCAACTACACAGGATCGCCGGATACTCGAAGCACAAGCGGGAAACCGCCGAATCCACATCAAATTTGGAGTAGATTTTGTGGTATAACTTTTTGAAGTAACACTTCTTTACGCACGCTTGACTTGAGGGGTAAGCTGGCGAAAGCGTTACGAAAAGTGTAGTCGAATGTTACGAAGTGCGAGGCGAACGGGCAGTATCACACTGTGGGAGTAAGAGAGAGCAGTGCGCGCGGATATTTTCTTTCTCTCTTCCTCTCATAGCCAGTGCATGAAATATTTCAGTCAGTATTTTGAAATACCATTGACGCGCCAAACGCGGGGGAGAGCTTAATCGGGCGGGGCGAATGATAATAAATTTAAATAAATTTTTGAAGAAAATTAATATATGTATATACACGTACATATTTTATAGATTTTAACATCTAAATAAGTTTTACTTCAGTCGTGTGGTCTAAAGCGCACTCGTATTTTTTTTTTTGATTATTTGAACTCGTTTTGGGATAAATCTAGTCCTAAGTTGATGTTTTTAGGTCAAATTTCAGGCTGCTGTTTAATATCATTAAAAATGCGTCAAAGCGTAGTCCAAAGATGCCGAAAAAAAGTAATATCGATTTTTTTGGGTTCTCTGTGCGATGGAGATTCACCAGTGTCCCGCTTGTGCTACGAGCTTAGGGACACTGTGTAGATACTTAAGATTCCAAGGAAAGCATTTTATAGTGAACACATTTTTGATCCGGATTTTTTAGGAATAGGCTTGATTTTCGAAACATTTTTATCAATAATATCATATTGTAAAATACGAGGTGCAGAGAACTCAATCTCTATTTGTCGCGAACTGAGGGTTGATTTATACCTGGGGGATGGTTTTTTTCTACCCGATGTGTGGGCTGCCTACGGCGACTTGTAGTCTTTAATGCAAAATTTTTTGTATTATTAATTTTATTTTATTTTATAATTTTCCACAATCCCACCAGTCCTGATACATAACATCATGACGTTGCCCCCGCCTAGTGGGGGGGGGAGGTGGTGAGGTGGTTGTTCGCGTGCGGCGTGTAATGTTTGGCGTATTTAACCCGGCCGATGCAGGCACAGCTGTTGCCCGCGTAGGTACTGATATTTAGATCCCCACGTATTTAGCTACGTTCACGTACTGCTTACTGGTCATTACGATTCCGCTTGAAGTTTGCCATTATTTTTAAGTCTGCGGCGATTAAACGCGATATTGTATTTCAACATTCCGCACACAGCGACTGGCAATGAATTTTAAATGTTTTTCGGTTTTAAAATGATACATTTGACTGTCGTGCTCTGGTATAGGCAAAACTGGTTAAAATATGTACAAACTTGATACGGCATGAAATCCATGCGGTATCAGTTTGTTTGTATGTTTAACAAATGCTTAAAAAGTTAATTTGCAATACAATTTAGACATGCTTCGAACTGATTTCTACACCAGCAGCTTGTATAGGGTTCGAGTCTCAAAAGAAGTGACGAATCATCGACTATTCTTCAGCATTACGTTTTCAGTTGGTATGTACAGGATATTAAGAAACGTAGGACTTACTTTAACCAGTGATTCCTGACATTATTTGGAGTAGAAAGTGCAAATGAATTTTTAATCTCCGGTGACATTTTCGAAGTTTTTTTAAAAATTTAAAACATAAAAAAATTTGCTATGTGTTGGTCAGTAAGGATCGGGGTGTGGGGTTCGGCGTTTTCTCGGCTAAATGATCAGTGCTGACATATGCAAGTTTTTTTAAAAATTTGGTTTTAGATAAAAAAAAATTGAGTGCGTCTAACCTTGTTTCTAAAAATGTTACTTCCGTCCAAAAAAGAGTTACCCGTCGTAATGCTAAATTTCTTACTTCAAAAATTTAAAAATAAAAACAAAAAGTTATTTTAAGCTTCAAATGATGTAAGAAATCACTGTTTAAAGTACGTTCTTTATCACAATATATATATGAAAAAACCATTATTGCCACTTCACCAATCGGTTCCTACGCCCCAGAAAAGCCAATGAAAATATTATGTGAAGTAAGGAAAAACAAAGATTATTTTTGGAACACGGACACGCCTGTGTTTATCTGTTTATTTCTTGCGCGGATTTAATAAATATTTATTGATTAAGAAGATAACACTAAAAATCTAAACGAAAATATAAAAATGAACATTAAAGCCCCAGTTGAGACCTTTTATTTTTCTGTGTCTTGTTCATTGTCATATTTTCATTTAGATAATTAATGTTATCTTCTTCTTCAATGATTGATGGGAATAACTTTCAAAAGTTATAAAAAGTTTGTTCTTATAAAAATTTAATAAATAATGTTTACATATCTCAAATCATCAATTTTATTTTGGCACATTCAAAGAAAAAAATAAATTATATTACTGTACGAAGTAGGTACCGTTCCAATAGGCAACTTCCCTTTGCCAGCTTCCACTATCGCTTTTTTCTCACAGATGGCAGCGGTGTCGCCCGGCTCCTTGGGCGGAAACGTAATTCAATCAATGCGCGTTTCACAAATTATATAAAAAATACATTTCAAGCCTCAGCACCCGGCTTGATGGGATTCTTTATTACCAAACGGCCCCACGACGGCTTCAAAGGCGCCTCCTCGGATGTGGTGTGTGCCATTTTTAAATTGTCAAATTTCTTGGCGGAAAAGCGACACCCGATTCGGAGGGGAAGTCCCCGCGCCGCGCGAAGACAACAATTTCTTACGACACATTTAAGAAACGTTTGAATGTCAAAAGACGCGCATTTTTTTAATGTAACAAAAATTCTGTGTAAATTTTACTGTGCATAAACATCATATTACTTTTTCATATTTTTGTAAAAACAAATCTTTTCGGTATTACTGTCTAATTCATTTTAGTTCACATTTGTAAGAAGTGAAAATTTCCTATGACATGCCTATTATTTTGATATCTATGTGTTCACTTACTTATTAGTTATTGAGTTAACTTACTTACTTTACGTTATGTTATTGAGTTAACTTACTTACTTAGTTATTGAGTTAACTTACTTATTAGTTATTGAGTTAACTTACTTACTTAGTTATTGAGTTAACTTACTTATTAGTTATTGACTTAACTTATTAGGTATTTATAATATCAAATTAGGCGTATAATGTACTCACTTCATCTTGTTTATCTCAATAAATGCCCGGGTTGCTACCAAATGAAAAAATTAAAATTATAGATCATAGTGATTTATATTTGGGGTATTATGCCGTGTGGCGCTTCCTATATCTTTAGCCACCGTTTTCCAACTTGTGTAATAATATGAATATAATATAGTGGTAAGGTTAGGTAAGGTTAATATAATATAATTAACCAAAGTAAAGTAAAAAACTAGTTTTGCGGAAGACCTCCAAAATTTTATTAAAATGAATAAATAGGTAGAATAATTTACTCGGTTTACCCACGTTAACGTAGACCTTAAAAGGACTTTTAACTCCTGATGTTTCGGACAGATCTCACTGTCCATCTTCAGAGGCCTTATGTCTTGAGTTTTGTCTCAAACTGTTTGCTTACATCTGTTCAGTCCAGAAGTTAGGTCTTGACTTCTGATCTGAACAGACACGCATACCTTTACGCGGGTAAACCGAGAAAATTATTCTACGTCTTACACCCGTGAAAACCTTAATCATAACAAATATATATATACCTATATACTACTTTATAGTAAAATAGTAAATCAGACGCCTAAAATAAATATCTTTTTAATGGAATATATTTTCTCAATTTCAAAGGGTTCAAAAAAAACTCACTCGGACGTAACTTGTCCAGTTTAACATTTTTCAGATGATAATCTTGGCGGAGGATGCTTTTGATGGGCCGGATCAGGATAGGCTGGTTGAGGGAGACCTTTCGACCTCTCCAGCCGGATTCTTACGACCTAACGCTTTGCACCGCAGTGGGAGGAATGGATTCACAGGTCCGTCACCCCTGGACACATTGACCCTACTTACTCTCCCTCCTTTCCCTAAAAATATGATAATTGAATTTTAATATAATTAAATTACGAACCAGAAATATATATATCATTGAATAGGCAAATAGAGCGATCAAAGCCAAGTAGCGATTGACGTTTGTTAATAATTTAAATTTATCAGTCACACAGATGATAAAAGTGGCAGTTAAATCACAAACTAAAAATATATTTTTAAAAAACTAGTGCAGATTTAACATATTGATCAGCAAGTATCTACTATTGCGCACACATTCTACCACGAAATTATATTTATGACTAACAAAGTAGAACAATTCTGAACATTCCAGCGAGAATGCCATGGAATGGTATTTAATAAAAACATGTTTTGCATTGTTTATTGGTTTTAAATTGATAAATTAAACATGGCAAATATGCATACCAAATGTAAATGTCCACTATTTAGCTACAAAGTCACCGGGCCGGCTGCAGTTTTTGCCGTGGCGCATCAACATGAATTTATCGTTATAATGTAAGCCGGGGTAGATTTGGTACTTTCGGTAGTTTTTGATGTAATCCGTCAATGTGGTAAATTTGACCGTAGGATTTGCACCGTCAATATGCGGATGGGAGCGACCGGTTTAAAGCCGGCGCATTACGGGGGGGGGGGGGGGGGGGGTGGGAGGTAGACGTGTGGGGGGCGGTCATCCCTCGTCTTGCATCGAGCGGGGATTGTGCCTGTTTCAGGGATCAATTCTCCTCGTAACGGTGCCCACCTACCCGAAAACATATTCACATCAATAGCGTATTGGGTGGCAAATGTAAAGGCTTGTAAAAGTTGTAATAAATGAGACATCTGTATTGGTGGACTTTAACATTTTGTTAAGAAATCTTTGAAAAGAGTTGTTTTTCATATATATACAGGGTGTTAAGGTACGTACTTGAGTTACTTTAACCAGTGATTTCTGACATTATTTGAAGTAAAAAATGTAAATGAAATTTTGGTCTCCGGTGACATTTTTGATGTTTTTTTTTTTTTTTTTCTACAAAAACATAAATAATAGTAGGTGTTGGGTAGTTGGGGGCGGGGTAAGTGGTGGGGCGGTAACTCGGCTGTGTGACCAATAAGGTCATGTGAAAGAATTTTTTTTTTGTTTGATTTTGAAGAACAAATATTTTGAAAAAAAAAAAAATTTTACATAAAAAAAGTCACCGGAGACCAAAATTTCATTTACATTTTTTACTCCAAATAATGTCAGGAATCACTGGTTAAGGTAACTCAAGTACGTACCTTAACACCCTGTATATTGGATCAAACTATTTATATACTTGTTGATTATACTAATTTGTTCATACATTTATTTGTACTTTCTTATTATATAAGGCTTATGCTGCTATTTTTACTTTTCTCTAATTTAACCAATTAATGTAATTATTAAGAGCCATTGACCAGCGGCTGAGAACAAAAGTTTTAAAATGCTTGCAACTGTACAGGGAGGTCCCGATGAGAAAGATCGATTATTCCCCGTATAAATTACGATATATTAAGTATAAAGCGATAACTAACCCCGTATAAAGCGACCGAACTAGGCCGACGCAAGAACCGGAAATATGCATTGTCATCCTTAGTGCCGAAAGACGTCTTTGGTTTTTATTCCAAAAACCAAAAAAATAACGTTTTCACTTATTTAACTAGAAATACATTTTACATGATTTTAACTAAATACATTTTACATTATTCTATACATAAAATAATATTATTCTGTTTTACTATTTTGTTGATTAAGAAAAAAAATTATTGAGGTTGTTCAGCCACACTATATATTATTTTTTATTAATTATTTGTGAAATAACACAAATCATTCAAATCAAATTTATTTGCCCACGCCGGGTTCAAACCAGTGACCTTTGGATTGTGAGTCGAGACCTAACTCTAATTTTTGCATATTTCCCCGTATTTTTTAAATAAAAATTTAATATCGATTTTTTTAATTCAAAACTTGCTTTAATATATACCTACATTTAAGTAAGCAATAAGAATGCTTTAAACGCAAAATGATAAATTATTAAATATCTTGTACATCTTATATGATTTTTCAATAATGTCTAAACAAAATAAGTGTGTAAAAAAATCTGAAATATTTTTGTAAGACCTTAAATAAATAGAAAATATTAGGTATTTTCGTTACAAAACACGTTCTCGGGTTTATTTTTTAATTATTTTAATTTAGCTAAAAATTAAAATTCTGTAAAATGTCTTTATTTTTTTGTTTTAAAATTTATTTTTTAAATTTGCATATAATTACATCTAATACAATATACAATATGGGTATTCCCACAAAGCTGTGATAGATTATGTGCTGATTTATTTTGCTGTATGATTTATATGATTTGAAATTTGTGTTGTATAATACAATATTTTGTTCGAAAATTGAACAAATCTGCCAAGGATATACCACCTTAGTATAAAAAAATAAACTTAGTTTTCCATAATTTAAGAAATTCGTTTACCAGATAAAATAACAATCTTTCAAAATCAATTTATGTTTAAAAAGAGTCAATACGTCTAGAATTTGATTTAAAAACAGGATAAAACAGTTACTTTGTTCTCTCATTTTTACTTTATTGTATGTTATGTTTTGTCTCTTTCTGTATGTTTATATGTATATAAGCTCATCACATGTGTTTTTTTAATAATTTAATGTTTTACCCTGATGATGCTTTTGTTAAGCGAAACAGGTCGGTATTAATAAATTAAAATAAATTTCGTAGTTATAAACAAATATTTCTTTAGACATCACATCAAATATTTAATTGAATATTTTTAAAGTCAACCATTTGAGGTCAATTAAATCATATTTTTTCGTCAAACCAAAGACGTTCCACGTACCTAACTAATAATAAATTATCTACGGACCATGGCTCATCAACCAAATGTATCTATATTTTGAGAGAGTAATCCGTGTTCATTGATCGATCAGTAGTGGGTGCTAATCATATTGTAACGCGAATGTAATGACGTCCAGTCGCCGTGCTTGGCCACTATCCCTCCTCCCAGTAGCTACTTACTACGTGCTTCGGCAGTCTATAGTTAGTCTAAGGGACCTTAATTTATATTTTATCATCGTTGCTTCAACATTAAACCAAATATCCCTGTATCGGCATGTGAATGTGATTTTAAGGAGTCTCCAAGTCAAGATTTTTTTTAATAGGAGCATATAAGTTTTAAAATGCGATTAAAACTTTGAATTAAGAAGAACACAAGATAAATTAAATTAGAGCCCTGTGAACCTATTCGTTATTCAAATATTTAATTCGATCGGGCCTTTTATTCAAATATAAAATTGTGTTTAATTGGGATTTTGGGCAAAATGGAATTTTTGTCGTCGTTCAAATTTCTATTCAAGGCACTTCTAGTTTTCTTGTTTATTATCTATGGATTAAATCATTTTTTTAATTATCTAAAAAACACCTTTCTAATCGCATCTGTGCAATCAATCAGCTGTGTTTTACAAGATTCAGCCTCCATATGATTTATTTTTTACTATGTGATGCTATATTCTAATAAATAATAAAAAAAACATTTCCCTACCGTTAAAAGGTGTTTTATATGCACATTTAATAATATGTATACAATTTATTTTCGTACTCTTACCAAAAAATATCTTCTACTGGTATAAAAAATATCTATCTGGCTGCGAAAGAGCTGGCAACGTTGCATTTTGGCAAATTGACACAAGTGGTTCCCGTCTTTAAAAATATAGTTTTTTTCTGATATATTATTATTATTTTTTTTAGTTTTATTTAATTTAAATTAAGTTTAATAATGTTAATAATGCAGAACTTATGGCATTTAAAAAATATATTCTACGAATTAAGTTCTACGAATTGAATACAAAAACTAAAATTTTTTTTTTTTTTTATTAGCTTTTAACTATTTTTAATAACATACATGCCTTTTGTATGTGCAGGTAAATATAAATCAAAACAATTTACCAATAATAACGTTTATTTTGCCCAACAACTAATCCAAAATGTAATTTCTTTTGTTATTCTCTAGGAGTCTTTATTTGTTGTTCAATATTATTTATTCTATATACGAAGTAAAAAGTGAGGTGACTGTTTTCTTGCAGACTTCCTAATTTATTTATTCTTAATTTCGTATTCTATAATTTTTCGTCGTTTAGAGAAAAAATATATGTATGGTTTATTTTTTTCAACTTTTTTCATGTTTGAAATTCAAATATTCAGTTCAGTTTTTTCAGTTTCAGTGCCGGCAACCCGGGCGTTTATTTTATTTTGTATTTATGTACATTGTATTCTTTTATTATTCTCAGATTCTGTTCCAGTTCATAAATTGAAATAAAATATTTATATTATAAAATATTTATTTCTAATATTTCATCAATTCATTATAAAATAATACCGTGAAGTATAATGGTCCGGTACATTTATATAACATAGCTGACCCGCCCACACGTTGCTGTGGCTAACGAAAAACAACGCCATCTACTGGATGGTTACCTAACCTAGATAACCAAGTGTTGTGCCAATAAATTAACTCACTCCGCCATCTGTTAAAAACTTATAGAACTTAGAAATAAATTCGAATCATAGTCCCATAACAAACATTTAATCGTAATAATAAATATTGAGGTCAATAATCGAGGTAAAAACTCTATCCTATCTAATAAAAAAAAATTAAAGGTAATTTTATCTAGGTTCTAAAATTGGTATTTTTTACGACAACTTTGAAGAGAGGAAATATATAGCACATTTAAAATATTCGTTTGATTGAAATATCCCGAAATTCGATGAGAAATTTCAAATTTACTCAACGAATAAACTACCCCCTTCCGCTGTATAAACAACGCAGGTATTGTTAAATATTATCTATAAACAATTTGATTTTATTAGTAAGGTGAAAAAAAAGTTGGTTTTAAACAATTTATTTGTTTTTCAGGTTGTTTATCAATTTATTGTAGAAAATAAGCAACACGTTTATTCGTAAGGCCGCTTAAAATTCAATACGATGGATTACTGGTGAATCGGGAAAAAAATTTCAACTTCTTCGGATTGGGGTTTGGTTTACAATTTTTATTAGTATTATTATATGAGCCTTTGGAGTCTTGAATAATGAACATATTTTTATTTTAGTTTTTTCTTTAAATAAAGACAAACATTTACGGTTTACGTTTTTTTTTCGAATAATAATATTTTTTTTATACAAACCTTCCCGGGTTACGAATAACCCGACAACAATTAAAAATCTCTTATTACCACCACAGTAAGCTAAAAATGTTGCTTATGTCATAATGGAGGACTTAGCCAGACAAGGAATCGAAGGAATCAGGTGGGACCCAAACTGGCCGGTCAAATGTAAAATTTGGACCCCGTGGCATCGTTCACTCATGTTTTCCCTCGGCCTCATATGCGATATATTGGACAGTGAATTGCAGAGGTATATTTGACCCTCATCCTATCCTATTTGTTTTTTGTAAATTCAACTAAATTGCAAGATGAATGCAATGTGAAGTTGTAACCCCATAGTAACAAACCAATTCTTGGTTTATTTGTTTAAATCCAACTGTAATAACTGAGCTCCAACCTAAGCCAAATGTTTTGGACAGTCTTAAAAAATAAATGGGTTCAAGTAGGTACGGATACATTGATAATTTGTTTTTTTTTTCTGTCTTTTAGCTACGTTAGTTTTAATAATCCTTCTTAATGTCGGTTGCTTATTGCTGAGAATCGTGATCCCTACACCAACTTTAATAACAGTTACAGTTGTAAAATAAAAGTTATGAAATAAGTCATGCAGCGAATCTGTCACAGAACTGGAATAGGTACTTACATTGCTACCCGTAGTACTCTTTTGCTCGCTACGCTATTGCAAGCGAGCGCCAAGCGGCCGGAAAATTCCTCGAATACTCCCCTTTAGCGTCACAGATCACGGCCCAAAACACACACAAAGGATCGGCCGCCGCGGCTTGGGCCTTTTTTCTTATTTGTTTATCCCTCCCGGCTCCAGCGAGGTAAGGCAGGCAGTAGGCACGGCTACTCGAGTCTTTCCACTCACTCCGGTCGCAGTCGGGGCTGTCTTGTACCGGGATGTCACTTTACGCAGCGGAACATCTTTGTATAAAGTTTTCCCTTCCCGTTTTGAGTACCCTTTTGTAGGTAATGTGGTGTGGACATTCATTTATATTATAATGTAACTTATGCCTGTGGTAACTTACATAGATACCTACTTAGGCACCTAATGTGTGCGGTATCATTTTTCCTTCGATTTCTCAACTGTTTTTGTCATTTTTTACAATTGGTAGATTTTGCTTTAAAAAGTTAGAAATGAAATAAAAAAAACAATATGAAGGTAAGAAAAGCTGCCATGTGGCAGCATTGAATGACAACTTTTATTGTTATTGTAAAAATGGCAAAGAACGTCGAATTTTCGACGGTAAATAAAATAATTAAAACCTTCTAAAACACTAGCAATTTATTTTTCACAAATTTTAAATCCTCATATTTATAAAAAATATAATTTCTATAGTGTATCTCTGCAACAATGTCTAAATCCGGTTCGATGACCTCTAGAACTGGTATTTGGTTTGATTATGACATTTAAAGTAGAGACCAAAAATATTTTATTTAAGTCTTTTTTTTCTGACGATTTTCAATCTAAAGATAAATTTCTGAAATCAAAATTAAGTTAATTTTAAAAGGCAATGATTCTGAAGTAAATACTTTATTTAATAAATCCTTTCAGCTTCATATGTCCTACAATAATTCTAATTTCACAGAACTAAATTAAATAATCTTGAATATGGGTACCTACGTGTACATTTGTATCTCAGAACGACATGCACGTTTACATTCGTTTCATGTCTCAATTATCAACATTAGTGCCAACGCTGTTCAGACAAATCAATGAAGATTCTTAATCTGATTAGTCAGTTGGACGCGCGTCGACGAGGTCCGAACCTCCCCCAGCCCCTAGCCCCAACGTGAATAGCCTCGCGTGGCCCCCAAGTGCCCCAGCTTGCCTCGGACAGCCCTGTATCGCACTGCGTGGCCTCCAGTTGCCTCAAGTTGCCCCGCATTGCCCCGAACGGCCCCGCTCCTCCCCGCTACCGCCCCCCAAGGAACGGGGCTAAATGTGTCGTCTCCTCGACTGGGAAGGGACGATACTGCCACGCTTGTGAGGGGTAATCTAATTTGGCGGGAAGCGCGGCCCGATCGCTTTTTATCGTCGCGCGGGCGGTGTTTCCCCGGGCGCGGGCGGCGCGTGGCACTTACTTACATAAAAATATAATAAAATAAAATTGTAATCGTAGATATTATATCGAAATAACCTATCCCACGTCGATTATACCTCATTAGGTAAGGCATAAACGAAGATAAGATAATATAACAATTCCAAATACAATAAAATTCACATACAAAATACAAGAAAATATCTCTGAACTATTGATTACCTTCAAACAATATAATTCGCTTCCAGGTTTGTACAAAAACATTCAAAATAATAACTTTTTCCAAACTAATGCTTTATTGAAGTAAAACTTCTTTACGCACGCTTGACTTGGGGAGTAAGCTGGCGAATGCGTGATGAGAGCGTTACAAAAAGTGTGATCGGGCGAGGCGAACGATAATAAATTTAATTAAATTAATATAAATTTAATTTTGTAGAAAATTAATATACGTATATGTATATATTATACATATAAAAAAAAAAAAAAAAATATATATATATATATATATTATATTTACATATAGATAGAGCTAAAGAATTTTTACTTCAGTCGGTGGTCTAAAGCACACTCGTTTTTATAAGAATATTTTGTTAGTCCATTTAAAAATTAAAACGTGTAATTTTCTTGTCATATTTTCTTTTGTCTTGTCTCTCCTTTTCTTTTCTCCTTATTTGTTATCATCCATATTTATATATCTTTTTTTTTTTTTACTTTGTAAAATTGTACCCATTACCTATGAATTGTAAGTTCTTCCCGTCATAAAATGAGTTTTGGAACACATCACGATTGCCCTAGCAAAAAATAAAAACATTAATTATTTTTGTTAAGATGAAGGCTTATATGATGGGTTTGGAAGGTGAAGTCATACTAGGTTTCGTTGGGATATGCTAGGCTAGGTTAGGTTAGGTTTGGTTATTTTTTATCTTTTTAATTACGTTGTACAGGAACCGCAACATGAAACATCTACACAATTTAACAACAACCAGATGGTCCAACTTTGAAAAACCAATTTTCTTTTGAGGGATGCATTACGCGTGCTTAAAATCCGTTTGAAGTTGTTGTGGTTAATATAGGTCCATAAAGATGGAGTAGAAGGTGGAAAAAAGTTACTTTTAATCCAGTATGTCGTAAATATCACGCAAAATTCGTGCAATATCCGCAAGTTAAACAGTATTGGAGAAAATGTGAATATAAATTAACCTTTCTTTTCCATATTGAAAAAATCTCCAGAGAAAAGATACATGTCGCCGACGGGACTCGAACCCGCACCCCTTTGATTGTCGGCCAGGAGCTTTACCATTAAGCTACGGCGGGTTACCTCCTACCCGCTAAATGATTCAATATATGCTTAGTGTTTCACTCAACAATTACCGTTTATTACATTTTTTCACCTGCAAACAACCAACTTTATTTTTATGAGAAAGGCATGTTAGTGCTAACTCTCTCACTAGGCGGCGTCGAGTCATATTATGTCTATAATTTTTGATGAAATACTTTAACTTGTTAAATATTGATTATTTTTTTTTAAATTGATAAACTTATGTTTAAGACAAGATTTTTTATGCATAGCACAAAGGGTAACAAATATAATAAGCAAAAATTATTAGCCTGAAACACTCGTCCATATTGAAATCAAGAGCCCCTGATCGTCAATCAGAGGGGTGCGGGTTCGAGTCCCGTCGGCGACATGTATCTTTTCTCGGGAGATTTTTTTCAATATGGATGAGTATTTCAGGCTAATTATTATTGTTTATAATATTGTTTATCCTTTGTGCTACGCATAAAAAATCTTGTCTTAAACATTAGTATATCAATTTAAAAAAAATAATCTTTCTTTTCCCATAGTAGACGAACTTTCCCTCGCCCGCCCTGCCCGTGAGATGTTGGGGGGCGGAGTGTGCGGCACCTCGAGTTGGGGGAGGGGGAGGAGGAGGGGGTCGTCCGGATTCCCATCACATTGTCATATCTCGTTTTTATTAATGCCAACTTAACCCTGAGAGGAATTCGCTGCGGAGATTGGGGGGAAAGTGAGACAGTTTAGTACATAGTAAGAATGTTTCATTTTTCCAATCTCGCCGAGACGGTGTTAACTTACTGGTGTTAGCTATATCTAAACAGCTGCCAATTTAAGTGACACATTTAATTATTCTTGCTTATATGCGTTATTTAGAAAAAATTGTTCAATTATTGAAAAAGGTCGATTCCACTGCAAACATAATCGCTGAAAAGTTGCTCTATACTGATATGAAAGACAATGATGTCGTCAAATTAGAATTTTTAGCTCCTGTTTATCTGCTGATATTTGCAAAATGTTGATCAATGTTAATTATCTACATTTCATTATTAAAATATCTAGATTTGAGTTTTTAATCTACACGGAGAAAAATGTTATTCTAAAATACGATCATTTTATTCCTAAAACTGTTAAAAACGGGACTGAAGTTCATACGAACAAATAAACAGGGTTTCAATGTTTATTGGCGGGAAAATGTAAGAATAAATTATTAATATTAATTATTAGAACAAATTTCATACGTACCTATACCAACAAATTATTCTTACATTTTCCCGCCAATAAACATTGAAACCCTGTTAATTTGTTCGTATGAACTTCAGTCAGTGTTTTTAACCGTTTTACGAATAAAATGATCTATTTTAGAATAACATTTTAAAGGGTTTGAATTGTAAAGAGTTTTTTTTTTATTGTGGTCACAATAATATGTGAGAAAATTATACCTATTAGTTGTGTACACAACCTATTTACGAAAACTTATTTGATGCAATTTTATTTTTAATGCATTAAGAAACATGTTTTTCATTTAAATATTGCCTTGAAAACGACTGGACATATTTTGGCCAACGAATAAAATTTATACGATTGTGCTCAAACGACACGATTCGGCCAAATTCTGGAATTTGAAGTACGCCCATTTCGACTGCGTTATGAACGTTATTCTATTGTTATCCGATACTACGCCATTGGCAATAACAACACAAGAATCATATCGCAGGGTAGAAGAACAACAGAGAATTGGGTGAGGTGATGTATCTCCCAAAAAAATTGTTCAATTTGAACCAATTTACGCTTGAACTAATACATTTTAATTATAATGCTTTTTGATATTAATTTGTTGGACTATCAAAAAGTAGTGTAAAAAAAGAGTGTGAAAAGAAGTTTTAGGTAGAAGAAAGGAGGAAGGCATTGCACGATCAAGAGAATCACATACTTGAGTCGGGTCCTGTGAATATTCAGAATAACAGAAGAGTGTGTATGACGGGATGTATGAATGCGAATTAAGCAAGGATTGTATACTGAAACAGATGTGTGTAGTGTATATCCTATTTGCCTTTTACTGCAGCGAAATGGTGTGAAGGTTAGTTCATTACCTGTTAGACCAATACCAATAGTATTTTGTTCAACAAGCTTTTACCATAGTTAACAAATGATTACTAAGGACGGATTGAACATTAAAAATTCATCACATTTTAAATTCAAGTTCTGTGAAAGTTTTTATCCAAGTTCTGTTATTTTTTTTATCAT
Source organism: Limnephilus auricula (assembly GCA_951813805.1). NCBI lineage: Eukaryota > Metazoa > Arthropoda > Insecta > Trichoptera > Limnephilidae > Limnephilus > Limnephilus auricula. The sequence goes on from OX638391.1 coordinate 31,096,677, forward strand.
GTTTCGCATTACTAGGATAATAACAGAACTTCAATAAGACTTTCACAGAACTTAAATAAATATGAACATTGAAATTTGACGAATTGTTCAAATTCTGTGAAACAAACCCTCTTTTTACTCTTTTTTCAACTTAACGGTTACACCCCGACTAAATAAATATAATTTTTTTTTTTTAAAGTGCCTAATTTAACTAAAATAAACGCTATAAATACAAAAATACTGAGAAGCCACTGAAACAAAGTACCGCTTTTTTTAAGTTGGCAACACCACTCCACGCGCCGTGTACATGAATATGAACCGGAGAGCTTATTGCACTCGGTAATTTCGATTCCATACCGACCGATGAGGGAGCCGCCTTAGAGTTAAGATTTTAAACGTTACGAAACGGGTTATCCAATTACTGATTTTCCTACTGCCAAAAGTGACTTACAAATTAACTTGTTTTTGCGAAGAAATTTAGAAATGTCATCCTTGTTCTGCTCCTCTAAATTTAATCATTTCCCCATCATATCACGCTCCCCGCCTGGGTGGGTAATATTACCGTTAGGTTATCCCGTGGGATTTCGCCTTGGCAGATATGTAAATTCTTTTTTTCCGTCTGATATTGGCGCTAGTTGGACTTAGGAGGTAAGTTGCTTTGACTGACAGAGGGATATTGCGACTATCCTTTCGGCCTTTGACAGGCACATTCGCTGCCACCGTAATATGTATATATTATTGTGAATTTGGAGGATAAGATAAGGCAAGACGCAAAACCCTTTCATACAAATTTCTAATATTTGATAGTTATTGGATTATGGTTAGAAAACACAACTAACCGAGTTTTTGGCACAGAAATTTTATTGAAGTAAAACTTCACGTGAACGAAGAACACGGGTAGAAGGTGATTTGACGAAAAAGTCCTTCTAAGGACTACGTTACGCGGGTCTTCTTCTTCCTTGCACTGTCCCAACTCATTGCCTAGGTAGGCTGTTGGGGTCGGCTCTCCTCGTTCTCAGGTTGTAGCTTCTTCGGTTCTGGGTATCGCTCTCTTCCAGGCCGTTTCTACTTAGAATTTTTGAGCATTGAGTCATCCAGGAGTTCTTTGGTCTTCCTCTGGATGACTGTCGATGAAGCTCCATAGACATTGCCTGCTTCACTGTGTGGTCTGGTGGTCTCCGTTTTATGTGACCATACCATCTCAACTGTCGTTCCTCTAGCTTATTGTTTATGTCTGTGACACCCAGGCTACCACGAATGCGTGAACTTTTAATTTTATCTTTTAGTGACACTCCTGCTGACCATCTAAGCATTCGCATTTCTGCTGATTCAAGTTGCCTGGTGTAGGAGTTGTACATGGTCCAGCATTCGGAGCCATACATTATCGCGGGTCTAACAATAGTCTGGTATACCTTTCCTTTTAGTTTTATAGGCATTTTTGTGTCACACAGGATTCCTGTTACGGATCTAAATTTACTCCATCCCACACCTATTCTGTGGTTAACATCTGCTGCACATCCTCCATCTTTGTGGATGAGTGAGCCGAGATACTTAAATGTGTCACAGTTAGCTAATGTTACTCCATCCAGTTGCATCGAAGGAGTTACAGCATTTGTGTTTTCAAATGGCAAGTACAAATATTCAGTCTTTTTCCTGCTAATTTTTAGGCCATTATCCTCTAGGATTTTTCTCCACCTTTCCAGGCTATTTTGTAAGTCACAATGATTATCTGCTATCAGTACTACATCATCTGACTACGTTACGCGGGTAAACCGAGAAAATTAGGTATATATATATATATAATATATACCTACACGTATATGTATATATTAATTTTCTACAAATATTTATTTAAATTTATTGTCGTTCGCCTCGCCCGATTACACTTTTCGTAACGCACTCGTCATGCATTCGCCAGCTTACTCCCCAAGTCAAGTGTGCGTAAATAAGATTTGCTTTAAAAAAAAAAATCAGCAAAATACTATTAAAAATACATAGGATCTAACAGTACATTGACAAAGTGGTAAAACTAAAAAATTGACCCATCACAGTGAAATGAAATTTCAGTTCAAAGGTCAGAAAAAAATAGTAAGAAGCCCCTTATTCAATCCTCCATTAAAGTCTTTAATTTCGTAACTTGTACACCGCTAGTGTAGCTACCCGACCAAATAATTGCCCGTGCGTATGTAAAAACTTGGTATCAAAGCGAATAGTTGTAACAAAGTGGACCCAGTCACGCATGTAATGGTATGCATATGCGAGCTCAGTTCAGTGTTCAGTGTTCACTCCGTTTTTTTATTACAAGTATCTTATTTTGCAAGGGATTCCGTGGGTGGCGCACACTGGCTTGTCTCAGTGTGGGTATGTAGTTACACAGGCACACCGGCAAGCGGGGCTTTTCACTACACGGAGCAATTTTACGATGTACCCTCTTAACTCGACGGAAGGCTCAGAAGAAAACATATTAATATTTGACGCCTTGTAGCACAACGGGCGAAAATATCTATATGCACCATGTAAAGCAAGAGGGTGGTGCAGGAATCATGGTTTAATAGCTATTCTTTTCTCCTGCCCTGACTCTATTTGATCCACTTTTTTAAGTGTTAGGTAATACCTAAATACATAAAATTTTGTACATTAGTATATATTGCAAGCAAGTTGGTTAGAGGCAAGGGAAATTTAGAAGGCTCATTAAGTTTTGCTACTACCGCCATCAATTTATGTCAGCAGCTGGTGGAGTGTGCCACTAACGATTATTTTACCCAAAAACAATTGTAAATTATTATTCCTCTTACTACGTGCTTTTTCCGATGTTTGCAATAATTCGTATGAAAGTACTTACCACTAGACTTTTTTGTTGTTTTCATACCATCATCACTGTTTGAAACTTTTTGAATGGTTAGATGGTATGTTACCTACATGTTGAATTATTTTAGGAACGTGTTTACTTTAATTGTGGTATTTAAATCATGCCATTATTTATATATTTACATTATTATATGCCTGTATGAGCTTTTGTAAACATGTTATATACATAATAAGTTTGTGGAACTATTGATTGTTTATGTTTTTTAAATTTTACAGGGTGTTAAGGATCGTACTTGACTTACTTTAACCAGTGATTCCGAACATTATTTGGAGTAAAAAATACTAATATAGAGCAAATAGTCTCCGGTGACATTTTTGATGTTTTTTTTTTTCTACAAAAACATAAAAAAATAGCATTTGTTGGACTGTTTGGGGCGGGGTAAGAGGTTGAGCGGTTACTCAGCTTGGTGATATGTGGAATATTATTTTTGTTTGATATTGAAGAGAAAAAAAGTCATAGGAAAAGTTTTACTCCAAATAATATTAGGAATTATTGGTTAAAGTAAGTCAAGTACGATCCTTTACCATGCAGAAGAATAGTAATATAAGATAGATAGATTATTATTATAGATAGATAGATTTATTATTATTATTGAGGTTTGTCATTCTAGCCTTCTTATAACCATATTCCGTGCAGTTAAACACATCTACCACTTTATACTCGTAATATTATGCAATAATCAGAGGTAGATTACGCAATATTGGACTATTGAAGATGTACTTACATAAAGGCAGTTCTCAGTTATGATTTGTAAAGTAATAAAAGCATGTAATTCGAAATATTTAAGATCACTCTGACACAAAACTTTTCTGTTTTTCCGTACGTTGTCTGACTTCACATCAAATATTTTCTATTATATTGAACCACATGGTGCGCTATAACTGTTATAAAACTGTTGGTAAAATCTTACAATTGTTAGCTACCTGGCGTCCTTTCGTCTTTGGAATGAAGGAAGGCTTAGCTGCAGTCCCTTTTGGCATTGGAAACTGTTCTGATGAGTCACATAAAACATAGAAAAACCATTTATTGTATATCTCTGCCATAGGTCACTCCAAGTATTTCGCTACGTTTGCTGATTTAGCAGGAGTGCCCGGGTTCATGGAATGAGGTTTTTTCCAGATCTTCCCGTCATGGCAGTGGCAGGTAGGATCGGAAGAAACTGGTTGAGGGAGACCTTTTGACCTCTCCAGCAGGACTCTCTCGGAACAATGCAATGGGAAGGATAAATTCATACGTCCGTCACTCCTGGATACACTGACCATTAGATTCCTACCCATCTCTCATACATTTTTTCTTCCCAGAGCTTTCTCTATTATTTCCTAAAACTTCCCCTACACGTCATCTCCAAAGATGACTTAGGCCGGAGAAGAATTATTTTCTTCAGGACCTTCTTTGTGGAGATTAAGTAAAAATAAATTAAATATTCCGTAATTTTACAGTAATAAAAAAGTTGCTGCGCAAAACTTAGTAAAAATATTTTGCCGTTTAAAATATACATCTTACCAAATAATTAAAATTCCAGTTTTCTCTAGTAATTTCATTAAAAGATTGACGCGGCGTGTTTTAGTCTATCTTTAGCAAAGTTTGGACTAATGGCCTCCTGCAATCCTTCACATTACGTCCCGCCTAGCGAGCAGCAGATGGTTCTAAACTCAACTCAAGGGCGGATGTAATATAAAGGGGTCCTTGCGGGATATATCTACCCCAAGCAAGTGTTTGCGTGATTCGTATTACAGATAATGACATTCAATTTACAAGTTGAAGGAAAACTTTCAACAGTTTGAAGGAATATTACTCGTAAAGCTCTACGCATTTCCGCAAATTTTTCCCTTGAAAGTATTATTTGTATTAAAAGAACCATATTATTTCAAATCATAATTTTTTTTAGGAAAACTTTCAACAGTTTGAAGGAGTATTATTCATAAAGCTACGCATTTCCGTATTTCCCTTGAATGAATTTTTTGTATTGAAAGAACCAGGAGGCCGGAATGGGTACCGCCGCCCCGGGAACCATTTATTGGATAACCAACACCTCTGCCATAGGTCACCCCCAGTGGTTCGCTACGTTTGTTGACTTAGCAGGGGTGCCGGGTTTATGGGGTGAGGTTTGTCTAGGTCTTGGCGGCGGATGATCTGGACACACTGAACCCCAGATTCCTACCCAACCCTTATACCCTTTTCCTACCCAGAACTTAATTTCCTTAAAAACACCCTCCACGCAGCATCCCCAAAGATGACATAGGCCCTGAGGGAAATTATTTTACTCTGGGCCTCCTGTGTGGAGCTAATGTAAAAAAAAATATTATTTCAAATTATAATTTTTTTACAAGTTTTTAGTATGTTAGTAGAAAATTGGACCTCGAATCTTGAGATTCGAGATTAGGGGTTCGCTACTAATTAAGAAAGTTTTAAATTCCTTGATCAAAATGAAGTAACACTTCTGTAAGAGTGACCGTTGTATTAAATAGCTATTGTCGTATTGTATTGAGGAGTTTTACTTTCCATGTACATTTACTAATATTTAAATTTAATTTAATGTTTGTCAATTTGAGTAACAAATGTACATGGAAAGTTGAACTCTTCAAAACAAAATATCTGGAAATTGTTACATAGTTAATGCTCAAGAAATACAAAAAAAGCATTTATCGTATCTGGTGACCAGCTCTTGTTAGGAAGTACTTTTCCTCTCCTCCATCTCCTTCCAACCCCATCTCAATCCATCTTACTTTTGGGAGAAAAAAAAATAGAATTTATTTATTTATTTATTTATTTATTATTAATTTTCAACGCCCTGATGGGCTTTTACATAATAAGTATATTATACAGTGATGTATATGTATGTTTAAATAAGAAATATAAACTTATAGCAATTAACATTATAAAAATGGTACGTATAAAAGTAAGTAAGAAATATTATATTATAATAAAAGAGAAAAAGTAAAAATAAATTAAACTGACACCAGTTTTTAAAATGCAGATGGCATAAAAATAATAAAATCAGATTGAATTAGAATCAGATTGGTTTCCTATCACGTTTTCTGTATTATTCTAAACTAGCTGAAGCGCTCAGCGTTGTCCCGGCGTTACACTTGTGAGAGACTCAGCTATAAAAGCGTAAATTTTTTTTGGCTTGGCTTATTTCGGCATATCACTCCCCGTAGATTCCCAATGGAATGGAACAAGGGAACGTAAGGCGAGCGACATGCGGAAATACGTCAAGCCAAATAACGCTGGCGCTTTAGTAGCTAAGTCTGTCGTACCATTATTCTGTTTTAAATCTTAAACGACCGTTACCTTCCTCATGTTTTGTAGACCAAATTGTGCGAAAATTCATCAATCGTGGAATAAAACTGTATCCACAAATATACATACCACTCTCCTTTAAATAAATATCGACAACCTAACTGAAGTGAACCTGGCGTTGTTCGGGCTTATTAATGGTTTGGAATAGTTTTTTGAGGTTGTGAGTCCTAGTAATTGTTTGTAGTTTTAAGGTGAAAATAATAATGTCAATTGTCAATAATTGAAAAAGTTTAATTTTATAGGTATTTGATTACTCATTAACTCACAACACTCCTTTCTTCGTTCATCCGCTCTCTGTGTCCAAATAATGTTAACCATTTAGCACAGGATTCACTTTACTACAGTTAATTTTACCTGTGCAAAATTTCACCACGATATCAAAAGTCTGCTTTAAGAAGTGGGAAAAGAGTATCGGGTGGATTTTTTAAAGATATGTAAACAGTAACTTCCTTCTTGTTTCAACTGTGTAAAATTATATCAATCTTGGAATAAAACTGTAGATTTGTATGAAAAACAAAGTATATAATTTAGCTGAAATATCCGGCGTTGCTTTACGAAAAGATTTTCAAATGGGATTATTGTAGAAATGTAGTTCTTGTTCAGTGTATAAATAATGAGCAAATTATATTTTTATTTTATTTGAAAAATAAACGAGTTGAAATTATTAATTCGTTCATCCAATTCACTAATTTTAAAATACTTTTTGGACTATTTTTACAAATAATATCGTGATAACTGTTTGATCCGCTTATATGAAATACAAATAAAATAATCCAAAGCACTTTACTGGAGTTATCAAGGCAATTCGTTTTGGTTGAAAAAGCAATAAATTATGTTCAGCTTTTGAACACTCAACCACTGGTCAAACTAAACCGTTTTGGGCCGAAATCAAATTTTCCTATCAATAAGGAACTCCAGATTTATTTTTAAACTTTCTCAGGAAGATAAGAACAAGATGACGAAGAAACCTTGAAACATGTCGATACAACATGTCGATACAACATGTCGATAAACATGTCGATAATTGTGATTATAATTTATTCATTTATTTATTAAAATAATTTTATACATAGTGTAGATATTGTGTTATTTCGGGATGTCCCTGTGTTATGGCGGATGAAGTTTGCAGATTATATAATTTAAGGTAATGAAGTACGTTTACTGATAATATAATAATTATGATAATGAGGTTTTCAGTTAATGCAGCAATGAATTTATGATAATGAAATTTACATATAATATAGTAATTGATGATAATGATGTTTACAGGTAATATAACAAGGAATTTATGACAATGAAGTTTACAGATAAAATAATAATTGACATGTGAAGTTTACAGATAATATAACATTGAATTTACGTTAACGAAGTTTACAGATAATATAATAATTTATGATAGTGTAGTTTACTTATAGTTTTATTATATAATAATCATAATAATACTTGGATGATTTGCATAGCGCTGTTTTTGTGAAAAACATTTCAAATGTACTGTACATATTTTTAATACACTAACTGACCCCGCAACGCTTTGCCGTGGCTAACAAAACACAACGCCATCTACTGGATGGTTATCTAACCTAGATAACCAAGTGTTGTGTCAATAAATTAACTCTCAACGCCATCTATTGGAAACTTGTGGAACTTACAAATAATTACAAAGCATTATCCCATAACAAACATTTAATTCGCATTAATAAATATTTAGGTTAAAAATCGAAATAAAAACTATCCCATATTTTAAGTTAGACCAAATTACAGTAAGCCAAATTTCATGCAAATCGGTTAAGTAGTTTCGAAGTTTATCTTGGACAAACATGGTGACGCGAGATTTTTGTAAATATAAAGATTTCTGCAATATTGCTTCTAAATATAGACCAAACCAAACATTATATAAGCTTATGGCTACAAAACATAATAAAATATTATAAAAACATTTCAAAACATTACGAAAAAATTAAAAATTAAAAAAACATTACACAACATTAATTTAAAAAAAAAACATTATAAAAATAAGTGGAGTACACCAATTTATTTGTTTCATTTAATTAAAAATGACAAAACAAAGTGATTTTGCGAAGATTGAAGAAAAAATATTTTTTTCTTCCACATGTCGTCACTCCAGACACTCATCCGAGTAACCAACCAACCCCTAGCGCCCTAGCCCCACCCCTAATTGTCCAATACCTACTGATTTATTAATGTTTTTAGTTTGATACCGTAGAGTCACCGGAGACCAAAATTTTATTTATATTTTTTACTCCAAATAATGTCAGGAATCACTAGTTAATGTAAGTACATCCCAGTAATATAATGTAAGTATATTGTGTATAACGATTTATTATTTCTATAAATGTTTAATTTAATTTATAAAATGAGAATCAGCGCTTGTCGGGCTGCTTGAATTTGTTTTAGGTCCATTATACTTTTCACTGGATTCCTTATTGCTAAGTAAAGTTAAAATGATTTTCTTTTATTCCCTAAGCCTTCCGTTTGAGCATAAATGGGGGGTGGGGTGCCCAGTTTCGCACTACTAATGCATGTGTCGTCCCCATATCACAACAGTGTCTCTAAGCGGGACTTAGCTCCCATTTACGGGAATTGTACCCGGGCAGATAACACTCGTATCGCGACTCATAATCCCGAATCTGAAACGGAAAAATAAACAAACGAAATAAAACTTCAAAAGCGACAAATCATTTACACCAATAACTTTTTTCCTTTTGAAAATGATCAGTATTTTTTCTGCTTTGTTATTTTTTTACTTGTGCTGGTTTTTTTGGTCGGGACAGCCCATATGGCGGATATGTGTTCACTTATCATTGACAAATAGTGTTGGGGTCAACCAGAAGTGTACTCTGCTTTTCCGGAATACGGGAAAGAGTTTGGCGCGTTTACACTTTAAATTCAAATCTTCAATCACGTGGTTACGAGGGGTTTAGATGCATTTTGTGGATAGGGTTAAGAATTTTATTTTCTTTTTTATTTTTGCTTTTTTTATCTTTTTGGGACTAAATGAAGTCAGTTTGTACATTGTACATGTGGAGAATACATTACGAAAGTTATGGCATCAAATTCAACCTTGAAATATGGTTAGAAGCGGTGCGCGCCAAGCAGGATGGCGGATAACGAAGCGATCCGGTTACAAGCGAAACTTTAAACGCGTTTTTCTCAAAATCACCCTTTTCAAGTTGGTTGGAATCCTAGTTTAAATAAAAGATAATTAAATTGTTATGCGTATGATCCTCGAATTACGAAAAATTATTATTTTAGGAAAAAGTATTGCAAAATTAAGGCCGATTTTTTTCCGTCCATCAACAATTTTCCTACAATCAAAATTCCAACCGATTTCGTCAAACCCTCCGCTTGCGGCAGCTATATCTGTATGAATATTTATGTATTTAAGTCAAACAGTGTTTTTTTCTTGTTCAAATGTAACTTTATATGTATGAAAAAAATTACGTCTTTGAAAAAAACGCACTGGACAAAACACTCCGCTGGACCAGACTCCCCCCTTAAAAAGTGGTTATTTGTTCCTGTTATTACATTGAGAGGCGAAAATAATGAGAAGATTTGGAGGGGTAAGGTAATGAAAGATTAGAATAACTTAAACCTCATCACTAAACGTACTTCTATTTATCCAAAGAAATTAACCTTATATAATGGGATTATTTATAAATTAGTAATTATTGCAGTATTGTTGAACATTTTTAATATGCACGCTATTTTATTGGTATGTAGGACACACTGTTATTTTATTATTAGGTAATATTATTTTAATAAAATAGCATTTTGTTCTCGTCAAGTTTCCGAAAGCTTAGTTTAAGAATTTTACATAATACAACAAAAATAAATATACCTAATCGTGAAAATAGCAATATAACAATTATACAATATACATGCTTGTTTGCAATCTATGTATACAAATTCTCAATTTAAGAAATGTGAGAGTTAATAATTTGGGAGATGCAGGGAGACCTGTTTGAAATCAGTAACCTTAAATTAAACATAATTAATTATATAAATAATAATTTACGTGACACTTCGATTCAATTAACCCTAGAACTGAAATTGCCTTTGATTTTCAAAATTTGAAGTGATTATAGGAATGATTCAGACAAGCGAAAAGTACGTATCAAAATTAACTAATAATTCCATATTCGAAATGTGTATTTCCTATGTTTAAAATTTTTGACAGATGTAGTAATCTTTAATTTTTGGGATATAAATTATTATATAAATGTGAGTTAATCTGGAAAGATCGTGTGAAAGAAAGTTTGGTTGAATATCACTCGCACCATATTTATGAAAGTTATATGATATGGTTTACAAGATATTATTTTAAGACAAAGATGAATGATGAATATGATGGTTGGATTGTTAGTGAGTTATTTAAAATTAATTAATATATATACATGCAAAAGGATTTTTTATTCAAAAAGGAAGATCTGATTTGTTCACAACCACAACCATGTTTTGTTTTCATATAAACGTATGTTTTTAAACACACTTTCAACAGAATATGATAAGAAATAAGTTTTGCTTTTTTGAAGTAAATACTAATAATAATACGAATGTGTAACGGAAATGGAAATGCGTTGCGAGGCGAACGGGCCCACTGTAGAAGCAAGAGAGAGCAGTGCGCGCGCACATTTTCTATCTCTTTTCCTCTCATAGCATGAAATATTTCAGTCAGTATTTTGAAATACCAATGACGCGCCAAACGGGGGGGGGGGGGGGGGACCGGAAGTCGATGCGCACGGCTTGATCGGGCGACGCGAATAACAATAAATTTAAATAAATATTTGTAGAAAATTTATATATGTATATACATGTATATATTTTATACATGTAAACATATATATGGACATACATATAGATGGAGCTAAAGAAGTATTTATTTCAGTCGTGTTGTCTAAAGCACACTCGTTTTTTTTGTTTAGATTGGGGTTTGCGATAGAAATAGCAATTTTCAAACGATTATGTAAACTAAAATGTTGTAAAGCGAGGTTAACTCACGTTTTGAAATTGTGCAATTATATTTTTACCGCTATTAAATAAAATAATCTCTTGTTTAAATTAGACTTTACTTACAATCATACATTTTTTCAGTAGGTATAACAATTTGCAATGCAAATACGATAATTTTCGCCATTGCATAGGAATAATGGCTGACATGATATCCAACTACATCAGCGCCAACGGCAGATTCGAGCGTTTCAGATTACCTACTATTCTTACAGCTTCTCAATAGGTACTACATTTATGATAACACTAGATTTTTCACGGGTCTGTTCTAATTTAACAAAAATTCTGTGAATGTATAATTTACAAGGTATAATAAGATTGTGAAATATTATTACAACAGGAAATTTTCCGAGACCCTTTACCAATAAAATTGAAATCGCACGGATCTTACAAACGGCCACAGCACGTTCAGACCGCAATAAATTAAAGCATTAAGAGCGGCTACTCCCATTGGCAGGTCCGTAATTAGTGTTGACCGGCCCCGGCCCTTTCAGCGGCAGCCGATAGACGGCGCTAATTATCTGCTACCGACTCCACTCGGGCTTAGCATCACCCTCAACTATTCAAGAAGATCTATGGGAACTTCGTCAAAAGGTCACTTTGTCAGTATAGGTGTTTTGTTCTTGTTAGTATGGTGGGAGTTGCCCTTTTGAATGGGTGTCGGTGGCCGCTGTAAGTTATGTTGAACTTATCGAGGGTCGGAGATTAAGGGTGTTCGGATGGGGGTTCAAACGAAGCCTTTATCTAACCTTTGGGTTAAAATAATGAGATATATCGGGAATTCGTTGTTCAAAGAAAATAATGGTAAATTAAGATGGTGTGTATACTGCAATTTGTACACTGAGAAAAATGTTATTCTAAAATACGATCATTTTATTCGTAAACACGGTTAAAAACGGGACTGAAGGTCTTACGAACAAATTAACAGTGTTTCAATGTTTATTCTTGCATGTTCCCGCCAATAAACATTGAAACCCTGTTAATTTGTTCGTATGAACTTCAGTCCCGTTTTTAACCGTTTTTACGAATAAAATTATCGTATTTTAGAATAACATTTTTCTCCTTGTAGCATTATTTTCATCGGCCTCGTCCTTTTTGGTCGTTTCATTGTTGAGGATCGTGACCCTACTCCAATTTCCCTGGTAGATAAGATTCTTTCACTCTAGACATAGGTAATTTGATCACTCCAACGTATAGGTAATCGTCCTCTGCATCTGCCAGTTTTATTATTAATACTGATATAATAGCAGAGGTCGGCGAAAAATCGATGATTTTCTGAATTCTGGACAAATGACTTCCAATTTTTTAAATGGCAATTATAGTTATTTTCTGATAAAAAAAATTAGGTTAGATAAATGTATATAGGTACTTTAATCAGTTCCAAATTTGAACATGACACTTAAATCCAAAGCTAATCCGAATTCTAGAGTTCATTGAAACAGAGTTACAAATAAACACACAACCGAAATTAATGTCTTCGATGATGATGACGTAGTTAATAAAATTGTAACTGTAAAATGACGGGATATTGTAATTACAATTTCTAAAAATATGATAGTAATAATATTCGGTTAAAATATTACATTAAGGGTAGACAGGTACCTCTTCTTCTTCTTTGTTCTTGTCTGGTGAATATTTCTCTATCTTGCGCTGCCCGGAATAGCTCCTCCACACTTCTAATACCGATAACAACTCTCGTACATTTCGCATCCAAGACATTTGTCTCCTACCAGCCCCACATCTTGCCTGTTAAAATACTACTTTTCGCATGACCAAATTCTTCGTATAACGAGTTTCAATTTTGAAAATGACTCTCATCCGAATCCGAGTTCCACAGTTCATTGAACCAGGGTTACATACAGTATACAATCGATTTTTTTTACATTAACCCCACACAGGAAAAAGGTGAGGTAAAAAATGTCTTCAGGGGCTATACCATGTTTGTGAATGCTATGTGGGGGGTCTTTTAAGGAAAGAAAGGAAAGGTAGTTCTGGGAAGGAAAAATCTATTAGGAATGGGTAGGTAGGAATCTAGAGGTCAGTGTGTCCAGGAGAGTCGCAATTAATATTTTTGATTATCTTTTCGCACACAACCATTTGTGTAAGCATTTCCTCTAAACTTAACAACAAATGGAATATTAGGCATATTCTTTTTGCGGGATTTTTCTGTCGCTTGACGTTTCACTTGAAACAACTTTTACAGCATTCTTTTGCAGGTAAAATATATTTCTTGAAAATGTTTAATTTGTTTAAAAATATTGAAACTTTCTGTAAGAAATCATTTTTCACCAGAAAAATATTATGGTATCCGACAAAACGTATTACATATGAGCTATTACTTGGCTGGTATAGAATTCTCTCATTTTAAATTGGACATGCGGAAAAAACATCACAACAGGGACGTTTGAAAATTGTTAAATGGTGATTCTTTCATAATTACACCCAGTGAGACTCAGGGTAATTATAATATATAAATGTATTATAATATTGTTCTGTTGTGGGAAATGCAACATAACATGTGTATTTATTGGGTGTCTAGGAAAAACCGTGGGGCTTCCGACCAAAATAAAATTATTAACAATGCTGTAAAGCAGTCACAAAATCTTTCAGTACCTACGTTGTATATTATGTGTATTTTTCAAAATAAAATAATTTCTTCAGATTACACTAATTAATAAGATGAACCATGGAATACACTGATATTTTTAAAAATCTTTGTGATTATGTTGCAATATTTAATTAATTGTAGAAATCGTTACAAATTCTACATAAAATCGTTCTAGGAAACTGACCATAAAGAATTTTTTTAAATTTTTTTATTATTTGAAATACATATATTCACAGAAGAAAAACACAGGTCTTAAAAATTAATTACAATAATGTAGTTTGTTGTTAACGAATCTACCCAATTCAACAGAGAAAAAAATTGTCGTGTTTGAATTGGAGAGTAGTGCCATTAAAAAAAATTAAAATGAAAATAAAATGAAGTAAGTATCTAGTTTGAGAATTATACGAATTCTTAAACCAAGTATCATTCGAACGAGGAGAATATTGTACTCTGTATTGTATTATTGCACTGTATATTATGGTAAGTGACTCAAAAAAACGATAAAGAAAATAAATGAAGACTTATAAAATATAGCAAAAAGACTCAAAATAAACCAGTTGAATCTAAACGTAAGCAAAATAAAATTTATGGAAATAGGCAATAAAAGTCTTAATGTGGGGTTAAATTTGACAATTAACGATGAAAAACATAGTTAAAGTAAATTAAATAAAATATCGAGGTAATATTGGATTTAAAACTTATTTGCACAGCAAATTTGAATATGTGCTAAAGAAGGAATAAAAAATACTATGCTGTATTTAAAAATACTATAAAATATTTATGCTTAGAAGTCTAAGAAATTAGCTTATTTTTAAAATGAACTGTAGTTACTCCACATTTTGATTAATGCTCTACGATATTATATTTGGCCAATGAAAGAAACTAGACTAGAAATTACTAGATTACTAGAAATTACTAGAAATTACTCAACACACAGCTATGAGATGAACACTAAAGAATAGCAATTATACAAAATATATTCAAAATATAGAAGAGCCTTATTGGATCCCAATAAAAAAGAGGATGTTATATAATCTGCTAATTTTTATACAAAGAATATGAAAAACCAAATACCAAAATACTTAAATTGTTTTTAATAAATATACATAATTATGAAACAATAAATTAGATTGCCGCATATGAGAAAAACAGAGTCACAGAACTGCTTTGCGTATAAAGAACTAAAAATGTTTGATTCAATGTCTGAAAAATGTTTTTTTTTTTAAGTTGTTATAAATTGTGTAAAGAGTAATTAATGAAGATGTTATGGTTTGCATGAAAAAAGAAAAATAAGTTATTAAAACAAAAAAAATCCGAAAACTTCAATATCTAGGACACGTGATGAGACATCTGGAGAAGTACGAGATCTTGCATCTCATAATGCAGGAAAAGATTGCCGAAGACGGGGCCCTGGAAGAAGGGGGATATCATGGCTGAAAAATCTGAGACAATGGTTTGGCCAGTCTACTGTAGAGCTGTCCCGGGCCGCAGTAATCAAATTCTGCATAACCAACATGATAGCCAACGTCCGTTAAACTGACAAGGCACGAGAAGAACAAGATAAAGACATCATTTTCGAGAATAGCTCCGCAGTGTTATTTCGGGTTCGTGCAGGATGAAGATTGCCCTGATGATAGCCAACCTAAGATTAAACAGGCCAATAGTAGGAGAAAGAAGTACACACATATTACATATATTATAAGCAATATGTTTACATTTGATGATTTATAAAGTTTCCTCTGCATTCTATGTTATCTTTGAGATGGTGGATAATGTTTATGTGTCTCAAATTAACTAAAAGTGACCAATCTACACCACATTAGAAGTCGATTTTGTAGAATAGGTAACTTTTGATGACTTGAGGTTTCGTTTTCGAATAAAGCGAGTATAAAGTTAGAATTTTTTAGGCCAAATTTTAAAAAATGAGGTCGCTAGAAGGTTAATGTTAGCTGTTTAATGTCTTTTATAATGTGTCAAAGCTTAGATCCGGCTCATAAGTTAAAAAATCTTAATACTTCGAACGCAAAAAAAGTTTTTGTGTTTTCTATAAGTCTATATTATGTAGATTCACCAGTTTCTCGCTTGTACTACGATTATCCGCACACCATGTCTAATATCAAAGAAAAACATCAGTTTCGATTGATACTTGACAACCGATTAAGAATGTTCACTTTACGTGTTAGTAATGTACACAATATGCACTAAGTAGACATACGAAGATATCGTTAGTTCCATAAAGCAAGTTAAGTATATGGCTTTAAGGTCCCGAACGCCCGAAGCCTTCCAAGTATATAATGTTCACATTATGTAAACGGGTACGGGTATGGAATGGCGTGGAATATGGAATGAGCATTCAGAGTTTTCTTTGTTGCAGAGAAAGGCGGCTGGGCGGGGCCACCGGAGGGCGGGCTCGCTGGCACCACGCCCACTTTACAAATTTATTTATTCCCGCTTGGTACCCACACTAACCATCCTTGAACGTAGGGATGCTACTTTTTCTACGACATCGACACGTTATCGACATCGAATGTCCTTGATATCAAACAATTGAATTTTCCTTCGACTTTTCATAACGTTATCGTAATAAACCATGAAATAAAACTTAAAAGTCTAGATTTTGTAATCCGATAACAAATTATCCAGGATTTTGAGAATATTGTCTTACCAATATAAGAAAAAAATAAAATAATCAATGCTCCAGAAAGCTGTGTTGATTAATTGATTGTGGGTTCGTTTTAGTTCAGTTACTGCATCAAGCAACGAACAATTATATACAAAGTGACAGTTACAAACTAGGCTCAAAAAACGATAACAATTTACAAGGAAGCGTTACTGTATGTACATCTGGCGTGCTAGCTTGATCTATCGATATGAAGTTACCGACCGATCTTCGGTAACTTCTCATCGTTCCCTAGGACAACTACAGATCGCAAACGAATAGGTAACAGTTGACAATGACTAAGTGTCCTTAATATATTCCATATCAACTGTCGTTTGTACGTTGATGTCGACAGTTGATACCGAATATTTTAAGGACATTTATTCATTGTGAACTGTCACCTATTCGTTTGCGATCTGCAGTTGTCCTAGGGAATGATGAGAAGTTACCGACAATTACCTTCGTTTGCACGTTGATGTCGACAGTTTATACCGAATATATTAAGGACACTTATTCATTGTGAACTGTCACCTATTCGTTTGCGATCTGCAGTTGTCCTAGGGAATGATGAGAAGTTACCGACAATTGCCTTACCGATCGTTATAAAGCAAGCGTGCTAGGGCCTCTGGCGTGCTAGCTTGATCTATCGATATGAAGTTACCGACCGATCTTCGGTAACTTCTCATCGTTCCCTAGTACAACTGCAGATCACAAACGAATAGGTAACAGTTGACAATGACTAAGTGTCCTTAATATATTCCATATCATCTGTCGTTTGTACGTTGATGTCGACAGTTGATACCGAATATATTAAGGACATTTATTCATTGTGAACTGTCGCCTATTCGTTTGCGATCTGCAGTTGTCCTAGGGAATGATGAGAAGTTACCGACAATTACCTTCGTTTGTACGTTGATGTCGACAGTTGATACCGAATATATTAAGGACACTTATTCATTGTGAACTGTCACCTATTCGTTTGCGATCTGCAGTTGTCCTAGGGAATGATGAGAAGTTACCGACAATTGCCTTACCGATCCTTATCGATCGACCATGCTAGCACCCCTGGACAACAAAATAACAATTTCAAGAACTCATTTGTAGTAGGAAGATATACTCTCGCTCTGGTGTGAGACCACCATTCAGAATTAAATGGTTGAAAATTACCCGTTTTTGGTGACAAGATCTGAATAGCCAGGTATATCCCCACCATCCTCTGCCCCATCTCCTTCTCCTTCTCACTATATTCACCCTCACAACAAACCCCAATTGGGGATGTTCTTTTCTCGCTGGCTCCAGATGGTTGGGAATAATTCAGACTCTTGTGCGATATTCACAAAAAAAAAATATTTTTTTTAACTCTGTAACTGCAAAAATAAGTTTAACACAAGATCCATCCTCGTTCTCCATCAGGACACAAGCTACATTTTCCGCTTACTGCAATAGAAGTAAGATATTTTCAAATATTGTCAGGTTATTCATAATCTGGGAATGTTTGCTTTTCTTTACAAATATTAATAAATTGTAAATCTATATTGTTCTCTTAAAAACAATAAAAAGGAGCACATTAACTCTATATTAAAAATATATTGCTTGATGAATAAGTAGAAAAAAAAGCTTATATTATAACGAACACAAAACATTCATATTATTC